>CAXKVX010000884.1:0-143022 GCA_964058865.1 Eleocharis quinqueflora | reverse complement strand
GTTTTTCCTTTGTCCCTGCAAATAAAAATCAACAATTCATGTACATGTGCTGATCACAGAACTAATACCATTGTGTACAAATTGTTTCATCTAGTGTCCTTCAATATTTTTTCATTGTTGCAAATTAAGCATTGCTAAAAGGGACCAGTTTACATTTCATTTCGTTTGGGTTATTTGCTTTGTATCATTAGTGAATTGATTGGAATTCATGTAGTGTTTAGTGTGTTATTCTTATTTTTGTTATCTTGTAAAAGGATCTGCCACTTAAAGCGTGTATTGCATTTTTTTATCTATTTATATGTGCAGAACAACACTCTTCAGCATTATACTGGCTATAAAAGCTGTGACATAAAGAATTCTGTTCTCGCGCTCAGGGATTTGCAAGTCAACACCACAAATTGCACTCTTAAAGCAATTCGACAGAAGTACCAGCAGGATAAGGTGCGCATTACTCTGATTGGATTTCTCATCTAGCCTACTCCAACTTGTTTGGGACTAACGGCTTTGATGTTGTTGTACAGTATGGCTCGGTGGTGTGCCTCACATCACCTGAGCTACCTGAGCTACCTGACTCCTTATTCTGCTAGCGGGTGGGTGGTAGATACATACGACCTCCAAATTGACTCTCAAAAGTTTTCGCCTCTTCTTCATATTTGTGGCTCTCATTGATTTCTGTTAGTGACTTCAATGATCAGAAGTGGTCATACTTTGGTCTGTGTCAGTAGAATTGTTTTCCTTCTTTTATTTTCTTCCTTGTGATTTATTAGGCTATCTGATTGGTGAAAAATGATCGTTTTTAATTTAGGACAATCATGTTAGTTTGTTGTGTATGCATGTGTTGGATGAAGTAATAGCTTATAAGCGTTGCACCTGATTTATTCACAAAATGCTCCAGCTTGTCATCCAGTCCGATAAAAACTGTGAAACAAGTTCATCTGCAGCTCATCCTTTATACTCATCTCGACTTCCCTTGCAATTAAATCAATATGTGATAACATAGAAGAAAGTTCATCTTCTCCTTTGGCGTTTTCGTGTTGGGTTATACCAGCATATTGTTTATTTCGCAATTAGAGAGCTCTAAGACAGAAAACACTAGACGGTTACAGGCGAAACTTGTGTCGCTTCGATACCAAAGAGAGAAAGGAAAGATTTTCGATTATAGATGCGGTAATTCTGTCCATTTCGCTTCTGAGCGTAGAAATTCAGTCCTAAGCTTTGCATGCGGTAAATTGGGTCATCGCTCAGATCGTTGTCGTTCTATCACTATGCTTCCACCAAACCCTAGATTTCCACCTTCCTTGAAAGCAATTGAGGATGCAGCAGGCTTCCCCCGATTTGTCTTTCTTCCAGTCCAGATAATAAGAGATTAAGAGATACATTGAAAAACAGTTTAGAATTTTTTTTTGAGAAAAAACAGGGTATACCCACCGGTTTCATTGAAACCAAAATATCCTAATACAAACTAAAAAACTACCATAGTATGTGAGCTTTAGAGCTCGCATAACCTGCACAAAATCATATAAACTATCCTATTACACAAATCGCTCAACAGCAACATTAAGTACCAAAGTATCAATACCAACCATATCAAATACCAAAGTATCATAGTATCATAACAGATAACATTTAAAACAACACAACATCAACTAAATCTTTTGAGAACTTAAACCAGACACAGAACGCTTCCAGACGTACACCCTGCTTCTGGCTGCGGTACCTCCTGCATCGTCTCTCCCATCTGGCTTCCTGTGGCTGAAGTAAGTCTTGGTAGGTCCTCTACATCCTGGGGTATAATCATTTGGAGCTTAAAATAAGATGAGTCATTATTGTTTTTGCACCAGTAAATCAAAATATTGATAATTTGAGTTGCTATACTTCCAACAGATTTGGGTGATTTATCAGTAAAACACAGTTTATTCCGCTCTAGCCATATTGTCCAAATTACTGCTCCCCTAATTAGTTCAATCAAACATGCATCTTTGAGTTGTATTTGAGCATCTATATACCACAAGTCCTCTAATTTTTTCCCTTGAAAATTGAAGTTATTAAATTTACCTATCCAAACCCAAATATGTTTAATAAACTGACAGCCAACGAATAAATGGTCTATGGTTTCTTCTTGATCACAAAAGATACACTTAACATCACCTTGCCATTCTTTTTTAGAAAGGAATATCTTGGTTAGTATTTTTTTTTCCTTCTTACTAACCACATGAAGACCTTGATTTTTAAGGGTAGTTTTGATTTCCAAATAATATCAAAGAATTTCTTTGTGTATCCCCCAAATTCTAACCAATTATACATGGAGTGTACTGAGAACTTTTCATTTGTTTCCCATCTCCATATAATCGAGTCTTTCACAGTATCCTTGATCTCTACATTTGCTACTATAATTTTTAATTTTACCCAATCAGAACTAAGTTGCCCTACTAATTGTCTATTAAATTGTAACGATAGGGTCTTATTATGGAAGGCTTTATTAACCGTAATTTTTGGATCTGAACATGCTAAAAAAAGGTTGGGAAACATGAGTGAAAAAGCTAATTCACCCTTCCATCTATCACACCAGAAGCTAATATTTTCTCCATTGCCTAATTTTTTTATTTACACTTATCGACATCTCATGATGTATGAGATTAACAGTTTTCCAAAATGGTGAGAAAAGAGTGCTATTTTTTGATCTGCTGTATTTGCTATATATTAACTCTTTCCATTGACCAGAAACTGAAGGATCATAGTATCTATACCACCATTTAGCTAAAAGTGCTTTATTCATTAATTCCAAATCTAATACTCCTAATCAATCTTGATCTTTACTCTTACAGATACTAGACCATGCCACAGGCATCATTTTTTTTCCTAGTAGTGTTACCACCAAACCAAAAGAATTTTTTTCTAATCATATCAATTCTAATTCTAACATTTACTGGGAGTTTGTACAAAGACAGCCAGTACAAAGGAATGGCTGTAATAACCGAATTAAGCAAGGTTAACCTACCTCCTAATGATAAGAATCTACCTTGCCAGCACTGTAGCTTTTTTCCTATTTTCTCAATCAATGTATTCCAATCTATTTTGTTGAGATTTTTCCAATGCAAAAGAACTCCTAAGTACTTGATTGGCAAGGAAACTATGTTGCATCCTAATATACTAGCTAACTCAGAACCTATATTGTCATTGACATTTAAGGGAATCAACTCACATTTTTCAAAGTTTATTTTCAATCCTGAAAGATTTTCAAAGGCAACTAAAATCCATTTAAGATATCTAATTTCCCTTACATCTGCTCTTAAGAATAAAAGAGTATCATCTGCAAAATGCAAATTGATAATGTTGTCTAAATTATTGAATTTTCCTATCCCTTCTATATAACATGCTTCTCGTGCATTTGCAATGATGATGTTTAAAGCATCAGCTACTAAGTCAAACAGACAGGGAGAGAGCAGGTCTCCTTGCCTTACTCCTCTTTTACAGTAAAAATATTCACCTAAATAACCATTAAAATCAATACAAGTTCTACTACCTTTGAATATCATATGGACCCAGTTGATCCATTTTTCATTGAAACCCCTACTTGATAAAACCTCGCAGAAATTCCCAGTTGACTCTATCAAATGTTTTTTCAAAATCTATTTTAAAAGGCACTCCTCTTATTTTATGAATTCTAATTTTATGAAGTATTTCATGTGCAACAACTACATTATCTAGAATAAACCTACCTTTTATATAAGCTGTTTGTGAGTGATCTATAAGATTTCCTATATACATTGATAATCTTTTTGCTAATAATTTTGTGATGATCTTAAAGCTACAATTTATGAGACTAATTGGTCTAAATTTTTTAATGAGTATTGCATCTATTTTTTTTGGTATAAGACAAATATATGCCATATTCAATTTTGAAATATCCAATTCATCACTAAAGAAAGCATTAACTAACATCATGATATCTCCCTTAATTAGATCCCAGAAGGTCTGATAGAATAAAAAGGAGAACCCATCAAGCCCTGGGGCTTTATTAGGGTTACATGAAAAAACAACTTCTCTAACTTCCTCATAAGAAAAAGGTTTAACTAGATCATCCGCTTGAGACATAGTCAATCTGTTATTATGAGGCCAAAATTTTTCCTGTAGATTAATCATCCTAGAATCCTCTTTCCCTAATAGGTGTCTATAAAAGCTAGTGACATGTTTTCTAATACTTTTGGATTATACACCATTTCATTATCAATTTTCAATGAAAGAATGAGATTTTGTTTCTTTCTGGAGTTGGCTATAGTATGATAAAATTTAGTATTTCTATCACCCTCTAAATGCCATTTAAGTTTGGCTCTTTGTTGCCAATATATCTCCTCATCATCATAAATTTTATCCAATGCATTATTACAAGTTCTAAGACATTCTACTTCTTCTTGTTCCAATTCTCTAATCTCTTGAATTAGCTCAAATTCATTTATTTTCTTTTCACATTCTTTTAACTTCTTCCTAATGAATTGAAGTTTCAATCTCCAACTATTTCCTATATCTGATGGATTAATTTGATATGAATTCCACCATTTTTCCATAAGACCGACAAATTCTTTATTTTCTAACCAAATTTTCTCAAATCTAATGGGTTTATTTGAAATTCTAGTGTTATTGCCTGAGGACAGAATCATAGGATTATGATCAGATAAAATTCTAGGTAAGGAGGTTAGAATATTGTTATTATGATGATCATACCATTCAACTGAACAGAACACTCTGTCTAGTAGTGCATAGTTTTTTTACGTTGAAGATTTTGCCCAAGTAAATTTCCTATCTATTAAGGTTATTTCCATTAATTCTAATCTAGATATCACATAATTGAATCTATTACTAATCACAAAATTATGTGATGTACCAGTTCTTTCACTCCCCTTCCTAATCATGTTAAAGTCCCCACAAATAAGCCAAGAGGGGTAATGAAGTTTTTTATAGATATCTTCTATTTCTTCTAAGAATCTTTTTCTAAAACTGTTTGTCACTGGCGCATAAACAGTTGTGAGAACCCAAATGAATTGTTCCTTTTTGTTTTTCAATTCCACTGTAATGGAGAAGCTGAGACATTCTGAACTTAAGATCTCATATTTGTTTGAGTCAATACCCAACAGAATACCACCTGAGTTTCCTACAGAGGATTTAAAAATCCATTGCATACATGGTGGTCCTAATTGATCTAAGATTCTAGAGTTAAAATCTTCTTTTTTTGTTTCCTGAATGGCTAGTATATCTATTAGATCATTTTTCTTTTTAATAGCAATCCTAGAATTTTCCTCTACTATTGGTTCTAAAATGGAGACAAATTTATCCCTCATTAAAGTCCTAAATTTGCTAACTACTTCCAGTCTAGTATTTTCAGTCTTTCCTAACGAAAAACCACATACTTCAAATAGTTTAACTACATCAGAATCTTCAAAATCAGCAAAAGGGAAATTATCAATAATACAAGAAGCTTTACCTGCTGTCTTTCCTCTGCCTTTACCTCTCCCCTTGGCCTTCAGCTGGATTCTCAAGCTATTCCTTGCAATGCATGAGCCTTTACCTCCTCCTCTTCCACCACTCGAGTCTCCTCCTTCATAGGGAACAATTTCCATGTTCTCCTCAGCCTCTGTATCTTCAATCACCTCTTCTATTTCTAAGCTTTCATTTGTATTCTCAACTTCCTGAGACTCTATTATATCTAAATCTTTAGCTTTAGAATTAGAAGAGGGATCAGATTCAAGAGAAGAAGAAGGAGAAACCTGATACAGAGTTGCTACATCAACCCAATTAATGGTTTGCTTACTAGAATCAGAGATGTTGACCTTTTTGACCAGGTGAGAATGAGGAGGTATAACATTGGGGGGATGCTCTTGTTGAACCCAAGGATACCACGCTTGATCTTGAGTCTCAGATTCATTAGCAATGACTACCTCTTTGCCCTTACCACTATCATATTTTGTACCAGAACTGCTAGCTTCCTTCTCCGATGAATTATTTTTAGTGGGGGGTTTAGGGGGGAGATTATCTAGATTGGAAGTTTTGGGTTTCCATGTGGTTTTAGGTTGCCCTTTGCCCCATGGATCTTCATTAGACCCCCCTCTACATTGTCAGAATCTACTTCTACATTCATAAAATAGAACTTCTTACCAGAATCAGTGTCAAAGAGAATATGTCTCCCTTTTGGAATAACATTCAAATTAGGTACACCTAACTTCAATCTCAAAATAGAAAAATCGGCATGAGACTTGCTAACAGAATCTATTTCAATCAGAAAACCTCCTAATTCAAATGCTATTCTATTGAACTCACGTTCCTTCCAGAGCTCATAAGGAAGACCTGTAATTTTAACCCAAGTGACTACTGTAGGAGTAGGCTTGATGTTATGCCTATTTGAGTTGTAAGCCTCTACAGGAAAACCTACCCCTCCTAGCCATATTTTTCCTTTAGAGATGGTCGTACGACGCCATCCTTCATTAGGAGGCTCTAATAGGAATCTTTTTCCTGGTATAGCTCTGGCCGACCACATCCATCCATGAATTGGAAAGGCACTAGCTAAATGATTTTGAATGAACACAGCTCCTTTGTCTAACTCATCATATATAACAACATTGTGTCCTAGGGTTTCTCTAAGCTTGACTACCTCAGGATTCAGAGAAAAAGGTATCAAGGAAAACTTGTTTGCTTCTTCTAAGACCTTCAAAGAAGGTGTAGAGCTTGAAGACGGGGGAACCATACCTAGATCTCTACAGTTTGAAGAAGAATGTCCAGTTTTATTACAATCAAAGCACACCTGAGGATTTCTACACTGAAATGAGCTATGACCTAGATCCCCACACCTTAGCACACCGATCTACCCTTCTCTTTTTCTTTTCTCAACTGAGAGAGTTTAGATCTGAGTTTTGCCAATTTAGGGTTTGAGATAGGGTTAGATGGAGGAGGCTGAGCGGTTTGGTGAGAGAAATAGTTGGATCGGAAATATCTTCTAGCATTTTCACGCCTGTTCGTGACCGCTCCAGTATTATGCGTATTGGAGCGTGCTGCATCGGAGTAAGAATTGTACTGGAGAGTGGGATTATGAAAAGAACTGGAGTTGATAGGAATCAACGGAGTTGTCGAGGGAACGCGAGAAGACTCCAGAGAGTTGAGGATAACTTGTTGCGTTGATGACAGAGCCAGCGATGTAACGGGTGACTAAGTTGAAGATAACGGGTTGAACTGAGTAACAAGATCGCCTAACAGATTTGCAGCCTTGCATGGAGAATCTTGAATAGAACAAATTTTTTCTACATGGGCCATGGTTCTTGATTTTTCGGTGGGCTTCTTGAATATTCAGTTAACTAACTAAATGATGCACTTGAACAGTTGGAGATGAGAAATGGCCTGGTTATGATCTATACCTCACCTGACTAATTGAATCTAAATGACAGCCCAAGGAAACTAGATGGCTGGAGAATTGGCCGGAGAATTGATCGGAGAAGAAGAGTTGGGAAGATTCGCTCCTATTATTTCTGACCTTTTTAAACTCGAATTAAAAAAAACAGTTTAGAATTGACTGATGATTTAGATCTATGAGTTGTGTATATCCAGACTAATCTTCAGCATAATTTCTCTATTTTAGGATGGGATTGGAAGGTACGTGCAATACTAAATAAGAAATATCCGGTAGAGGCTCTTGATTTGGCTTGAAGGCAATTTGTAATTTTGTATTTTGTACTAAGTAGAGGAGAATTGTGGTTAGCAGATAGACGATTTCTTATTGAAACCTTTAATCTTCTAATACATGATGTTCAGCTTTCTGGATTAGAATAACTGGTCTTCCTTTTTACTTATGGAAGGAATTCGTGTTTAAAAAAATAGCAAAGGATATAGGGGGTTCTATTAAATATAGATCCATGTAAGGGCCATGAGAATTTTACAGTAGCTAGAACTAAGATTGCTATGCCTAATAGGCATATGATATCTTCTGGTATTCATTTAGAATTTGAGGATGATGAGACGGGTACACACTTCCATTTTCTTAGCATTGAGGTTGAGGATAATGTGTAAGTGGACAAAATAAACTTTTTTAGAAACCTAAAGACCCCCTCCTCCAAATCCACCAAAAGACAAATCTATTGCCTCTCAAAACCTCAATATACTTCTCTTTTTTTGAAAGCTTGGCAGAAGCTGTCAAGTTAAATTGTATTGATAAAATACAATTGCATCCAACATTAAAAAACAACAACAAACACACACTCATCACAACTACAAGTTATCTAACTCGCTGCATCAAACATTTAACTACAACAAAGAAACCAAAAACTGCCTAATTACAGACCAAAATGTTGCCATCCTTCATTACTTCGAACCAAGCTGTCGAGTTGTCCAGCCATCTTGATAGAAGCTACCAAGTGCTTCTTCTAACGACTTGGACCGCATGAAAGAGTGATGAATGCGCATCAGATTTTCAGTTTGCAATTTTTCTCTCCGGCTAGGGCTTAGATGATGGTAGGTGATGAAAATAAACTGGGGTTGGAGTTGAGGCCGAGTCGGAGCAAGAGGCGGCTACTGAGAGAAATCGTGGTGCGGTTTCCCTCCTCCATCCCTTCACCACAGAGGCAAAAGAGAGAAAAACGAGGTTGCGTCGGAATGAGGGACAACTACTGGGAGAAACCGCACAACGATTTCCCTTCCCTCCCCTTCTTCCTTTGCAGCCTAATTCTCTTTCTTGGGCTAAGGTGGCTGAAGCGGGGAGGCACAGAGGAGTGACAAAGGCGGGGGCAGAGGTAGTGTAGACGGGTCTGAGGTGGCGACGGCGGAATCGAGGCGAGGTCAGAGACGGGAATAGATCTGAGTTGAGGTCAGATATGTGGCAGCGGTGGAGAGAAGAGGTGGCAATTTTTGGTTCAACAGTAAAGAAAAAATGAGAAGGAAAACGAGAAGAAAGAACGAGAAGGTGGTGGGGGAGGTCGGTGACGGCCTCCCTGCCTAGGGTTTCTGCTAGGGCCTTTTTCTTCTTAGGGCTGGCGCGAGAGAGTTTTCTTCTTTCGCTTTTTTGAGAAGGAGTTAATAAAACGTGAAAATTGATTACCTCAATATACTTCTCACTGGTACTATTAATACAACACAAACTTCAAAGACTAATCCCAAAATCACGATCTCAAAACCCTCACAACAACATTAGACCAAAGCACTTACCATCCAGGAACCATCCTCACCTAAACCTCTCCCTCGTGCATGGGATCACTTGTTTTGAGCCAAAAAAGATGATATATTAGCACTGAGCCCTTGGGCTTATATAGAGTTTACACAACACATTTGCGAATAACACCCTAGATTATTCTATAATAACCTATTAACATATAGGTCTCTACAAAACATGTAAATACCAACACTCCCCCTCAAGATGGGCGAAAGATATCTATGAAGCCCATCTTGTCACATAATCTAACCAAGTCTAGCGAACTAAGCCCTTTGGTGAGACAATCGGCCACTTGCTCCCCAGTGGTTACGTGTCCCAACTCTAGTAGTCCACTATTCAACTTTTCTTTGATGAAGAATCGATTCAAATATATAAGAAAGAAAAATACAGTTCAATGAAGTTCAAATAAATCGATCTCCACGTGCTTGGTTCGGTCATGCTGCACGGGGTTGTTTGCAGTGCTGATCGCCGACTTGTTGTCACAACCAAATCATCTCTACAACACCGAGGGCCATGGCTCTGTATTCTGCTTCGGCTGTGGAACGAGCGACCACCGGTTGTTCTTACTTTTCCAAGAGACCAGGTTGCCTCCTACGAACATGCAGTAACCGGACGTAGACTTCCTGTCATCTGCACAGCTAGCCCAGTCTGAATCACAGTAGCCCTCAATATTCAAGTGTCCATTCTTCCGGAAGATCAACCCCTTCCCTGGTGCACTTTTCAGGTACCTCAGGATCTAGTATACTGCGTCCATGTGACCCTTCCTAGGATCGTGCATGTAGCGGCTCACCACGCTCACAGCAAAGGAAATATATGGACGAGTATGGCTCAGATATATCAATCGGCCCACCAATCTCTGGTACCTCTCCCTATCAACCGTCTCACCTGCCTCTGCATTCAGCTTTGATTTTTTATCAATGGGCGCATTTGGAGGCCTGCAACCCATCATACCAGTCTCCTTGAGCAAGTCTAGCACATACTTCCTTTGGGACAAAACAATTCCCTTTGGCCCACGAGCCACCTCAATCCCAAGGAAATATCTCAAATGCCCTAGGCCCTTAACTTCAAACTCCTTTCCTAGTCTCATCTTTAGCCTTGCAATCTCATTATCATCATTACCGGTAATGATCATGTCATCCACATACACTGCTAGCATCATGATATGGGCTCCATCTTGTTTGAAAAATACTGTATGGTCGGCATTGATCTGCTGATATCCCATGCCAACCATAGCCTTCCTAAACCTGTCAAACTAAGCTCGAGGAGATTGCTTCAGACCATATAAGGATTTCTTGAGCCTGCAGACCCTACCAACTGTCTGATTCGTGCCAAAGCCCGGGGGAATTTCCATGTACACTTCCTTCAATAAATCGCCATGAAGAAATGCATTATTTACCTCCAGTTGGTGCAGTTTTCATCCCTCATTTGCAGCTAGAGAGACTAAGGTTCTGACTGTGCTCATCTTTGCCACTGGTGCGAATGTCTCATCATAATCAATACCATAGGTTTGACTATACCCCTTCGCCACCAACCGGGCCTTGTAGCGCTCGACTCGTCCTTCTAGGTTTTTCTTCACAGTGAAGACCGATTTGCATCCTATTGCCTTCTTGCCAGGTGGTAGTGACACTAGATGCCAAGTTTTGTTTCTTGCGAGAGCTCCAAGTTCTTCTAACATGGCCGCTTTCCACTTCGGATCTTCCTTAGCAACCTGCCAACACTTAGGAATAGAGACAATGTCCAGAGATGCAATGGATGCTCCATGTCTAGGTGATATATGAGAGTAAGAGATGAAGTGAGAAATATCATGATCATGGTGGAACCCATATAGATCAGGTGGGACCCCCGCATTGCTGCGAGTACTCCGCCTTACTGATAAGGGACTAGGAGGAGTAGAGAGAGGAATCATATCACCTGAGTAATCTGGGTCTATAGTGGATGATGGTGTCTCCAGAGTCGAGGTAGGCAGAGACAAGGGACGTGGGACAAGCGATTCTACAGTCTCCTTTCTCCTCCTCGTGTATACTCTCAGCTCCCCCTGAGCTTGAGTCTCCCCCTCACCATTCTGACTTGGCACATCGGCCGACTCTACTACCGGCTCAATTGGTACAACAACTGGCTCCACAGTCGTCTCAACCGGACAAAGAACGTTTCCTACACTCACAGTCTGTGGTTCACTGCTACTGTTACTCTCCCCCTCTCGCCGTATACCTCCATTATCGAGCGAGTCATCAAATGCTGAAGATACCCCAGAGAAGAAGTACGGTTCATTCTCTCGAAAGGTGACATCCATACTCACAAACAACCTCCTCTCGACCGGGCTCCAGCAAACATATCCCTTTTGGGTAGCTGAGTATCCCACAAAGACACTCTTGATTGCTCGTGGATCCAGCTTTTCTACCCCGGATCTGTTGTCCTGCACAAAACATACACAACCAAAGGTCCTCAAAGGAAGGATGTCTCCATTTGTACCTCTCCATACCTAAAACGGGGATTTCCAATCCAAAATTCGTGATGGCATCCTATTGATAAAAAACGTGGCTGTCTGGACTGCTTGCCCCACAAGTACTTGGGAACATTCATCGCAATCATCTTACTCCGAGCAACCTCAAGGAGATGCTGATTCTTCCTTTCTGCCACCCTGTTTTGGTCTGGTGTGTACGAACAAGTGGTTTGATGCTGAATTCCCTCAAACGACAGATACTCCTCAATGCCTTGTTGGTGTACTCTGTCCCATTGTCGGAGTGCAATATCTTCACTATTGCTCCATATTGAGTCTAGATCCCTCTGTGAAAGTCTTTAAAACATGCAAGCACATCGCTTTTGTTTTTCATATGATAAAGCCAAGTAACACGGGAACAACAATCAATAAATGATACAAAATATCGGAATCCATTAAAAGTTATTGTGGGACAATGACCCCATACATCAGAATGAACTAACTCAAAAACGCACGAGCTCCTACTACCAGAACTAACATAAGAGCTCCTAGTGTGTTTGCCCAATTCACACGCATCACAAACAAGTTTGTCTCTATTGATTTTTGCAAACAAAAAGGGGTACAATCTACTCAACAGTGAAAAAGAAGGGTGACCTAAGCGTCTATGATGAAGTAGCACTAAGTCCTCCACACTCTTTTCTCCTACAGGCCTCTTAACTATGGACGAAAGATCGGAGTTCATGCCCTTACGATCCATGTACCACGATCCACTACGCCATGTCCCAGTCCCAAGAATCCTGCCCGTCCTCTTCTCTCGGAAGGTCACCTTTCGAATATCGACAAAACAACACAATTTAGTTGGGAAATAATGGCATTTATAAACAGATGATTTACGAGAAAAAAAGGAGCATGCAAGACTTTGGACAAAGTCAAAGTGTTGGTACATTTCACCGTACCCTTACCAATCACTGGTTGGTCTGTGCCATCAGCTGTTTTGACACTCAACGGAACTGCTAAGCGAGTATAGGAAGAAAACTCTCTAGCAGTTCCCGTCACATGCCCAGTTGCCCCAGAATCTATGATCCGAACCAGCGGTGGGAAAGGTAGCGAGAGCAAGTGAATCACACGTACCTCTGACTGTTGTTGCAGAGTAAGCGACATTACCCGTGAAAGACGTGGTGGATGCACCATCTCCCACCCCTGCTGACTTTTGCTTCCTAAGCATCTCCAGGAAGGCTCGATCCTCCTTAGAGAATACAACACTCGGTACAAACTCTCCTTCCTCCTCATCTATCATCAGATTGATTCGGTAGCCTCCTCTCCTACCACCTCTCCTGCCTCCACGGCCTCGACTCCGACCTCCAGACTGACCCCTTCCACCTGAATCCCTTTCCTTAAGTAGCTTAGGACAATCCTATCAGCCTATCTCTCCACATTTGTAGCACTTGCGAGTCTCCTCCTGTGTACCTATCAGACCTGAGCTCGCAGTAGCCAACGCTTTCGCACCTGAAGCCATACTCGGCTCAGAGTGTAGCTTCATGCGACTCTCCTCCTGTATCATAGCTGCTATGGCCTCATCTAGTGACGGGATCGTCGCCTGAGATAAGAGGATTGACCTCCTTTGATCAAAGGCTGAGCTTAGACCTCCTAGAAACTTCATCGTCCTCCCTTGTACAAAGATCTGCCTCATCTTGCACTCAAGGTCGCTACAGCTTGACATCGGTGAGAAATGATCCATATCTGCCCATAAACACTCCAGATGGATGGTATACTCCTGGATTGACCTGTCACCTTGTGTCACCGTATTCACCTCTTGCTGTATCTGGAATACCCTCATATGGTTCTCAGTCCCAGCATAGGTTATCTTCAGCTTCGCCCAAATGTCACTCACCATACGAATTCCATCAACTGATGAGGCAATCGATGGAACCATAGTGTTGAGTAACCAGTTGTATAGCTGAGCATGTGTGGTCCTCCACTCATCAGGCTGAGCATTGCCACTCTCTGTCTCGTCTCCTGTCAGATATCCCTCGAGTCTCTTCCCTACTAAAGCAGCCTCAATTCGACGTGACCAGCTCAAGTACGTCGCCGGTCCATCAAGCTTCAGATCTATAGGAGGAAGATCTAGCTTGAGCTGGACAAGAACAATACCAGGGGTAGTGGTCTTTGTCGAGACACTTACGCCCTGTATGAGTCCGACTAAGACTTTCAGGACCTCAGGATCCATCTTTTCCAGAAGCTCTAACCCCTTAGAATTATTTTCGTCCCCCGACATCCCTTACAAAGAACCTCAAAGACAAACTAGACAGATTTGCTACAGATCTTCGACTTCAGCAAGGGAACCTCACAAAAAATTCTAGATACGACAGAAACTCGTACCTGATAGACCCTAAGACAGATCTGACCTCACAGTGGTGGATTTGACCAGATCTGAACTTGACCGGCCTCTGACTCGACCTCCTGACAGCGAGCTTGTTAGATCCCTTGGTGACCTGAAGACCTCACCGACAGTTGCTGGCGACCTCGAGACCGACCACGGCAGACAACCGACATCTGCTGGCAACGGCTGATCCTGGCTGACGGGTGGCGGCTCGACCTGACAGATCCTCTAGCGGCGATGTGGCAGTGCGTCTTCAACTTGGCGCAGCCCTGGCAGCACGACCCCCCAAGCCTGGCGGTGTACCCCAGCCAAACAGCTTGCTGGCGACCAGAGGTGGCAACGGTGGCCCAGATCTGGCGAGACGGCGCAATTGGTGGGCTGTTCTGGCGACGCCGTGCGACGACTGGACCGGGCAGCCACGACCTGCGACGACTGGATCTGGCAGCCACGACCTCCTGCAACGACGGCGGTGCGAGACTCTCCTGTCACGACCTCCTGGCAGCTGCGACGGCTGACGACTGGCGTCGGTCAGATCTGGCAGCGATCAGGCCAGATGCGTTTTCCTTCTGGCGACTTTTCCTTTTTTTTCTTTTTCTTTTTTTTATTTACAGTGGATTTGTTTTGTTGGTGGCTAATCCTAACTCTAATTTTCTGAGCTCTGATACCAACTTGTTTTGAGCCAAAAAAGATGATATATTAGCACTGAGCCCTTGGGCTTATATAGAGTTTACACAACACATTGCGAATAACACTCTAGACTATTCTATAATAACCTATTAACATATAGGTCCCTACAAAACATGTAAATACCAACAAGATCCATGGGAGGAAGCCTATAAAGATAAAGCAAGAAAAATAGTGATGTCAGTTACTGTAGAGGAAAGTGATGAGTTCTAGATGGTACCAATTCTGACATGGTAACAAAAGTAGATCCTACTACTCACACTCCTGGTAGCAATGCTAAAGAGAAGGGTAAGGAGAAGGAGATTAAATTGGATATTAGTTCTTTCTTCTTGAATAATTTAGGGGAATGCTCATTTAAATGAGTAACATCCTTTGCTGAAATTGTAGAGGGTTAAATACGGGTAAAAAAAAGACTAATTAAGGAATATACTGCTAAACACCATGTTGAAATTATTTGGTTGCAAGAAACTAAAATGGAGGATTTTAGTAAAAGAATCTTAGATTCAATTAGTGATAGAATTAATTAATGGAAATGTTTACCATCAATTGATAATTATGGAGATTATTAATAGGTGTCAATGATAGTTTATATAATATTGTTAATTGTTGGATTTTAGACTTCTCAAATACTTTGTTACTAGTTAATAAAAAAGATGATTTTCGGTGGTTACTTATAGTGGTATATGGGCCATTTTTATCAAATAAAAGAGAAGACTTTCTCAAAGAGCTTCGGTCAATACATAATTTAGGATGTCAAGCATGACTATGTTGTGGTGATTTTAATATGATAAGAAATAGAAGTGAAAAAGTAGGTAAATCTAATAATCAGGTATTAAGCTCTAGGTTCAACAATTGTATTAATAGTTTGAATATGATAGAATTTCTATTAAGTGATAGAAAATTTACATGGTCTAAATCAGTTCACTCTGATTCTTTTAAGAGAAATTTTATGTTCAAAACCCCATATATGAGAAATTTTTAGAAGGTAGTGGTTTTGGACATAAACGAACAACATAGATTATGAATATACTCAATAATAGTAGAACACGTTTTAATTTTAATGGTCAAATAGATTAATACTTTATTTTTAAAAGAGCGGTCAAACAAGGTGACTCCATATCACCCTTTTTTATTTAATTTAGTTATTGATACCTTACATAGAATATTATACAGAGGTAAATAGGATGGGTACTTGAAAGGATTAGAATTTTTTAATTGAAAAAATTGGAAAACAATTACAATGATAGAAAAGCTCTTTATTATCTATAGGATAGTATTACTTAATGATGTACTTTAAGCTATTCCATTGTATTGGAAGTCAATCTATTGGATATCCAAAATGGTTAGATATAGAATAGACCAGATTATAAGAAAAAAATTATGGGGAGGTACTTCCACCCAAAAAAAATCTTTGGTAGCTTGGAAGAAAAGTATGTAAAAATAAATATAATGAAGGTTTAGGTATTGTAGATCTTGAATAAATGAATATTTCTATGTTAGGCAAATGAATTATTAGGTACAAAGATCCAGCTATATCTGGGATATGAAAAGATGTTATTAAAAGTAAATATAAGAGATGTAGAGAAAGTTAGTTCCTTCTCACCTTTTTGGAAATGAGTTATGAAATTTAGGTCATGGTCATATCTTTCTGGAAAGATATATGGATAGATAATACTACTTTAGCAACTAGATTTAATAACTTGTTTATTCATGTGACTTAGAAAGAAATAACAGTGCATTAGCTATAGTTGTTATGAAATTAGTTTTTAGATTTAATAGATCATTATCAGAACAAGTTGGAATTGAATTAGAAGAACTATTACGGTTAGTACAAGATATGTCAATTAGGGATGAGGATATAGATCAACTTAGATGGCAATGGGGCTCTAATGGAACTGTTTCAGTTAAATCACTTTATGATTGGATTGAATTTGGAGGGATTATAAATCATCAATTTGATTCTTTTGATTCTATATTGAATACAAAAATGCCTTACAAAATCAAAATATTCCTATGGTTATTTAGGAATAGATAATTATCGTTATCTTTCTGATTGATTGCGGCCTCAACAGTCTCCATTGCGGCCGCAAGAGATCTGGGAGAAACTTGCCATGTCTGAAAATGCCAAGTTACAATCGCAATGAGATTCATTGTGACCGCAAGAGACTTCTAAGGTAAGTTTTGACTGCTTAGATTTTCGTTATCTTTCTGATTGGATATTTTAACTTTCATATCAAATTTTGTGGAAATGTTTATAGAAATAAACATGAGAATTTGGAAAACAATTGGAGATAATATAATTTCATATATTCTATGAGTATTTGATAATTAATTTTGTTTCTTTTTAAGATACACTAGCACCCTTATAAATAACGTCGAATCTCCAAGCATTACGAGTAATTGAAACACTACTGTTTATGACACATGTGATGTGCATAGCTACCATCTACCTCTCCATTTGGTGGATATATATCATTGAGGCGTTCGTGCTCTCAGAGAAAAGATAGCAACACGTGATTGCTTGGAAGGACTCGTCGGCGACCCTTTCACGATTGTGCAAGGACATCTCCGAAACTTCTTGAGATTTTCAAGAAAGGAGTCGAAGCTGGAGATTGACAGTAAGTTCACGCTTTCGTCCTTTATTTATTTCAAACATGTAGCACGGAGTATCATTTTGAATTGCAATTGTTGTAGTTATAATTTAGAGATTTTGGTATATGACTCATATTCTAAATTGAATTGCATCAAAATTAAGTCCAACAATAATATGTTGGATAGTTTAAACATTTAGTTTTCGTTTTTACTTTGAACTTCTCATCTTGGAGATCTAAGTTTCAAAACTTAGAAATCTAATGATGTTGTCCTCTATGTTATCTCAGTTTCAATGAAATCGGTAGCTTGTACCACTAGTTTCAAAAAAAATCAATATGGTCTCCTAACTTGATCCTGTCATCTCAGTTTCAATGAAATCGGTAGCTTGTACCACTAGTTTCAAAAAAAGATCAATATGGTCTCCTAACTTGATCCATTTTCTATGAACTTTCGCCCGAGGATCTCCCTTTGGTAGCAAACTAGCAATTCCCTTTTTCTTGCCATAATCTGCCTCAATTTTTCCACAAGGCCCTCCTGATCCCACATGGACCCCAATTGTCTGTCACCCTTAGCCCACGGTCTGAACTCCATGCAAGGAGCCAGAATATCTGCCAGAATTGAATTTACAAGATCAAAGAGAAGATTCCTCTCTATCGGTGAGTGGCGATCGTAGCATATTTTGAGTAGCCAGTTCTGGTCGACCACATCGTGGAAGCCAGAATCAATCAGAATGTTGAGCAGGTATGAGAAATCTCTCTTCTTCACACCTGAATTCCAGCTTTATGTCTTGAATCATGGAGAGGTTCTGTTTTGATTTGCGGTTCGTTGACACTTTCTAGCTCCGATTTAAGAAGGTGCATTGCTTTTCAAGCTCTGCAGTGTACAAAATCATTTAAGGAAGATATGTAAATGAAACATTGTAGTTTGTAGCTGTAAGTAACTAAGACTCTTAAATGAGAACACGACATGAAATAGCAACATTAGCACTTTTTTGAAAGTCCGATGGTTATCAATTGGATACAGGTATCAAAAGTCTTGTAAAGGATTTCTGATAAGTCAGAAAATATATAAATGCACAATAATTTTCCCTGTCAGATAGGAAGTTTCAGGTACATGTATGTGGAATGAAAATTAAGAATAGGAGATGGCAAATATTTGATCTGTTTGTTGAGGCACTGTTTCTTATAAAATCAGAGAGAAGTGACTTTTGCATATTTTACTATGTATGTATGAATAAGCAAGAACACGGAGAAACTAAGATAATATAATACAACCTGTCAAGGACAATGTCAAATGCTTTTGTCTAACTTAATAACAAAGGAAATAAATAATGGAGATGAAGTATAAAAAACTAAAAAAGGATATAATAAAAGAAAACAATAGTAATGTATTTGTATTGTATTGTGAGCTGGCAATTTGCAATGCGATGGTATAACACAAATACTCAAATCTTCTGAAAGAGTCAAAGAAAAAAAGGAGGATTTAGTGAAGGGAGAAGTTGGTGAGTAATTAAAATGGATGGAATGGATATGCAGATATGGTAATTGAGTGTGAGATGAGATGGTCTTGAGCAATAAGAAACCTCAAATTGAAGTTTGCATGGATGATCCCTCTATTTGAAATTTGAAATTTGAAATGTGAAATGGGAATCAAATTGAAATGACTGACATGGGTTGAAGCAAATTTGGTGATCTAGCGATGGATCCGGGATTCAAGAATTATGATCTCAAAATCCCAAATTAAATAAAAAATGGAATGAAGAATAGAAAAGAGGATTATGGGTAGTTGAATGTGGAATTTGAGATTGGTATCTTACCTTACCTTGGCTTGTCCATAAAAACAAAAACAAAAAGAAATCTCCTCCAATCTGTTTGTGTTGTTTTCAACATAGTCGGTTCCAAATCCGAAAAAGACGGGAGGGTTTAGGGTTGTGATAGACTTTGTTGTCGTAAAAAATTTAGTTACTCCCATGAAAATGAAATCGACCCCAATTTATTTGAGAATAAAGACTTTGTTGTCGTTGTCGTCGTTGTTGTAGTAGTAGTATATTAGCATTAGAATTCATCCACAAACTAACATAGGGATGAGAAAGAAAGAGGAGAGGTCCGTCGAGGAAGGCAAGCTACTAGGATGTAGCAGTCTGAAGCCGCTTTAATTTTCATATTCTGACACTCTTCAAAAAAAAAAAAATGGGTAGCAAAAGTAAGGGGGGGATGATTGATGAATAACAGAATAGGGCTTCAGTTCGAAAAGTTATAAATAGTGGGCCTTGTGCCGGGTAGATATTGGACTCCTAATTATCAATTCAAAGGAATCAACAACAACAACATTGCAATAGCCAATAGTTGAATACTTGAATTTGAACCCCTGTTTCCTGTTTCTTGTTTCGCTGGCCGCGTGATGGGAGAATTTAATTGGGACCCAAACAACAATTAACACTCAAACAGCAACAGCCAACAGGCTCAGCACGCAAGACGCAACCATACTTGCCGAGGACAAACAGCAGCCACAATAACTTGCTGCTAGTTTATAGCCACACGCATATCAAATACAATCACAGAAATTGATTACATGGTAGTGGCGCAGAGGTGCTCTCTACACTTCTTATGAATAATACAAATCCACGCTAGACTAGGGTCTAGGAAATTCAAAACAGCGACAGCAGATAGACGCCAAGGAAGAAGAACATTTGATGTTATTAGAGCAATCCGCAGGCCGCAGCTAACGAGCAATAATAGAATAACATTTGATGACAACTAACATAGGAATAGGAGGGACAAATATTACAGCCGGTTTTAAAACACAGGCAACATAAAAGCAAACAAGTCGCATCACAATCTAACAAAACATTGTCCTTATCAACCCAACCAAAGTACATAGCAGCATCTCTCCATAGAAATTTCAAACAAAAAAAGAGTAGAAATTCATAAACACACCAAACCAACGCAATAGCAGCACCCACCCCCCATCGCCGACTGATCTAGAAGCACTTTCGGTGGACGATTGACGGACCTGACTCATCGTACTCTGCCCTTGAAATCCACATCTGCAGTAAAAAAGATAATACCACAAACAAATAAGCCCAATCAATTGCAATAGAACACAAGAACAAAGAAAAACCATGATAGAATTGATTACCTGCTGGAAGGTGCTGAGGGAGGCCAGAATGGAACCACCAATCCAGACTGAGTACTTCCTCTCGGGTGGGGCCACCACCTTGATCTTCATGCTGCTCGGGGCCAATGCAGTTATCTCCTTGCTCATACGGTCGGCGATGCCCGGGAACATGGTTGACCCACCACTGAGCACAATGTTGCCGTAGAGATCCTTCCTGATATCCACGTCACACTTCATGATGGAGTTGTAGGTAGTCTCGTGGATGCCACCAGCTTCCATACCTATCAAGGAAGGCTGGAACAGCACCTCTGGACACCTGAACCTCTCTGCACCAATAGTGATGACCTGGCCATCAGGCAGTTCGTACGACTTCTCAACAGCTGAGCTGCTCTTGGCCGTCTCCAGCTCCTGCTCATAGTCAAGAGCCACATAGGCAAGCTTCTCCTTGATGTCTCTCACAATTTCCCGCTCGGCTGTGGTGGTGAAGGAATACCCCCTCTCTGTCAATATCTTCATCAAAGCATCAGTCAGATCACGACCGGCCAAGTCCAGACGCAGGATGGCATGTGGGAGAGCATACCCCTCATAAATTGGGACAGTGTGGCTCACACCATCACCAGAGTCGAGAACAATACCTGTTTAACAAAAAGTATGCAAGTAAATAATCATATAACTCCGCTTTAATTGATTTGAAAAAAAAATTCCCTAGGTGGCAACAATAATTGTGGGGTAATAATAACCTTGGTAGTGCACAAGTAACTACATCAATATTAACAAGATTAGTCAGTCAAGTATAATCGGCCAAGTCAAACAAAGAGGTGCAACCATGACTTGGTCAAGTCAAGAAAATCATTACTGTAGTTGTCTACTAGCAGACAGCATCTCCGACACTAATCATGAACCACAAAAATAATATTTAATAGCACCCCTTTGTGGACTTGTCAATTGATTAATAAATAATCCAGAAGCAGTAACACTTCATCATTGACAATTATTATTAGAATTGCAATCTTCAACTAAAAGGCACCGCTATGATCCAGCCAAGATTATATTTATATGTAACCTGACCTATCATGCGGTGGCAATCTCAGATATAGTACAGCAGCCAACTTGGAATAAATATAATCAGTTCCTTGGGGGAAATTAAGTGCACATGCAATTAAACAGAGGTGCTCAATTTTGTGGTTTTCCTTTTCAACTCAACTACAGTGCACTAAGTCAACAAAATAAGTGTAACCATATGAACCAAATAAAATAAACATGCATTGCTTATTGCTTCAAAATTATTAATACCACCAAACTAAGCAATGCCTCACAACAAACCTAGCAAGCAATACAATTTTCATCAAGTTACTTTGCCAGAATTGTCAGAAGGCCAACTAATGCACCTGAAAACTCTAATTGAGTGAAGGTCACAAAGAAACATACCAGTTGTACGACCACTGGCATATAGAGAAAGGACGGCCTGGATGGCAACATACATGGCAGGAACATTGAAGGTCTCAAACATAATTTGGGTCATCTTTTCTCTGTTCGCCTTGGGGTTGAGAGGTGCTTCGGTGAGAAGAACAGGGTGCTCCTCTGGGGCCACACGGAGCTCATTGTAGAAGGTGTGATGCCAGATCTTCTCCATGTCATCCCAGTTGCTCACTATGCCATGCTCAATTGGGTACTTGAGGGTAAGAATACCTCTCTTTGACTGCGCCTCGTCGCCGACATACGCATCCTTCTGACCCATGCCAACCATCACACCTGTGTGGCGAGGACGACCGACAATACTGGGGAAAACGGCCCTAGGGGCATCATCACCCGCAAATCCAGCCTGAATTAGTATAATACATGTACTGATTAGGTCACTTATAGGAAATCATCCAAGTAGATTATAAAGGTAAAGAGAACAAAGTCTAACCTTGACCATTCCAGTACCATTGTCGCACACGAGGGGCTGGATATCCTCAGCATCGGCCATCTTTTAAAATTTGTTGAATATGAGAGGTAGCTGCAATTGTGTGTGCTCAATTAGTAACTGATTTGCTAAAATAAAAACTTGCCAAAAAGGCACTAGCTTGGTTGCATTTCATGTCTTATAAGCAAGATCAAGTGACAGTACATAATCAAGTGCGGACAGCGGATAAACAAGCAATCAGCACATGATGTACAATGCAGACCTTAGGATCAGAATGTTTATAAATCAAGATTTGGGGGATACTATCAGATAAGAAGACCATGTAAAACTACTAGTTTTTAAAACAGAAGATCTTAATGGATGGGGATCTATACATTTCTATCAGAGAGCTTAGAAGAGACAGCATTCAGATTCTCAGATAAAAGAAGAGTGACAAGAGTAGTTTAAATCTGGAATTGGTTGTGCTTTTATTAATTTACTATTACTATGTTATGAAAATCAACTTAGAATTCCAAGTAACCTATTGTGAAAATTAATTCTTAGATCGGCAAGTACAAGAACTAAAGCAGTTGCTGCCGTGTGCAAGTATTTGTTTTCAGTTGAAGTCAATCCTAATTGGATCAAGTTTCACAAAGAAGTAGTGAGTTCTCAGATCGATAATGTTGGAGCTATTTTTAACACATCCACACTAGAAAGATCAGACGAGATCCTTGAAATTGAAACAAGCAAAGCAAAAGAAAAACGGGTTTTTGAAAATAAAACAGTATGGAGCAGAAGCAAAGCTTCAGATCCTCGGATCAAACGGTAAAGGGGAAGATCCAAACAACCTGATTACAGATCTAACTAAGTTAGTGTGCCAGGACTTGAACGACGCACCAGATCTAGAAGCAGGAGTACAGATCTAGTTCAAAAAGTTGAAAAAAGAGGAAAGAAATCGAGAGAGAGAGAGCGGTTGAGTTACCTTGGAAATTTTGTGAGTGAAGCTAAAAGAGAGGCACTGAGTTTGAGCCTGAGACCTGAGTGATCTCTCGCCGAAAGCCTGGAAGAAATGAAAGGACACCAATGAAATGATACCATTTTATACAGAATATGTGAAGAATTAATTAGGGATTTTTTTTCTTAAAGAGAGGCTTACGTGTTAGACCCGGTGCGCGTAAGCCGAACGAGACTGATGAGGCGGCCCCACTGTATCTGGGTGAATGTTACGCGACGCGAGCGTGTGAAGGACATTTGGATTCCAGCTCCAAAGAGAAGTGGGATGTTGTGATTTGTGCACCACCAAATTCCTCCTATCGCCACCAAGGCACAAACAACCCTGAATATATTATTAGGGAATTACTCGGATACAGTCACTTGATAACTTTCTTTTAATCTTTAATATGAACCGTTGATGTCAAACATTTGAGGGTTCTGATTGCAAAACGTTTTTAAACATCCGGTTATATACTTATGCAGCCGGTCACCAACATTGAAACAGCCGGTCATCAATATTGAAATAGTCGGTTGTATTCTTCCACAACCGGTGACTAAAAAAGAACGGAGGGGCACTTTTGTACAAAGAGTTTGGTCCTAGTTTCTCTATTTTCACTCTTTTCACTCTTTTCACTCTTTCCTTCCCTCAAACTGTTCTTCTCTCGACCTCAGGGCTCCGAAGCAATCGCGCACGCACAGGGTACAAGCCATGAGAGAAGGAAAGATCCTAGTGTCCCATCGCCGCCTATACCTCCTGCGGTCTTCTCCGCCTTCCCCATTTTCACAAATCTCTACTCTCTAATTTCTAGGGTTCGAATCCGGTCGTCATCGTCTCTTCTGTCAGATCATAGTCCTCTCACAGAGGGTACAATTTATATACTTCGTCTCCTCACTTCCAACTTTTTTCATTTTTGTTTTTATCTATTTGCATGCAGCTAGAGGAAGATCTTTTAGGGGTCTTTTTTGTTGTACAGTTTCGTTGAGGATTATTTTTACTAGTTGTGAGAATGAGTGTAGACTAATAATTGTTGGATTGCCAAAGGTTTCTCCCTATATAGCAACATTCCATTTTATTTTAGTTCCTTTTCCCCCTTTTTTTCTTGTTTGTCTGAGACGACATGTAAGTTTTTATCAAACTGGTAGATACAATGGCGCGCTTTGGATGAGATAAAGGCAAAGATTCTTTCTTTCTTTCTTCTGTCTTATTAGTAGATAAAAGAGAAACCTTAGAAAAAAAAAATTATTAGGCAAAAGAAAATGAATATTTTTTTAAAATTAAAGAAAATGAATATTAATAGGCATATTTTGTTTTCCCTTTTGTTTCAGTCTCAAGCTGAAGCTTCGCACCTGTTCTGCACATTATCTTTACATGTTGAGAATGAGATGAATTGTTCTACATCTGCTGCACGCCATCTTGCTTCAAGGTGCATTTCTATATTATGTATCTAAACTAATTAAAGTAGTAATCTTCGTCATAATGGTTTGCTAATAAACCAAGTTTGAATTATTTGATTCAATTAGTCCAGACAGAGCTTATGAGTGAACTTGCCAATTTTTTTTTATTTCGCTGTACATTTGTAAATAGACGCTGATATAAATTCATTGATTTTGGATGTTTGTGTATTGTGTACAACTGTTTGTGCATTATGTTTTTCTTTGTTTTGTTCTTCTCAGCTAACAATCGAGTTCTTCCTTGTTTTGTGTCGTAAATTTTAGTTGTTCTCTTTTTTTCTCTTTGTTAATACTATCAGTTTTTTCGTGTGCTTTGAATTTGTAGGAGTTGCCGGTACAATGGTGTTGAAGAACAATAAACTATCTGATCTCTTTGGTGAATTGTTTGTTCTTTGTTAGGAATCCTGTAGAGGGCTCCATGGTCAAGACATATCAAGCATAAGAGTTGGACTATCTCATTCCAAATGCTGTAAGAGAAGAAATACACTTGGATGAGGAGGAAAGGCCGGATGCTCTTCAGAAGCTTCTGATTTTTCCCAAGAGAGCTGAGTCATAGAGGAATGAAGATTTTGACTATACTGGAATTCAAGTGGAGTAACAAATGAAGACTAGTCATTAGGGGATGGGAGTTAAATGCTAATAAATAAAAGGCTACTGTAACATTGATGAATGTTAAAAGTCACATAGGTAGAACTAGTCGGTGGATATTCATATAGACAGAAGGTTAAGATAGAGGGGTAAGCCAAGGTTTTGTTTTTAGTAACAGTCAAGATAAGTGATTTATATAGAGCATATGGAGTATAGGGTAGTTCCAACAAGATTTTACAGGGGGTCAGGGAGGGGAGATGTATGGATATCGCCTCAAGTCTGGTATTTGAAAACTCGGTGTTTGTTCTTCGTTTTAAAGTTTTAAAATGAAGAGGTGGACGCTCCGCACTAATTTAAAAAAAAAGGAATCCTGTAGGTTCTTAACTCACGAGTCATTTCTATCTCATGTTATTTTTTTGGGACGCAACTAGAGGTTAGTTGTGCTTTAGAGAGCAGCAAATATGATTAAAGTATTTGAGTTCTGATGAGGACTTTGGGTTGGTGTTGCAAATTATCAAGCTTTACACAAACTGAAAATTTGGTTTCAGATCAGCTTTACAACGTCAATGTAGTAGTTCTTACTTTTGATGAATTTGTAAAATTAAGGATAAAATAAAAAAACAAAAACTGAAAATTGTTAAAGATATGTTAATCTAATTGTACTTTTTTAAATAAGGTCTATCAGCTGCACAAAATAGATACATAGAGGTTATGTCTGGAAAAGGGTCTGAAATTGTAACCGTGAAATCTTCAAAGGACAAAATTGTCATGTCCTTCACATCTGACGAATCATGTGAACCGCTTATCTCTACAAAACAATCAGACGACATCATCCACAATATTGAAACTAGAAAGTTACGTTTTTGAAAGTTCCCTAAAAATGACATAATAATGCAAGTGATTGGTGAATTATTTTTGTGTTTAGTTTGAATGATCATGTTTCTTTCAATTGATATTATTCTTTTCTTTAATTTGGCATCTAAAACTTTAACGTAGTACCCACAATCCCAGAGAGCTAAGGGAAGCAAAAATTTGAAATTTACAAATTTAAGTTCCTATGTCAACCATTCAAAAAAATCAACATGTGTGTTGCTATCGAAACTTTTGATGAATTAAAAAAAATCAACACATGCATTTATCATTTAAAAGTTTTTATTCATTACAGACAAATTTCTATTTCTTACTTGCCATGGACTGGGTATGGATGCCATGGAAATTGCAACAACCAAGTACGTTAAGAAACTATTGTCCTCCGACAAAGTAGTAGTTCGTATGAAGAGCGAAGATTTGTAAAATTATGAACAAAACTTGAAAAAACAATTCAAATTCTTAAAGATATGTTTATCTAATTTTACTTTTAAATAATAGGTACCAATTGAACAAGAGATAGAAATGTTACGTCCTGACTAGTACTATTTTAAATAATATGTTTATCCAAAAAAAAAAAAGTCACAATCGACTGAAAAGTGATTGAAGCTTGAGAATGCATGAACGGACAATGTGTTGTATACAAATATTGCTAAATTGCTGGCATAGAATTTTATATTCTTTTGAACTGATTCTCAAATTAATAATGATTTAAAGAGAACAAAAGAATTATACATAAACAATTCTGCAATAATGAAAATAGCTCAATACTGATAAAAATAAGGAATTTATTCTCAGATTTTCTTCTGGTATGCAATTATGGTGAGTAACGACTGAGTTGTTTTGATAATTGCAACTAATCACGATTGACAAATAAAAAAGTACTTTACAGTCACTTATGAATCGTATATTCTTCTCACCAAAAAGTAACTGATCACGATGTCGGAGTTGTTGTTAGTGATGGAAGGAAGTGTTGATCAGAAAGTGAGCCTACACTAATCTCATTTTGTACTAGTGTGGTATCACTAGTGATCAGACTGCACGAGCACGTTCGACCTTGAGCTTCTTCTCACCTTCGATCAATTGGAACTCAAGGCACGTTCTTGGTAACACCAGTGACCGGCTGCATGTGTGCTTTCGACCTTGAGCTTCTTCTCACCTTTGATCAATTGGAAATCAAGGTTCAAGTGCTTAAGTAATCCTGAATTAGTCTCGGACCTATTTTCGTCACAATTAGGTCAAATATAATGATCAAAATTAGTAATATTAGAAAAATTGATCCTACATTAATTTTTGAGATAATGCATCAGTTATGCAGCAACAGGAGCTATAATTAAACAACTTTAATGCAATGTATTAATTGTTCATAAGTGGATACTTCTTTTTTTACGGCATAAGATGATACTTCTAAATAGGCACCTGGTCTTGAACATCATTATTCTTTCACTACACCTAATTAGAAACCCTTGTAACTACATTAGTAGGCACAATAAAATATATGCTCTAAAGATGGCCATTACAGGTCATTAATTGAGGAAGGTGTTCAACACATTAAAAAGATTATGATCATCAACTTGTGAGTAATCATGTGTTAAAATTTAAAAAAAATGGACCTGTTTTGTAGATGACTACAACATATGCAGCTTTGTTTCTTTCTATTAGATGATGTTCTATTTCAGTTCAACAGTCCGCATAACAAACTCACACTAGCAGCTCAAACCATCAGCTCACGTACCAGAAACAGACTTGTATAGACATAAATTAGTTACATCCAATATCCAATTACATTGTATTCCATAATTTGTATTAGAGCTGTTATAAATACCCATGTAAACAACCTTGTAAAATAAAACAAATAATACAAAAACAATTTACACAAATCTCATCTCAATTATGTCTTCTCTCTGTATATTGTCACTTTCTTTTAGTCACATCGAGCTCGAAATAATTTTAAATAAGCATATACAAACAAAACTTAAAACAAGAAATGGTGTGTACCAACAAGTAATAAGCTTTGCTTTGAACATTTTGAGTGCATCGACCATTTGACCTGGTAGAGAGGGAATTGATTAGTAACTTGTATAGATTAGTATAAGAAATTCTTGGATGAGAACAACAAAGTTTATATTAATTATGAAAGTAGTTGAAATTTTTCATTTGACCATTAACATATTAAGAAGATGGATGGGCACACTGATGAGGGCTATATTATAATTTTTAGCAAATAAACTTGAACAATATAAGAATAGATTAAATATAAAGAAAGAATCACCTACAACAAATACATTTTTACAGTTATATACCAAAAGGATTGTGTGTGCATTTTTTTGTAGCTAGTAATGAACTCAGCTCAGTGTTTCTTGTTGTTGCAGCAATAGCGATTATGCATGCAGGTTTGACCTGAGACAGAAAATTTGCACTTAAATTTAAACGATATCAAAAGATACTTGTTTCTCTAAATCAGCGAAGCTTGATAACAACAATAATAGAACTATCGATATATGTAAGAACAATAATCAAAGATAGTTCCAGAATGGCCAATAGTGTTACGAATTCCAGCCAACAGAGTTGGGTATCATTTTTTAAAGGGAAAATTAGATAGATTCCATTTGTAAGTTCGCAATTTTTTTAAAAATACACTACAAACTTTAGAATTTGAAAATGACAGCACAAACTCAAATAGTCTCTGATTTTGCCACCTTGCTATAATTCAAATAGAAAAGAAAATAATATCTTAGTTAATTCCAAAAATATCCTCACCCTCACCCGATGGCTCTCTCTTTGAAACTGCCATTAGGTGTCCATCATCACTCCTTCGTCGAGAAAAAATGGAAGCATTTTAATTTAAACATCAATTCAAACTAAGCATATGAAAAAATGTATAAATAAATAACAAAAAGAAAATCCAATCCATAATTTGAACAAATAAATAAATATAAAAAACAAAACACCAGCTCTTAACAAAAGGATAATCCATAATTTTTTTTAAATTAGAAACATACAAACCTATGAGAAAGAAATTCCTCACCAAAATGACTCATTGCTTCATTTATCCTTTCTTGCTACATTTAGTGCAGCTGTGCAATTGTTGCAAGTAGTTTATTTATTTAATTAAAAATAAAGTACTTCATTATGCTTGTCGTCATGTCCTACGTGTTGTGTCAAAAGGAACAACATTGGTGAAATGTTTGAAAAAATATATTAGATGATAGTTGCTGCCAAATTGGCACATGAAGGACAGTAGTAGGCAATTTGATCAATTTAAGATTCAATTTTATATCTCTAAGTATTTTATCCACCTAGTGTGTCTATGGTCTCACTAATCTCGAAAAAAGCATGTATGTAATATTTCCTTTTTAAAACCAACATCAACATACCTGAAGTCTGTCCCCTCTTATCTAGTAGGAAGAGTTTTTTCTTGAGCTATTGGTGCTAACCTTCTTTTCTGTCAAAGAATTACATTAATGGTAAAGATCAAGGCTAAAAAAGAAGAATATATTTTTTCGAGCATATATAGATGCTGCTGCAGTAAGGCTAGGCATGTTTTGGATAAAAGTCACTTTGTAAAGCTAAATGAATCTGAGATGATTTGCAACAAAAAAAAAAAACAGTTAAGAGCTAGATAAGAATAATTTCATATTTTAAATTGACTAAGAAGTTCACAATTAAAAATAAAGAATACTGATATCATCTTTCTTATGCAACTAGATGCATCTTGCTTCAGCACTTTTCTCCCAGTTCTCTTATTCTTTTTCTAGTGTTCAGAAATCATTCGTAAGTTATTTATTTACCATAACATCTTCGACCAAAGCTAGCAGAAAAAAACACCATTATTTTCATACAAAAATCTAGAAGCAAAGAGTTTTCTGCAAATTTCTTACAATATCAGTAAGATTGTAAAAAAAAAATCACCAAAACTTAAAAATATGGAAACATGAAAGATAGGTCTCACTGGTCATCAATTGACGAACGAATTCTGCACGCCTAGGAACTTCAAGCCATTGCACGCGGATTAACATTACTTGATTTGAGAGGTTGTTTTGATTGCTTTGAGCTGCAAAGAGAGAAGGGATTGGTTGGGATCAGGCTTAACATCCTCTCCTAATGATGTAGCAGATTCGTTGTTCCAAGAAGGTTCTTAAGAGAGAGATACGGCGATTTCTTTGGAGGCGTGGCAAGGTCTTGGCAAGTTCTTTGGGGAGATGGGGGTGAGAGAGTCGATGACGGGACGAAGGGAGGAGAGAGAGGTGGAGGCTTAGTAGAGGGAGAAAGGAGAGGAAAGGAGATGGAGATGGCGAGAGAGCACTTTAGAACGAAGATGGCGGTTCAAGGGGCGGATTGACACGGCTCAAGCGGCAGCGGAAACAAAAGCAGAGAAGATTGGATCGAGGACGAGAGGTGGTTAGACGATGAGGTATGTGCTGCACGAAAAAGCATTAAACAGGTTAACTTTTTTTTGCATTTTACTGTTATGTCCTTTTGAAATTAATGGACCAGATTTTATTACTCAAATTATTATCTTTTTAGGTCAATGTATGGGAGCACCACCCATATTATTATTATTATATGCTTTTATCATTATATTTTTATTTGTATCTGTATTATTTGTGGGGAGAAATCCAAAAAGGGCACATGAGGGGAGGATAGGCGTGGATATTCCTACAACTTGGAATTTGTACTAATTATATTAGTATCTTTTTTATTTGACGGAAGAAAATTAGTTTGGAGTTAAGCATAATTACTTTATCGAGTAATGACTTTGTTATTGCTATCACTTATCAAAATTCGAAAAAATAGTGTATTGAGAATTCAAATAAAAATTTCTATTAGAAAATTTTTCTTTCATTTTGTTCAAACAAAAATAGTGTAATGAAAAGCATTTGTATTTGCTTTTTTTTGTGCAAATATGTCTTTTTATTTGTCTTTTTAGTGCATATCTTTAGAAAATTCAAAAATGTGGGAGAAAGAGTTTGTCGAGAAGGTCGATCGGGTGCTTGCGATGAAAAAAGGTTGTCGGAAGAAAAGGGGGGAATGAGGATGGCGACATAAGAGAAAATGCAAAAAGGAGAAAGTGTGTTGGAGAAGTCGACAATGGAGAAAGTGAAGAAAGTGGGGTCGGTACTTGCGAAAAAATATTTTTATATTTTTTGTTTATTAATATCGAGAATGTTCTCTCGGATGTTAAGGAATGCGCTAACATCGAAGCGACTGTAATTGAATGTTTTTTATCAAGGGGCGTTAACAACGAAAGTGACAACGATTAAAGTCGCTAATTTGTTTTTGTTAATTAATAACCTATGTTGCACGGGTGCGGGTATGGGTATCGTATCCGATACGGTGCGGGTGAGGGGATACGCCATTTTTCAAAAAACTAGAATACGAGAGTACATATAGAATAATAAAAAAATCACATTATATATTAAATATTTGATTGTTTTTACATTCAACTATCACTATAGATACATGTTATCCAGTATTTTGTTCAAAAATAATGATATATATTACTATGTAAGTTTTAGAAGTAATTAAGATTAAATTAAGTTTGTTATGTAAGAATTCAAGATATTGCTCTAATTTAGTACATTTTCTGTAGGAATCAAGAGATATAATATCCTAGATGATAAGCCAAGATTGCAAAGCTCTTTGTTAGCTTTCCAACGTAGTTTGAATCAACCTAATCGGAGTTCGGATGAAGGACTAATGACCAAAATACTGACCATTGCGCATTGAAAAATATTCCCTACACAGATCTACTCCTTAACTGAATTCTAAAACTTTAATCTACTTACAAATTAAATAGATTAATACAACATTAATACCTTGATCCAAATTCGAATTGGACTGCAGAAGACTCGGAAGGCCGAATCAGAGACGCTCTTCTCCTCGGAGTATCAGACGTCTGATACCTCTATCGGATGTCCACCAGGACGACCAGAGAGCGGCTTACTTCTTCTGCCAGAATACCGAAAGCCGTGATATCCCGCAAAAACATTATTCACCGAGATACGAACTAAATAAAATATCTTCGTGACTCACAGTTATCCAAAATATGGAATACCGCTCTTTCACAAAAATACTATTTTCCGAATTCCATAAACAATCATATACGAGAAAGAGAGAGAGTATATTTATCGATACGATCCTGAGTTAACATATATGAGTCGATTTTGGTGCTTCTTTCTATCTCCCCTACCCCTATATTTATAGCAAAATGAGGAGGTGTACATTTTACCAAAAAACTTTTGGAAAAAGTGAATTTCCAAAAATACCCCCATGAGGTCGGCAACGAGGGGATTTTTCCAAAATTGTGAAAAGTCCAGAAAGCCCCTTGCCGACCTCCTTGAGATATATTTTATTTATTTATTTTTAATTAAGATTTTAATTATTTTTAATTAAGGTTTTAAATTCAACCGTTGTTGTTGCTTGTCATCTTATATGACATATATAATTTAATCATATCATATATAATTAATTATAAACATCTTAATATTAATTATAACCTATTTATAATTAATCATTAAGATTCTCTGATTAGCTCCTATACGGTGTGACCCAATAGGATATGTGTTATGTTAGTAAATAGAATTAAAACCATTTTAATTTCTATAATCATAGGAGGCTCTGACATCTGTGCTATGACCATCCAATTACACATATGATGTTGTACTTATGCAATATCACGATCCACTAAACATTTTAGTCGTGTTAATTCTTTCGTCTCACAGTATCATATTAGTTTCAAGGTAGGTGTGTGTCATCCTTGCAAACCTAATCTTTTTTTGAACTTGAGCAGACTTATCAAATATAATTACTCTTGTAATTATACTGCATGCAGATAATTCTACTATATCAAGGGGCCCAGTGATACTGTAACTTATTGAGATACGAGGGACAATACACAGGCGGCGAACCACCCGCATCGCCGCGATCCGAACACTTCACCGGACCATTCAATCGGTAGGAGCGACGGGCTATGTATACCGAAAAGCTAAGCTATGTATACCGAAAAGCTACTATTATGACTGCGTTTTACCAACAACGTCAGATAACAATCACACATACGCATCTCTTAGTAGGAAAGATGAATACCTCATACTTTAGAACTTAACACTGAATGAAAACATTAATGACACGTACACAATTTCATTTAATGTTTCATTCGAGGTCTGTCAAATATCATGTTCCTCTAACATGTATTCATGTGATTAAAATGACATCTCATGTCTATGGTTTGTAAAACTTCACCATCTTTTAATCCACATTCTAACCTTGTAACGATAAGTTAGTGTTCCTGCTAATTACCTTGGTTAGAGACTTTTAAGAATATATATCATCTATATTATGAAGTTTCACAATTCCAGTTATTGACTCTAGTCAGATAAAGGAATGATTCATAAATTCAATAATACTCAAGGTAACAAAATGACAGTTTATTAATCACTCAATTCATGAACAAAGTTTTATGATAATTTATCATATTATTGACTTCTAGATTATTACAAACTAACATATCCTACCGTATCATGCCGTATCCCAATATTAAAATAATACGATACGCCACGTGGAGTATCTGGTGCGTAATGCACCCATATCGCATGCGTATCCACGGCAGATACATATCCGATACGCGGTGCGGCATGGTTTTGGAGTATCCGTGCAACCTAGTTAATAACAAAGTAGCATTATAATTAATTTAGAAGTAAAAATCATAATTACACCACTAATCTTTTTAATTAAATGTTAGCTGCATATTTGGAGCATGCATGTATAAAACAAATCAATAATTTTATTCTCTACAATTCAGGAAAGCAAAAATCTTATACAAAATTAATTTTATTGCACCATTAGTTATTGATGCAAAATTAGTTTGTTTGCATAATTACAATCATCGATTGTAATTGATTCGTGTTTACAATTTTTGTCCATAGGATACTCACTCATTCTACAAAATAATCTCAAAACAAAGTGCTAAACATTTACAAAAAAAACAAAAAAAAGGGGTTTACAAAATAATCTCAAGACAAATTTGTTAAGTTTTAATCGACTTTTATTTGTTTTTGCTGATAAGTTTTCTATACCGAAGTTCTAACAAAGTGTGTAGATGAGAGGATGCAAAAAGATAAAAAAAAAATCTCTTTCTACATCGGTGAATAATAAATAAGGGTCTAGATGTTTACTCGTTTGTTTTTCAAATTTTCTATGTGGGATTTACTAAATAAATGGTGTAGATTTGTTGCTTTATACACTGATTATTTAGTAAAACAGAAATTGGAATGTATATTTTTTGTGTTGGACTCGACCCTTCTACACCTTGTTTTAATAAATCGATGTATATGAGGGTTTGCGGAAAATATTTTTTTCTCGTAGTGTTAGATGAGACATGTCTATTCTGAAGAGTTGTTCAATCTCTATCTTGAAATGATTCACCAGGAGACTGTAGACATTGAGAGAAATTTTGCAAAAATAAAAGGTTGGACCTTGAAGCGCTTATCCTTGACGGATTTGTGGGAGGTTGTGGCATATCAAAGGGATGCAATATACTATGATGAATATGATGTTGCATATCATGCTGAAATATACAATCACGCACTAGAGAATTTCCAAAGAAAGTAAAGAGGCGACTGAAAACGAGAGTGCGAAAGAGAAAAAGAAAATGAGGCCAAACCCTAGGCGGGGGAGGTCGCCGCTGGCCTCCCCCCGCCTCTCCCTCCTCCCCTCTTCTCCTCCACTTTTTCTTCTTCTGCTTCTCTCTCCCTCATCTCATCCAGAGACCTACAGATCCAGCACTTAGCCACATTCTGTCCAGACAAACCCCTCTACGGCTGTAAGCCCAACAATTACGATCGTAGCCATGCCTTCTAGAGAGCTCTTTCTTCAGGACTTCACCACCATTTGCCCTGAAACCAGTCACTGCAGTCGTAAGCCACAATGGCTACGACCGTAGGCTGCACTTCCAGAGAACTCAACCTTCTTGTACTTAGCCAGAATCCAGCACAAAATAGTCAATTACGATCGTAGTCACCCATGACTACGACCGTAATCATCGCCAATAGAGCACAGAACTGCCTCCACGCCTTGGTTATTTTCGGTTTCTGCACTGGCTACGGTCGTAGTGATGCTCATTACGATCGTAACCAGAGGCGGCATAACAGTTTATTTGCTATTTTTGAAGGATTTTCAGGCTTATTTCAGGATTTTAGGTTTTGGTATAAATAGGGGGTTCCAAAATAGAACAAGGTCTTGAATTTTAGAGTTGAGTTCTTCCATTATTCATTTTAGAGAGAGAAAGAGAGTACCTAGAAAGAGAATAAGAAGAAGAAGAACCTTGGATTCATCATCCCTTCTCTTGGTTTATTCTTTGTATCCTTCTTTTTATTTTCTTTTGAGATTTATTTGTTGTATTATCTAGCCATGTTGGGCTAATCTCCATTAGATTTTCTAGAGAGAATTTGAAACTTGTTGTATGTTTACTTGGTTTATATATTATCTTTGATTATTTTGTCATATGTCTTGTGCTTGTTTTAATTGTTTGTGATCTTGATCAAATTACATACTTTAAGATTTAATGATTAAATTGAGAAATAGAATTGTTAGATCCCGACCATAAGTAGCAAGGTAGATAATAATCTAAGAACAGAAACGTGACGATAGTTGTCTATAGGCATAACCTAATTGAATTGAGTAATTATAGCAAGTACCGAGAGGTGAATTGCAATTATTTAAGTTAATTAAGACAATTAGAGCTTAATAAATTTAGATTAGAATGATCAAGTACCGAGATGTGAAAATTGTTCTACTTTAGATGTGGTGTTAACATAGAAATATCTCTTAATGCCAAAATTTGTTGATTGCACTTTCATAATACAAAACAAATATTAATCAACCAAGTAGATATCAACAAGTGGATATGAAACCCTAAGTCTCTCGTATTGATTTTCTAAAATTTGTGTAATTCTGTTCAACTTAACCTAAATTTCATAAAAACATAAAAAATCAACACCAACTCTTTTCTTTATTATTTTAAACAAACACCAAATTTCACTTACTTTCCTTACTTAAATTAAATTACTAAATTCTGAAAACGAAATCCGACTTGTCTTTGAGGATTCGACACCCCAAGTACTATAATTGACGATTGTATACTTGCAACTTTCATTTAGCAACTAGGATTAATTAAAACCACATCAGCAAGACACATAGCTTCGAATGCGATATTCCACGAGAGGATCAAACATATCGAAGTTGATTGGAACAAAAAATAAATAAAAATTAATTGCCCTGGTTTACTGGTTATGATAATGTCACAAGCGGATAAAGCAGAAAGTAGTGAGAGCAGATCGCCTAAAAATGACTCCAGTGGTGACGAGGAAAAAATGAAAACAGTGACAATGATCGTAGCAAATTTGTAGCCTCAGATGCTCAAAGTTTGAAGAATAAATGCTTCTGTTTGAGAAACTTGTGTTTGAATTTGGACAATAATTTCTATGAAAAACACGCTATTAATTAATTTCCTTTATTGGCCCTTCTACTTTCTGCTTTATCGACAGCATGCTACATAAATAATTTTTTGGATTATTTATACAAGTCATGTTAACCGCAGTGAGGTGAAGAATTTTTGTTAGGCTAGCTCAAACAAATCAAGATGGGAAAATTCAAAAGAATCAATAGTAGTATTTTTCTACAATGTTTATCTTTGTTTACTGATAAGAGATAAGAGATGGTAAATTCATGAAGAACAAGATCTAATAAAATATAATTGAACAAATTGATTATCTTTTGTGGTACGTATTTGCCCTCTAATAATAAAAGAAAAAGACTCAATCAGATAACTGGTACATTGCAAATTGATTAATCAATCAGATATCTGATTGAAACTTTTCACAATATTTAGAAAAAAGCCGAGCATTCAAAATTTCTGAAGCAACATATTCACAAACAAAGAGCTATCAAAATTAATCCAGAACCACCAGCCAAATACGTCAATTTAACACCAAAATAGATCCTCATACAGCAGAGCTATACTTTTTTTAACTAATTTGGAGCATTTTCTTACCTACAAAAAATAAAAACGGAAAACCCCTATAATTTCCTATATCACCAATGTCTGCACAAAAAACATCAAAAGTCTAAACACATCTCCCTGCATCGAGCTTTACGGCCCAACATATGAGCACATCCATCTTTTTGCTACCTTTTCCAAGCTAAGAGCTTGTGTCAGTAAAAACAGAAATGAAAAGGAACATCCAAAATTTCAACACAGCATAGAGAAAGATGAATGGGTAAATAGTACGTAACCTTTCAGAGGTTGCAAACTCATAGCAGCTGCAGGGGGAAAAAAGAATATGAACCTAACATTTCTCAAATTTTGGGAAATGCAAGCACCTACCTACCTGTTCAGGTTAAATATCAGGTACCTGTTTGCAAGCTAAAGCGATGTCTACCCACTATCCATGAAGGTCTATACAAGAGACCAAAAAGTTAAAAGGAAAGAAAAATAATCCCCTAAAACCTGCGGAAGTCCGGAACCCATTAATCCTTGCAGATGGGCACTCGTATGACATGTGGCCCCAACCGCCACAATTGCGGCATACAACATTTGATGGGCTGCAACAAGATCACAATAAATTACTCATAGGAGATTAAGCTGATAATTAACAGCTAATCTTGTTAATAGGTATGGCCGTTTTGATGCTGACTACTGAACAATAACAATATGCAGAGTTGCTGACATTTCAGACCAAAAGTATCAGTTGTATCTGTCAGCAACCCAGATCCAACCTCTGTCCTAAATTAATATTTCTTTCATTTTACATTGATTATTGTAACTCCGCCTATGTAGTTCAATTTTACATCGACTCAAAGGTCTTCATAAGCAACCGAATGAAACTAGGATCCAAACACCCAGCTTGGTTGTAGTTCAATTTTAAAGGTAAAACTAGGAAGCCATACACTACAGGAGGCTGTCGTATTAGCATCCGAAAGGGGTCAATTGCATCTGCACTTTTTTATTAGCATCAGCAAATTTTTTTTCGTACCTTGGAGTTATAATTTGAATTTGTTGCATAAGGATGCCTGATGCAAATACCGATATACATCAGCACTGCAGATGCAAATAAATGTACTTACTTTTATTTCTGAAAATGGACGAGTAGAGATGTTCTAAAATATTGATACATAACAGCATGACAGATGCAAATAAATATAATATTTTTTATGCTGATGTACATCTGCTTTGCAGATGCAAATAAGTACCGCTTAAAGTAATAAACCCAATTTTCCCTAAGTAAGTGCATTTTTCAAATGAACTTTTTATGCTTCAACGCTGCTTGTGAATATTTGACAAATCATCATTGATCGAAGAAAAATATCGTTTAAATTCTTTTTCACATTGCTGAATCAATGAAAAACTTTATATGCAAATCGTACATTGCATATAATTAAGGTAAAACTTTCACAAAAATATATTTTGCATATAATTACTGATGTATTTTATTTATACTTGTTATAAATAAGTTCACTAAATTTTATGTAATACAAAAATAGATAATTTACTTGTTCATTTAACAATTTTTATTGATTCATTTTTTAAATAACTATGAATTAAAAAGATAATATAAGATAAAAATATATAATTTTACTTATGTATTTTTATAATAATTTGACAACATAAAAAATAATAAATGAAATAAATATGAACCCTTAATCTTAGATTTATCAATAAATTTGATATATCAAGCCCACGTGCCGTCTTCTATGAAGAAAATTTGGACGATCAAATCCTAAATTGAGTGGTCTTCCCTCTCTCACGGTTCACATGTTCTAAGAGCAAAGGAGGATAATATGCTCAACCGGGGATAAAATGGACCCCTATTTGAACACACCCGGCTTACCACGCGTCCAAATGAAAGTTGGTTCTCAGCACCTTACGGCCCACATGATCCAAGTCCAAACAAGAGAAGATGAGAGGGGAGAAGAAAACAGGATGCGGAGATCCAAATTTGCAAGTTTTTGATCTCTTTCCGATTGGTAACCCTAGTATATCGCGCCGCACTCGCTCGGCAATGCCGACTGGCGACCGTCGTTGTCGAACCCTCTCTCCGATTGGTATTCCCTCTGGCGACGGTCATTCTCTCAGCAACGTCCAAGTTCAACGGTGAGTTCTCATCTCTCTCGTCCTCTCTCTCTCATCTATCTCTTCCTTCCTCTCATGAGCCCTCTAATTTCTAATCTCAAGGGTTTATGGTAATGTGCAGGAAAACCACTGACAAACGAGTAAACAACGATACCCTGATTTCTGATTTTGGCATAACCTCTGATTTCTAATCTCAAGGGTTTTTGGTAATGTGCAGGAAAACCACTGCCGCACTCGTGCAACCTCGATTTCCCCTCTTCTCACTCTTCCTGGTACATGAATCTGTCTTTTCTTGTTTTTGAATCAAGACTCGGTGTCCACTTCTCCGCTTCGCACGAAACGACAAACCTATCTACTTCGTGCCTCTACACAAACCTCTCCGCTCGGTGCCTCTTTGTTGTTTGTTTGATTGGCTCTCCACCAGGTTAGTTCACTTATATGTTCAATGTTTTGTTCATTTGTTCATTTTGTCTCATGCTGATGTCCTTCAATGTTTGATTGGCTCTCCACCAGGTTAGTTCACTCTACAGATCAGTGTATATAGTAGATACAGACTGTGCATCCTTGCTTTAATTTTAGATAGCAAGTTATTATGAACACTGAAGCAAGATGGTGAAATTAGTTTTCATTAATCATCCTTCACAACATACTTATCACTAGCATACAGTGGTACAACTAACACAAGCTCCAAGATGTGTTAATTTCTCTTTACATTTTTTCATGTATGGCCCCAAGGCCCCAAGAACATAACTCTCCTAATCGGATCTTCGGTTGTAGGTTTTCTGCGGTCCTCGCCATGGCTCGAGAAACCATGAACCTGTCGTGCACTCTTCTCCGACGATACAACAGCTGCACCGTATGCCTTTCTGAGTTTATCACCAATTGCTTTCTTCATCTCAAGTGCCCAAGAGGTCTCTCCTGGTATATGTGGAGGCTTCATCTCTCCTCAATTGGGGATTAGTTTTGTTATTCTTTTCAATTGCCTGGAGGAGGGCTCAATTTATAGAGCCAGGGGCTGCTAATCTGCTATGCAGCCTATCGGGTCGAGTTAACATCTTATTTAACAAATACTGTTTTTTAAACTGTATCCACAATGACAGTCACTATCACTGTTCTAGGCTTTTAGCAAGTCTCTTTTTCAGTTTAGCCTATTTCTAATCTTCTGTTCCATGTGAATCACTTGATTGTCAATCACTAAATAACTCTCTAATTAAAAGTATATGATTGAGGCATGAAGTGTGCTGTTGAAATTGATGGGTAGTATCAGAGGATGGTCGAGTTTGGTCGAGCGGTGTCGGATTGTGGATCTATAGCTTCAATCCAGGATGTTGTGGTAAAGCTCGATTCTTTTTGTTTAATTGTGCATTTTAATATATGATTTCTATCTAAATTGATTTATTGTCTTGAACTTTTAACTTGAAAGAATATAGTTCTTCCAGTAACCAGTTCTGATTTATTTGCATATTGTCTGTCAAGGTCACTGTTTTGCATCTAATTTGTTTGCCTATTATCATCTAGTTTAAATATTCACGTATTTAATTTATTTTCATCTGTGTTCATTTGTGAAGGTACTTAGGTTATATTTTGGAATGATTGTGAGGAAGAAATTGTTAACCATTTCTTTAATGAATGACTGTTCTTTGCAAGAAGTAGAGCAAGATTGGTTCTGGTTTCAGGTAACTCTGGGAAATACTTGCCAGCTATATATTACCACTGGTTTAAATTTACGAAAGACCTGACCAAGACATCAAGCCTCTACTAAGCAAATCAAAAGACCAAATTAAAGAAACTGCAAGCTCAAAAGCAGATAAAAGGAAGCAAATAGATTATATGACTGCACCTGTTGCAGGTATGGCAGAGGGTCTTGTTGGTGCACTCGCTCGCCATGTGGCCGTACTCCTTGCAGTTCCAGCACAAATGGCGTGTTGGGCATTCAGCCCCTATATATGTCTGTTTAAAATAATATCAAACAGCACCATGCAAGTATTACCATACAAACCAAGGATGGAAATTCAGCTAGTATTTTTGCCGGAGCATGACCTGCCCAGTCTGAATCAGTGCTGCTCCAAATTATTAAAAAAATCATTATATTTTTTGTTTATAGTATATGCACTAGCAGACAGGTACAATACCGTATAGTAATATTTGTTTAGAAGCATCACTTGTTGTATCACTTCAAGAAAAAAAATAGCAGAGCCATACCCTGTAAGAAAACACTTGTTGCAGACTGCTACATTGGGACATTCTCTAGCAAAGTGCCCAAGCTGCTTGCATTTTATGCAGATCAAATCCCTGAATGCATTTAAAAAAAAATTATATACATCGTCAAAATGACATTAAAATGGAATTACTGACCATGGAAGATACTTCAAATTATATCATTTGCAAAAGATGACTATTGTGATCTTTAGGTAGCAATTTCAGCCAGAATGCTGCTAATTCCAAGAGTACACCCAATATGCTGAGACCTATCCTTTCAAATGAGCAACCAACCTTCAGCTTCTGTACAAAAAGTTTGCATTTCAGTATACAACAATTACAGTAATTGACACTAATTAAGATAAAATTCCATTTTTTATGATTCTTATTACGTTTACACTATGAAATACAAAAAAGTTCAAATAATAAAATATGTTATGAATCAATAGTGTTGCAATGACACTCTATCCGACTGCTATGCAAGATGCCCAGCCACTACGGACCCGCCAAATAAGCACCGAAGCTGGAAAATAAAAGAAAAAAAAGCGGAAAAGGCAGGTAAACTGACAAGTTTATAATATGATAATTCAGGTAACTAGACAATTATTTGTAACAGAGTTTGTAATTGTCTGAACTGATGCACTTAATGTAATGCTAACTGCCTAGTGTAATCTGGTCTTGTGTAGCTGATCCACTGTTAAACTGTGTTGGCTTGTTGTGTGTAGTCTCAATACGAGGCCTTGAAGCAGTACACAAGTGATGTAGTGCAGGAGAGTACACAAGTTTGCATCAGAAATATTATTATCAGTAAGGTGACAGTACACAAGTTTGGCCGGTAAGAAATGATATTTTTTCTTGTAGTGTAATTAAACAAGAAACGAATTAATTCAAATATTCATATAGATGAAGCGAGAAACTCAGGATTAGGTTGATCCGGTAAATTAAAGACGGCCTAGCTAAATGGAGAACGGGCAAAAAAGTTACTTCGGTGTCAGAAAATATTGATTAACAAGATTGATGATATAAGAATGATTAGTCTACAAGGCCAAATTCATTTCATTATTTTGCAGCAATCTACCTGTATTTACTAATGTATGATGATGCTACGAAGGTGTAGGTTTTAGCCTGACATTTCTTTATTTTTTTTTTCTTTTACATTAATTATACATGCTGAAATTTCATTAAGATACGAAGAAGAAATATTGAGCATAGACTTTTCTGTTTGATATCATTGCAAGCCTGACCAAAAGCAAAATACAAACAAAAATACCCGGAAATACGAATTTTTGATAAAAAAAAATGCTCAATATGTAGGTAGAAATAACCATAAAAATAGTGCACATCACAATCTGGCTTGTCTTCTACATCAGGTTTGCATTAAGGTAAATTGGCTTTTGGCGGCTTGAAGATGATTTATCCGAGCATTGATTTCCTCAAAACCTGCACTACTGTGATCTGTGGCCAGCCATGCAATGGTCTCATCTGCGGCTTCCTCGACGGATTTGTTACCTAATGCATGATATCTTGGATTGCTGGCTGTTTTTTTAATCTCGTTGGCTATTTTCTCAAGATAAATTAATGCATCAGATGTCAGCTGAATTTTGATGGCTTCAAGCTGGTTTGTGTAAGCATTAATTTCATCAATCGTAGCCTGTTGATTTGTTTCCAGCCATGCTACGACCTTGTCTGCAGCATCCTCCATAAACAATTTGTGTGAAGCAGAGACTCCTGAGTCCCTGGCTATTGCTTTGATCTCGTTGGCCATGTTCCCAAGAGAATCTAATAAAGCAGACATCACCTGGTTTTTTATGTCTTCAAGATACTTTTTCCGAGCAGTAATTTCATCAATTGTAGCCTGTTGATTTGTTTCCAGCCATGCTACGGCCTTGTCTGCAGCATCCTCCATAAACATTTTGTGTGAAGCAGAGACTCCTGAGTCCCGGGCTATTGCTTTGATCTCGCTGGCCATGCTCCCCAGAGTTGCAGCAGACCTCACCTGGTGTTCAATGGTTTCAAGGCTCCTTTTTGTAGCACTAATTTTATTAATGGCCGCGTGATGATTTGTTTCCAGCCATGTGATGGCCTTGCCGGCAGCCTCCTCCACCGATTTCTTTCTTGAAGCCGAAATTCCTGCCTCCCTGGCTATTGCTTTCAACTTGTAGGCAAAATTCTCCAGAGAATTCAATGCAGCAGCCCTCTTCTTGTGCTCCTCGTCCTCTTCTTTATAATGCGCTGCTGCTTCCACCATTTTCTCAATCTCTTCTTTTGTCAGGCCTCTAGTCTCCTTACTAATTACAATCTCAGTCTTCACTCCTGTGCTTGTGTCTTTGGCCGTGAGATCCAAGATTCCACTGTCATCAATCTCAAAAGATACATTAAATTTGGATTGTACCCTTGGTTTTGGTGTGATGCCAGATAGGGTAAACCCCATCGTGGATGCTAATTCACACTCTTGTACTTCTATCGAGAAGCTGGACAAGCCATCTGTGCAGTTGGTGAAGATCAGCTCCTTTGTTGCAGGAATTGGGGTATGCTTCGGAAAGAGCACGTTCGTTGTTGCTCCATCCTTGTTTTCCAACCCAAACGACAGAGATGTCACATCTTGAAGCTCTAATATGTTAAACTTCTTTCTATCTTCGTTGCCACTCAAAATGGCAGCTTGAACAGCAGTACCGTAGACAACTGCCTCATCAGCATTAATGCTCTTGCAGAGCTCCTTCCCATTGAAGAACTCCTATATTATAAAAATTCATTTGCATATTACCTTCATTGTAATGAGTGTCACTTTGTATGTTTCTACTTTTTTTATTCTTCTTTTTCTTCAAGATGTTGAGCCAAGTGTATGAACGACCTTTTTGTTCAATTGAACAAGTAATATGATATTACAGTTACGACAGACAAACCATGAGATTTTTTGTAGCAATTATAAGATAACATGGAGGAGAACTTACTTTTAAAAGTTGTTGCATCTTGGGAATTCTTGTGGATCCACCGATCAAAACAACCTCACCGATGCAGCTCGTCTATTTCTGCATCTTCCAAGCATCTCTCCACACAACTGATGCATCTTTCGAAGATGCCCTCGTTAATTTCCTCAAACGTCTTTCTGGTCATAGCACTGCAAAAATCAATCCCTTCATCCAAGGCATCAATTTCCACCACTGTTTGGGCATTAGTTGAAAGTACTCGTTTCGCCTTCTCACAAGCTGCTCGTAACATTCTCAGAGACCTTTGTTTGTTGTGAATGTCCCTTCTCTTTTCCTTCATGAATTTCTCAACGAAGTGAGACACCATGTTGTTGTCAAAATCTTCACCACCCAGGTTAGTGTCACCAGCAACAGCCTTAACTCTAATGCTGCCCTCTTTAATTGCAACAATCGAAACATCAAGACTTCCACCACCTAGGTCAAAAATGAGCAAAATTTTCTCCCTGGAGCTTCCCACACTGTTCTTTTGCGAAAAATATGCGATCGCTGCAGCAGTTGGTTCATTGAGTAGTTGCATTACATCAAGGCCTGCAATGGCTCCCGCATCCTTGATTGCTTTTCTCTGAGAGTCACTGAAGGAGGCCGGTACACTGATAACGGCTTTTGTCACCATGGCATTGAGATGTGCTTCGGCAAGCTCTCTCATCTTTGAGAGAATCATAGCTGCAATTTCCTCTGGAGCAAAGAGCTTGTCCTCATTCTTGTATTGAACTGATACCATGGACCTGTATTTATCGTTGGGGAGAGTTTTAAATGGTAGACATTTGCTAACATTCTGAACTTGCTGATCTGAGTAGGGTATACCAATCAAACGCTTGATATCTACAAAAGAAGCATATTTTTTTCTTGTAATCAGTATAAAAGAAATGCAATAGATGATCTACAAAATATTAATCCAGTAATAAATAAGAGCCAGTATCACTATGACAAACTATATCGAAATTAATAATAATTATACTGGAAATAGTTAAGAAGCTAAGGGTTGAAAACTAATTACTATTTATCTATAACAACTTTAAAACATGCATTAATTCTTGGTTACTGTTTCAGCATAGCACCACCTAATGCCTGAGCATATTTCAGAAGATATATCATCTTATCAGTAAATTGTGTGAGAGTGGTAAAAGTCGTACTGGGAATGATGTTTGCAGGGTATGTTGTGACTTGCTCCTTGTGAACTGTATCACCAATCAGGCGACCAGTATCAGTAAAAGCGACGACTGAAGATGTTAAGCGGCTTCCATACTCATTTTCAATGATCTTGGGACCATTTCGTTGCCACACTGCAACTGATGAGTAGGTGCTGCCAAAATCGATCCCAATAGCATATTCTTCTCGCTCTACATACTGCCTGCTGGACTGCCCAATGATCTTGGAAGACTTATCCTTTTCTAGCGTCTTTGAATCCTGTACTTTGTCCCAATTGTGGTAAGTGCCACTTCTGGTTGAACTCTCGGTCTGGGAGACCTTGTTAACATTCTTCGCACTTTGTCTGTAACGTAAGGCATCCCACACTCGATTTATAGAATCCTCAATTTTATTATTAGTAAAGGTAATGTTTTTCCTCTCTCCTTTAGGAATCTCCTCGGCCGTAACAGTCAGATCTGTACCATTTTCACATATTTCGAAGGTAACATTTATTTTTATATTGCGCGTATTTGAAGTAGTATGAGATCCAGAGAGCTCCAAATTCCCCATAAAATTGTTCTCGCCCTCGTAAACCTCAACACGGAATGGTCCTCTGTTAGAAGAGAAGGTCCCTTTAACCTTGACGGGAATATTTGTGTTTTTTTGAACAAAAACATGCATTTTCCCCTGTAATGTTCTTAATCCAAGGGAAAAAGGTGCTGTGTCAAGTAAAGACAGACGAATGGGCTCTCCTATTACCCCTCCTACTGAGAAAGGCTGCTCCATATGCCGTAGCTGATTCCAAGTGTTGGCTGATGGTTACCACCTCATGTCCGAAGTAACTTTGGATGTAGTTCTTCAGCCAGGGAATCCTTGCAGAGCTGCCTGCAAGAATGACCTCGTGAACTGCATCAGTGCTGATCCCAGATTCTTTAAGGCACGTTTCCATAATGTTCATGCACTTTATGAAAAGGTCTTCGTTCAGTTCGTTAAACTTTGCTTCCGTAATTGAAGATGCGAAGTTGACATCATGGTAAAGAGGTGTGGCCTCCATCGGCACCATATTGCTATCAGAAGACAAGGAAATCTTTGCCTTCTCACACAATGTTTTAAGATTGTTTACAGCTATTGGAATGCTGCTTACATCTTCCCTTCCTCTGATGTTCAGCGAGCTAACAAAATATTCAACCATGTTTTTGTCAAAATCAGAGCCACCAAGGTGAGCATCCCCTGCAGTGGCTAGTACTCTGCACACACCCTCTTTGATTGTTACTACAGCCACATCAAGAGTTCCGGCTCCTAGATCAAATATAACCATGTTATGCTCCTCAGGCCTACCTGATAACACATAATTGGCAATATTAGAGATGATGTGGGTGCTTTTAGACGGTCTCTCTGTGCCATAGAAGAAAGCGCAAGCAGCAGGAGCACTTATAATCTGCAAGAAATTGAGGCCGGCAATCATACCAGCTTGCTTGATAGCTTGCCTTTGTTCATAGTTAAAACGGACAGGAACAGTTATCACAGCATCTGTCACTGTGGTTCTGAGATTATTCTCAGCATTCTTTTTTATTTGAATCAGTAACATTGAGCAGATCTCAACCGCGTTGAATCGCCACAGCCTGCCTTTCCAATAAACCTCAACCTGGAGCCTCTCATCTGGGTCGGGTATGACCTTAAATGGCCACAGTCTCATGTCATCTCGAACCGAAGGATGAGAGCAGCGCCGACCAATCAAACGAATGACATCTGTTGCATTAGACATCATGCAATATCCAGTTAGGCTTAGGGTGTGAATTTCTATTCTATTTAGTAATTCTATTCAATTATAATTCAATGTAAGCTCCAAAGAGAGGCATGTTTTATTTATTTAAAGTCCATGTAAAGAAAAAATAGAGAAGAAAAAGGCTTCCTAAAAGTACGTGTTCAGTTTCACCATTGTAATTATGCGATAATCGATCGATGGGGTTTTATAGTTTACATTAATTAATTGAGAGAGGAAAATTTGTTCAAAGTATTGAAAGACGGAAAAAATAAAAGCGTGAAGCCATGAAAGTTACACTAAGACCCCAAACGAAGTCTGTTCTTGCCAGATTCCGAAGACCATTTATATTGGTATTTCGATAGACACATGAAATGTTTTTTTCTTTTTTTTGATAAAATAGACACATGCAATGTAATTCTCTTAATTAATTTGCCTACTACTTGAAGAACGTTGGAAAACTTGTGTAAAAAAAGGAGCCACTTCAAATGGTATAAAAGTAAAAACAAATCACAGAGACTTGAAAAAACCTCACAAGTTAAAAAGAAAAGAAAATAAGAAAGGGCTTATCCGACCAAAGATGGTGTTGGCTGGATTGTGCGCAGCCTGCATTCTGGCGGCTTCTCCGACAAGCACTCCAGAGTCGGTGAAGGCAACATAAGATGGCATGGCGGAGTTGCCATGCTCGTCCCGGATCATTTCACAACTGGTGCCGTTGCTGACGGCAACGCGTGTGTAGGCGGTGCCGAGGTCAATTCCGATGGGAAGCGCACTCCTCTGCTCCATTGTTAATTGGGAATGGGAATGCGAAGAAGACTAATTAAGTTCAGTGTTCAATAAGTTAATACCCTTCCATATTTAAGAGCAGCAGCCCTGAAGCCGGTTAGAGAGAGAAAGAGAAGGTTGACCATCTCAGCCCCACAAAAATATTCATTATTCAATAAATTAACGTGCCGATGTATAAATTAAATTTGTTGCTCTTTTCATAAATTAGCATCTTCATTGGTAGGCCTCACCATATTAATTTTCTCAAATTTTATTACAAATCATTTTTATAAAAAAAGATATATATAATAATTATATACATGTCATTGATAATCAACAAAATTACTAAATATTTGCATGCATATCATATGTATAAATGAGATTAAATATGTACTCTACAGAGTAAGCTAAATTGACGTATTAAAAAGATGGGATATTAATTTCCGCGCGCGCTGTTGCAACCAAAAGATTCACCTCAAACACCATACATTATACATATATACGTACATACTTTGCAAGCGCAGTCTATCCCATTAATTAATTCGATCATTATAATGCACTACTCCTCCACTACATGCAATCATTCATGCTCCTGATTTGAGCCGTTGCGCGTTAGCACGCTTTCCGTTTGGTAGCAACAGCATCTGCATTTTTTTAAATATGTACAGAAGCCTCTACAAGATGAACAACTCCTGGTAGCAAATGATTTTTAACCGGTGCTACAACACAGGCCAGAGTACCAGTAGTACTACTGATTTTCAACAGGTGCATTTTTTGAACATCAGTTTGTGAGCCGCAAAAATAGTTTCGTGGACCGTAAATAATTTCTTGTCACTTTAATTTTTTTGTGTGCAATTTTGTACAGCAGTTTGCGAGGCGCAATCAAATTCTTGTGGGCCGCAAGATAATTTATGTCAGTTCAATTTCAAATTAGACACTGACGTACCAGCCATTCAGCTGCTAGGCTAGGAAGACAACGAAATTTCAACATGAAGTCAATATCAGGAAATCCAACATGAAGTCAACATCAGGATTCTCAACTCGGATTTGGAATCGGAATTGGATGAAACGACCTGAATTTTTTAGGAAGAACCGACTCGGTAACTCGGGTTTTATGGCAGAAGCCTCGTTTTGTAGGCAAAAATGGAAAAAATTGATAAAAATAATTTATAAAAAAACTATGTTAATTAAGATAATATTGCACTCATATAATTTATTAATTATATAATGTATTACAAACATTACAAATAGAATATACTTTTATTGTCAGAAGCTATGCCAAGCTGACTGAGTCATCTCATCATCCTCTGTATTAACCTTGCAAATGTGTTATATATATGACATTATATCAAACTTTGAAAATATTTGTTCAATACTGATCCACTCTTGAATATTATTTAAACACAAGGGCAGTTAATATTCAATGAAAGTCAGAAAATAAAATAAAAACAGAAAAAACTCAATTGAAGACTTTGTTGTTAAAAAATATTTATCATGTATTAATTTCACAACATTATTAGCTCATATGGTTTCAAGTCTAACATAGTTGATGAATGCATATACCTTAAGTTCTGTGGGAGGAAATTCATTTTTATGATCTTATATGTAGATGTCATACTACTCGCAAGTAACAATAAAAATATGTTGCATCAAACCAAGAATTTTTTATTTACTAACTTTGAGAAGAAAGATCTTGATGAAGCATCATTTGTTCTAGGGATTGAAATACTAAGGTATGGATCCCAATGTGTTCTAAGACTATCCCAAAGAAATTATATTGATGAAATGTTAAACAAGTACGACATGAAAGACTATAAACCAGGTGATATACTCGTAGCTAAAGGAAACAAGTTCAGTCTCGCACAATGTCCACAATCTGATTTAGAAAAAGGTGCCATGAAAGAAATTTCCTATGCGTTCATTACATGCAGTCTCATGTATGTCCAAGTATGCTTGAGACCAGACATAACCTTTATGATTGGAATGATAGGACGATACTTAAGTAACCCAGGTTTGGAGCACTGAAAGGCAGCCAAGAGCGTGCTTAGATATCTGAAGAAAACAAGAGATTATATGCTCACATATCAGAGATCGGAAATGCTCGAGATTATTGGATATATCGATTATGATTTCGAAGGATACGTGGATAGTATGAATTCAACATTAGGATACATCTACATTTTAAAAGGAGGCATTGTCTCGTGGTAAAATGCTAAATAAACATTAACAACACCATCCACAATGGTGGCCGAGTTTATTGTATGCTACGAGCCTCAAACTGTGGTGTATGGCTCAAGAATTATCACTAGGATGAAAGTAGTCCCTTCTATGAAGAAGTTGTTGACATTGGTATGTGACAACCATTCAGTCGTATTCTTTGCAACCAACAACAAAAACTCGACTAAGTATAAGTACATAAATATCAAGTTTTTGGCTTTGAAAGAGAGAGTGCAGAGCAATGAGTTGAAGATAGAACATATATATACAAACTCCATTATTGCATACCTCCTAACAAAAGAATTATCACATAAGAAGTTTCATGAGCATGTTGCTCATATGAGTGTAATTTTTATTTTAGGATAGTTTAAGAAAAATATGGAAGTTTGATATTGTTTTTGTTTTATGTTATGTAATTTGTAACAAGTATGATATATGCAAATTATTTTTTTGAATCTCATTAATTTCTCTTTTTAAATTTTTGGCCTCACTAAAGTAAAGAATAAATACGACTCATTCGGAAATAGACACGTATAATCACACTCTAGTGTAAATTTTGAACTATATGTCCGGATAATTCATGTCATCCAGCTGTATTTGACATTATGATTTAGGTTGAGATAGCCACAAAGTAATTGTGATGAACATCGCTTAAGTCCCTTGTTGGTACAACTGGTGGACCGAATTGTTTAAGAAATATGAAAAAAAAGACATAAAGGTTAGTAATCTACAGATTCACATATATATGTAAAAAAGGATCACACTTGTACGTGTGGGAGATTGTTGAAATTGAGACGTCAAATACAATAAATAAAATTTGGACTATGTGTTATATGATTAATATATTATATATTGTCACTAATATTATAAAGAGTAATATAAGATATGTCATAAATGTGATTAACTGAAATAATGATATAATACTTATTTCGCTAAGATTTTGGGTACAAATACATATAGAATTATATGTCAATTAATTATAGTTGTTGATGGACCAATTATGATGAATTCAACTAATGTTATTGTTAAAGTAAATGTCAGGATTATTGTTTGGGTCTAATCAATAGATTTGTGTCGAGATACCAAACAAAATGGACTCAACATAATTTAGTATATCTTTTGGCAAACACACTTGGTATATATATAAATAAATCATTTGGCCGATTTTTCAAATTGATTTATATAAAATGATATCAAAAAAGTTTGGTCGAATATTAAAATAAGTGTATCTTTTGACCGTTTTTATAACAAGTTTTTGATATAAAATGGCAGAACAACGGAATTTTTTAATATATAAAAATTATATTTATTATTCTGTTGAAAGATTCTTTTTCGACTTATTGTACAAATAATATCAAATTTTGTGTGTGTTTACGGTAGTAAATAATATAATTTAGAAAATAATTGGAGAGAATGTAATATCAAATATTCCAAAGAATATTTGTTATTAATTTTGGTATTTTTGCAAGATACATTTTCACAAGTATAAAAAGCGCTGGGTCTTCAAGCATTACCGATTTCATTTGTTAGGTGCAAATGTACTTTGCATAGGCTTCCTCTGTCTTTCCATTAAGATAGAAATACTTCTCGATTATGTTCATATCCTTGAATAAAAGTAAGTACTGAGAATTGTTCTCGTCAGCGATCATTTCGAGGTTTTGTCCGACCATCTCCAACAATTCCGTTAATCTTGTTCAAGAGACATACAAGAGAGACTGTAGCGAAGAAAAGTAAGTACTGAGAAATGTATCGAAGCGTATCAGAGATGAAATTTGTCGGTCAAAGTGAATAAAATAATCGGATACGCCAATTTTGAATTCGCTACGCCACGGATACGCCACGTGACGTATCCGATATGCACCCTAAAAAATATTCGAGTATTCAAGTATCGAATAAGTATGCGATACGGATGCGATAAAATACTTGAAGTATCCGGATAACAAAGAATTCAAGAAATAAAAGAGCAAAAATATCTAAGTACTCACTCATGTTGTGCCCCGCAATCAAGGTGAAGATTTTGAAATTTGATTAAGTACCGCTACATGGCTCAAATTTTTTTCCAATTGTTTCAATTTCTTCTCTTTTTCAAATAAATCATTTAAATAAGTAGTGACTCGAACTCTTCATGAAAATAGAAGAATTTTTTATCAAAGGTTACATATTTTGGTTAATTTTGCAAGAAAAACACTAGATTTTGTATATGTGAGATACGGTTATAAATGTTTTCTAAATCTTTGCAAAAGACGATCTTTCTAGTAATATACATGTTATTAATATTTACTTGTTTTTATTCTTTATCTTATGATATTATAATAAATATGCAAAGTAGGACTGTGTCATCTTTATATTATAATTGTTTCTTAAATAATAATTACATTTTAGTTATATTAAATCAATTTGTAGTTCTATATATATATTTTTTTAATTCAAGGAGCCCGTAATATGAAAAGATATTGAGATCTTCAATGTTGGAGATGCCGATCAATATCCTGAGACAAGTTCTTTTACAGATATGGTATGAATATATATATATATATATATATATATATGTAGCAAGTAGGTGCCGACGATGGGTCGACTTTAACAAAAAAAATATTTATTTAGTAGAGACTTGATTATTAATTCAAGTAACACTCGATCAAATTTTCATGCGTGCATTTCATGTCCTCTGAGATAATTAAGATTTGGGGGCCTCATCAAATTCTAGGAGCAAATTAAAGAGTATTGTGTTACAGTTGTAATCAATGGTCAATTAATTAATAAATAAATACCGATTGTATGTATATTGTATCAATCACAATTCACATAGAATGAGACTACGAGAGAAAGAAAGAAAGGCGGTCCATTCCATATTTGATATTTTTTTTTATTGTGGAGTACTTGTCTGAGATTTAAATAGTACATAGTTAAATTTTATATTCTAACAAAAATATTTTTTTGAAGTAGTGTACAAGAGCAATGACCTGGATCCGAATCTGGTGCCGCGCGACGTAAGAATTTTACATTAATTTGCATTTTACAACATCATTAAACTATATTTATTTATCTTCATCTTGTTGTTAATTAGACGGCAGTGATCTCTATTATTTATTTTACAAGTAGGAAAATATGGTTGTGTTACAGCTACGATATGAATCTGTAAAATAAGTAAATGTTTGGTTGATTTTAATAAATAGAATATTATTTGTTTTTGAAATAAGTGGCAATGAATCCACCACTTCGTTTTTATTGCTAAAAATGAAGTAAAGGTATTACAACAGTACCAAACAGACTTTCTCATACCTAATAACAATTCAGCTAAAATATGAGAAACTAACACTCTAGCAGTATATATATTCTTATACAAGCTCCCAAACATAGAAATATATTTCCAAGTACTACTAACTGAATACATTAGTAACCAGCTAAGAAATCAAATCAAAATCACACAATTCATATGAATTTATTACATCCCCTGTTCTAAAGACTAGTCAAATTCAATGTACGCATAGATCTATCAGCCTCCATGGTAACTTCTTCTCGTGCATCATTAGTTGCTCCCATGCTTCCTTTCTCCCATGCTGCAATTGTATCTGCATCAATTGGTTTAATAACATTCAGCCAATTGTGTAACTCTATAGATAAACCTCCATTACTCATTTATGGGCACCTAAAAATGTATCAATTATTAGCCTACAAATAAGAAGAAAAAAAACCAAACATCAAAACATGATTCAAGCAAATAAAATCACCAACCAAAAGTTGGTTCAATTTTAGATGAAACCAAGATCTTATGTGCAAAATTGTCAAAACCTCACCAAACTCTAACCAAGCTCAAAGAGAGGCTCAATAATTTTTTTTTTCAAAGAATTACAAAAGTATTTATGTGATTAAAATGGTCGTTTGGAGCATAATATGTGCAATTAACATTATTGACATATTATTAAATAATCATATATAACATTTTGGATTTAATCAAAGATCTAAAGCTCAAGAAATTGGTCAAGCCATATAACAATAAACCCTACAGAAAATTTGTGAAGTTTTGTGCTTTATTTCACTAGAAGATTCATCCTTTCAGCCTCCAAACAATTAAAAACTGATTTGAGCAAATGAAATTCAATTTTTCAAAGCATAAAGCAACATTTGGGTGCAAATTGAGCCTCAACGCCATTTCTTATTCTTTTCTGGACTTTCAATGAACTGGGCTCACACAAACCCAATACAACTTAAAAGTTGTCAGCCTTGTGGTCCATTGGAACCAAGTCTACACAAAAGAAGGAAACAAGATCGTTGAGCCCCTACCGTATTAAACCTCACGATCGAGCACCACTATATCAGTGCATAATCAAATGTTGCCCGTGATCTTATTCTTGACCTTGTCGGTGACTCCTTCTTATGCTTCCGCCCGAGATCTAAATCTTGCCCAAACCCTAGATTAGTGAGAAGAAGAGAGAAAAGATGACCTCACCCAATCAAATCGTGATGCGTGTCCTTTCTCTCCTTCTTCTTATGCTTCCTCTCGACTTAGAGAACAAAAGAGCTCCAATCAAACTATAACTTCTTATTCTTTGAGAGTTAGCCTATGAGTTATATATCGATCGAAAGAGGAGAGTGAGGAGACCATTGTGACGGGTTGGGCATTCGTTGTGACGGGTTGGGTCGACTTTATGGTAACATATGGCTCTGAAAATGCCCAAATGACTTGCTCTTTATACCTATGTGATTGTCTTGACTTGTACATGCATGTTTGAGTCTTTGCATCAATAATGTGTACCTGTATAACATATATCTCACCAAAACTCATTTGTGCAAAGTTAGTACTGATTTGTTTTGCAAATTGTCAAACAAGACATTAGTTTAATCCAATAGATAACATAATAAAATATTAATATATTAGAAATATGTAACAAATTACAACCCGATGACAATAAAAAATGAACTCTAAACTCTGAATCTTAAGAACTTGTCTTCTCATTTCTAAACCCTAAGAACTTATCGCTAGCTAGTTCAAAAAGTTAAGGTTGTTCGAGAGGACACGCTTGTGAAGTTGGTTGCTTATTTACCTCTACACGTATCTTTTGTAATCTCAGAACTTATCTCTAGCTAGTTCTAAAGCTAAGGTTCTCAAAGTTTCAAAGATGAACATAGTCCAAAAAGACGCAATCGCAGTACTAAGTCTAACTTGATCAATCGCCCTTTTCAGCCTATGAATATTACTTGAAAACCCTAAGAATTGTTGTCGATTTTCTCCTCTCGTACGAAACACCCGGCAAAAACACAAATAACAAACAATTAGTACTTTATGATGAACTGTGAAATGCCAAAGAAAAAATAGATTAAATAACATACTCTTGTTTTAGGCGAAAAACATATCTCCTTAAGTCGAAACACTCGAAACACGTTATTTTCATCTAGTGCCCTGATAGGTGTAATTAACCTATCAGTCGTGCTTCACATACAAAAGTGTTGTAAAGTAATTTTGAATAGCTCACCATGTCATTATACACAAGAATAGTAAAATATTTTAAATGCATGTTCTTATCATAATTGGACTATTGTAGGACCCTCTAACGATCAAATAATACAAGTATTTTTCTAACTATTTGACTATTGTAGGAACTAACAAAATCAATAAAAAATTACCTCCAAAAAGAAGAGTGGACATGGAAGGTATGAAGAAGTACCAAAAAAATAGTTAAACAAGTAACAAGATAATTACCTAGAATTGTTGCAAGGTGTTTGTGAAGTTTTCTACAAATCGTGCATTCCAACCTTGAGTTGATTTTATTTTCACTCATTTCCTGATCAGCTAGAAAGAAAACACCAGTGTCCCGTATGTTTTATATGTACCATAAAGGGTCCTTAAACTACAAAACTCACAAAAATACAATAAAGTTAGTACAATACTTAACGTAGGTGAAGCATGATGAAAATCTAACAATATAAATTAAAAAGTCTGATTTCACCCTAAAGAGTTCCTACGTTTTACCATAAAGAAGAGGTTATTTAATCTATCTTTTCTTCAGATAGCAGATTTTTCTGCATACATAGAGGTTTTTGTTCATGTAAGGTCATTAGTAACAAAATATTTACAAATAAAAAAAAACAAAATATTTACAAATATACAAAAAGCTTGATCTCCTATTAGGGTATTTTTCAAGAATTATTTCACTCTTTCGGCGGGACATATAGTGCCACCAAATAGAGCGAGTATTTCAAGAGAAAGAACCTAACATTAGAGGACGATCTTGTATTAAAGTAAACGTGTACTGATTAAAGACCTTAAAGGAACACAAACCTCCACATATGAAGATAAATCTGCTCTCTAAGTGAAAAATATGTTAATTAGTTACTCTTTAGAGTGAAACACATGAGCTCTTTAGGATGAAACCCGACTTTTTAATTTTTGTCAATAGATTTTACCATATTTCACCACATCAAGTATTGTTCCAACTTATTTGTTTTTCTGTATATTTTGTTGTTTAAAGATGTTTTCAAATACATAAAAATCATACGAGTCACTGGTATTTATCTCCAAATGATCAGAAAATGAGTGCAAACAAAATCTACTCTAGAGAGGAATGCACAATTTGTCTGGTAAACATTACAAACACTTGCGAGCAATTGTATGTAATTATTTAGTTACTTATTTATTTCTACTCCTCTTGCATATTGAATCTACATATTTCCCAACCAAAAGATAAATTATCTTAAATTATTGAAATCCTAACAACATAGTAATCACGTTCTAATACTTTTTATACACAAAAGTTGTCGCTATTTGCTTACCTTAGATCTTGCACGTAGATACTTGTAATTGTTTAATTAGGATCTTGTTTATTTTGGCTCTACCTAATTTGAAATTGCACCCTACATGGATGTCCTTCAGGTGTCTTTTGCTGAGCTCAACAGATTTGGTAGTGGTATAGAAACATCTAAAGCCGTCTGAAGGTTGATGTTGACACTCCCAGTATCTTTTATGCTTTTTCGAGTCTGAGAGTTGGGCTTTTGTAATTGGGCTCCATTTTAATCCAAATTAGACTTCAGACATATTCAATAGGTGTTATGAGACAATTGCAACCTTTATTTGCATTTGCATAATATTCTAGACCTTTGAGCCCATTTGTGAGAAGCTGTGATAGAAATGTTGAGTGCATTGATCGATTTAGTTGCTCCTAAATCAATCAAAGCTCAGTTCTAGCATGGTGGTGATACTAGGAGTTAGCAAGCCTCTTCCCTTGATCTTTTGTGCCTTATGTAGCCCAAATCAATTTGGTATCGATAGGTTCGAGCTTGAACTTTCTCTTCATTCTTTGAGCTTTAGCTTCATTGAAGATTATCCTTGTGCTCTCCTCACTGTCCTCTTTCAACTGATCTATATGGTTAGCAAGCTAATTCTTGAAGACGCGGGAGATCAAGTTCCATTGGAGACATTAAGTTTTGAGATGGAGAGGAAGGAGAAGAAGAAGATGAAAGATGAGGCATGCTGGATTTGCTATGTGTCACAAATCCAACGGTTCAATTCATACTCTCTCTTTTCTTTTTGTTAATTGATTTAGGTCAGGATTTAGAACTCGGACATAGGAGTTTAAAGATTCAATAAGTCACTGACAAGATCATAAATTTGGTCTCAAGCATCGCCTCAAATGAATCTAACATTATAGGGCCCAATTATCGGATTTAATGAGGCACAACCTCAATGGTCTCTTTACCTTTTTTTAGGGTACACTTGGTTTTTGAGCACCATGAGGCTGACAGATCCTTGGAGCCCAATTGCACACATGTGAACTAAGTTCATTCTCAAAGCCCAGTAAATGTTGAGAATTGCAATCGAAGTTGTACCCAACTGCTGCATATGCTTTTGAAAATTCGAATTTAATCCACACAAATCAATTTTGAATTGTTTTGAGGCTCAAATAGTCTATTTTTTTTACTTAAATATTGCAAAAAAATCACATATTTTCTATAGAATTTTTTGATATATAACTTTTCTTGAGCTTAGAACATTGAATAAATTCAATGTTATATATGATTGTTTAATGATATGGCAATCATACAATTTGCACTCCTTAAGCTTCAAATAATTTTCCAAGCACATAAACACTTCATAAAATTTCTGAAAAATATTTTATTACCTCATTTGCTTATGGCTAGGTTTTGGTGAGGTTTTGACACTTTTGAACTTAGGACCCTAGTTTTCTTTGAAATTGAACCGGCCTTGTATTGAATATCCTTGCTTGTATTCCTTGTATCCTAGTGCTTGTTTTATTTTCTCTTTTATTTTAGGCTAATAATTGATACCTATTCAAGTGCCAACAATGCTAATTCACTAACTTAAGACCCTTGCTTATGTAATTACACTACAACAAAGCGGCCCATTAGCGACCACATTAGACACCGACCCTGTAATGATCGCATAATTTATTTCTTCTTGGGCTAGAATATCGATTGGGTTGAAATGATTGCGTACTTTATTTTTTGGGTTAAAACATCGCTAGTGATGTAAGTACCTCAACAGACAACATGAACCATTTCACCTCTTCTAATATACTCACGATGCAACATTGCACCACTTTTCATTTCCACAGTGGAATGAACAGTGTTTTCACTGTTCACTGCTACAGTAAAATCACTGTAGCTTTTCTAGGTTTTTTTGTTGTTGATTTCTTGTTTTTTATTATTTAAACGGTTTATTATAACTTTATCATTGTAATATCTAATCTAATCTAATACACTCATGGAGCAACATGGCGCCACTGCAAGTCGCATGACGTTAGAGGAATAATGCATGACACATGACGCATGACGCATGATGCATGACACATGACGCATCTCGCATGACGCAAGTCGCGTGACGTTAGAGGAATGACGTATGGCGCATGACACGTGACGCATTATGCATGACGCATGCCGCATGACGTAAGAGGCATGACGCATGACAGTACAATACGCATGACGCATGACGCTGCAAGTCGCAAGACGTTAGAGGAATGATGCATGGCACATGACGCGAAACGCAAGACGCAAGACGCAAGATGCATGAGGCATGAAGCATGAGGCATGAACGCATGACGCATGACCCATGACACATGAGGCATGAGACATAAGGCATAAGGCATGAGGCATGACACATGACGCATGACACAAGACGCATAATGCATGGCGCATGGCGCATGGTGCATAACGCATGACCCATGATGCATGATGCATGACGTGAGACGCATGATGCATGACGCATGACACAAGCTGCCCAACGCAAGACGCATGATGAATGATGCATGACAATTGACGCATACCGCATGAATGAACAATGTTTTACTTTTTAATATACTCATGGCTCATCGGTCGCCACTGTTCATTTCGACGGTGAATGAACATTGTTTTCACTGTTCATCGCTGCAGTAAAATCATTATTTTTCTCTTTTTAAATTTTGTTTCCTTCACGTCGGAGATTGACTATAGTATTTTTTTTAATTGATGCTCTAATTTAGATCCAATATGACCCATGATGCTCTAATTTTAATTGATCCTTCACTGTAGCTTTTTTTGTGCAAATTTTTTTTATCGTTGTTTTTTTTTGTTTTTTTATTATTTAAATGGTTTATTATAATTTTATTATTGTAATATAGAAGTTTATAGAAGTTGAAAATTTAACTTTTTCACGCGGAACGCTAGTCGTACGCCTATCTTCGTCATTTCTAAACCTAATTCGACGAAGCTTTCTCCCCTACTCTCTCAAATCGATTGTTATATTTTTGTGAGGAGGCTAGAAACATAGAACACAACCATATATACCTTACCACACCATTTGCTCTAGATTGTTGCGCGCTTATTTGAGATAGTTTGCACGTACTTCCTCGCCTTCCCTTTCTAGCAAGTGATCTTTGTCGATGAACTTAAAACTGAATTTACATTATACAATTGAGGCTTATATCTATAAATTCTTAATTCAAATTTCAAAAACTAGCACATCGAGATAGTTTCCATACTAATTGCTTGGCTTAACACTGGTACATACGTGGATGATATTATTCTTATCGTATTTGTGTTTTTCTTTTCTTTTCTAATTTTTCCTTTTGAAAGGGGAGTTATAGACTTAGTTTGTTTAATAAATTGTTACGAGTATTACTGATTCTGAAGCAGTATTCTTCTACCAATAAGTTCTTGCTCTCTATTTTTCTTTTGTTTTGTTACAGGTTATGCGGTTATTTTAAGAAGGCTAAATACCAGAATTTAGAATCTTTTAATTATCTATTTTTTTCTTTATAAGTTGTTACCTGATGTTATTTGCATTCTATTTGTATTTATTATTAGTATTAGTTAATCAAATGCACTAAAACTTCATTTAAAAATGTTTTCTTTCTTTTTGTTGTATTTACTAAAAGGGAACTGCTAACAGTCCCACTTATATGTCCCCCTTAAAAGTCCTCCTAACTAACTCAATCATTAAATAACTAATTAATGAGTTTTTTTTATTAATTCATTCCAAAAATGCCTTAACCGTCCCTCTTACACGTCCCCCACTACAATACAAAAATCTCCTTAACAATCCCTCTAACTAACTACCATTAGAAGGGCTAATTTTCATTCTTGAGAATGGAAATTAACGCTGCGCGTCCAAGTCTTTATATAAATCATACGAAGTCTTAATAGTTGTGTGTCCAACTCTTTATATTACAAAAAAACTGCACATTTTAATTCAATTTTGCAACAATTTTATTACAATTTTGCTGCAATTTGTCGTAACTTTGCTGTATTTTGCTGCAATTTAATTGTTGCATTTTTGCTCCAATTTTGATGTAATTTGTTGCAAATTAACACTTCACGCGTCCAAGTCTTTATATAAATCGTACGAAGTCTTAATAATTGCTCGTCCAAGTCTTTATATTACGTATTTTAATTCAATTTGCTGCCATTTGACTGCACTTTTTGCAGCAGTTTTAAATATAAAGACTTGTTTGTTATAATATAAAGACTTGATTGTTATAATATAGAGACTTGCTTGTTCTAATATAAAGACTTGAAGGTTCTAATTTCGCAGCAATTTTGTTGTATTTATAAATACAAAGACTTGCTTGTTCTAATATAAAGACTTGTTTGTCACAATATAGAGAGTTGATTGTTCTATTATAAAGACTCGTATGTTCCAATTTTGCAGTAGTTTTGTTGTGTTTTTAATATAAAGATTGCTTGTTGTAATATAAAGAATTTATTGTCACAATATAGAGACTTGTTTGTTCTAATATAAAGACTTGCGAAACCACATCAATATCAATTATAGGAAGAAATAAGAAGTGAATGCAAATAATTGCTATTGCTAGATGCCCGAGTACAGAGTAGTGGAATCAGATTTGAAGACTTGAACAAGAGAGAGCGAGAGACCAGATTAGATCATATTAGAAGATCAAATTAGATCAAGAGAGAGTGAGAGACCATATTAGAAGATCAAATTATATCAAGAGAGTCAGAGAGAGTGAGAGAGAGAGCAAGAGAGCCAGAGAGAGATCAAGAGAAAAGAGAACACCAGATCAAACCCACTTGAAAGACCGTCGAGGCCGGGATGACGAGGGAGAAGGAGGACTGGATTTCGCCGGAGGAGTCGACGGAGGCGGCGTCCTGGACAAGGCGGCGCTGGAGCGAGTAGATGTCGACGGCGGAGGCGTCACCGACCTTGGTGTCCTCGCTGATCTGCTTGGTGCTCCACTCGTCGCCGTCGTTCTTGCAAACGAATGTGAACACACCCATCTCTCCTCTCCTCTCCTCTCCTCTCCTCTCCTCTCGATCTATGTGCAAAAGGCAAATTCCAAGGAAAAGACCAGAAGATATTAATGATCTCTCCGTAAAAATGGCAAATGCAAATAAGAAGAGAAGAAATAGCAAGAAAGAAAGCCCTATGACCTATCTATATCTATAAGTTAGCTTGTGCTGACCTTGGAACCCTCTGCGCACTCGTCAGAAAAAAAACTTTTTTGCAATTGTTTTTCTAATTGTTCACATTTCTTTTTCATATTTCAAGAAATGAAGAAGAATAAAATTTCATTTCATTTTGTGAAAAACGTTGGATGGATTTACTCTTAACTAAATTGTATCTTGCCTAGGTTCCTTTCTGTGCTCGCCCTGCCCCACCACCCGCACTAGAGGAATCAGTCGAATTACCTAAAATCTCGAGTTGTATCTTTTTTGGCATGTACTTACCTAGAAAGGAGAGACTGAAATATCTAATTGAATCGTTGCTTTCAAAATTTGTTCTTCATAGCATTTGAACGAGGGTAAAGTATTTATCTGAGGGCAGTTCTTATCTGGTTTCTAGATGATATAAATTAGTCCTTTAAAATTTGAGGTGATTTTGTTAGCTAAATTGACGTTGAGCCTACTATGTCCTCATTAATTTGAACATATATAGGATTTGGCATTTCGACCAGGTTCGTTGCATGGAGATGGAGTGCATGCTTAGAGTCTGAAGAAGTGAATGACGTTGATGGAAATGTGCATGTCCTAATAAAGCTTTTTTTTTTTAAAACCTGACAGTAGCTGGCAGGGTTGTAAACTGAAAAAACATTCTAACAACCAAAAACAAAAGAAGCCATCAGAGTAACATCCTACTCTCCGTCTGTCTGCCTAAAAACTCTTACCTGAATGCCCTCCCATGGATTTCCCATTCCTGAAACCCCTTATGATCATCAAAAAGAAAAGAAACACAAAGGCACCGATTGTCCTTTTACTACATCCCTGCATCTGGACTGCCCTGTTCAGCAGTGTGTCTGCCATAGCGAAGCTTCTTGAACTATCTGATCAGCTAGCACCTCTGCAGTCATGGTGTATCGCGGACGCTAAAAAATGATCGCATTCCTGTGTTTCCATAACTTCCATAAACTTGCCAGGAATAATGATTGGCATCTCCTCTGATCCGCATTGTGTTTCCACTCCTGCCTTGAGAGTTGAACCAGTTGCCTGATGTCACTCTGCCACTTAACAATGGTAATACCCAACTTACGCTGTACGTGGAACCACACCGCTGTGGCAAATAGGCATAGGAAAAAGAGATGAATTACAGATTCAATTGGGCAATTTCTACACATGACACAGTGAGCATCACAGAGCATTTGTCGTCTTTGCATTACGTCATGTGTCAAAATCTTATTTTGCAGTAACAGTGATGCAAAAAACATAACCGTCGGTGGTGCTTTAACCTTCCAGATCCACAGCCAATATGGTTTAACCATTGGGCCACCTACTAAAATGTTGTATATCGATTTGGCCGAGTAATTGCCTGTCGAACTCCACCTCCATGTAATCTGATCATCCGTTTCATTGAAGTGAGTATCCTCCAAGCAATGGGCTAGCTCTGTCTCCCTTTGATTGCGTGGTCTTGAAAGCAGGCTTTCGAGAAGGGTTTGTGCTTCTCTCATCGAAATCGAAGGGAACCTTGCTGGTGCTGATAAACCCGTGCCCGAGATGAGTGGTTGTCCCTGCCATGCGTCGTGCCAGAATGAAATTGAGACCCCGTTCCCCACCGTCCATCTGACACTGAAATGTAACAGATAGCTAATCGAGTGTAATGTCCTCCAAAAGAATGAACCCGTCCTTTTCCATAGGCAGGGGCCTTGTTCGTGCCTACCTGTCCAATAGAGTTTGGTCACTGTTTGCGTCCATAATGATTCCGGCGTCGTATATGCTTTCCACCACCACCTTAGAAGTAACGCAATGTTGTGCATTTTAAGGTTCTTAACTCCGAACCCCCCCCCCCCCCCATCGCTTTGGCTTTGTGACCATCTCCCAGTTGAGCAAATGAATTGCTCCCCTGTCAGCGTTATTTGCCCATATGAAGTCCTCTTGTCCAATCGCGTTATTACCCATTGTGGTATTTGGAAACAACACATGAAATACACTGGAATCGCCGATAGAACAGAGTTGACCAGTTGAAGGCGTCCTCCTCTGGAAATCAATTTCCCTTTCCATCCCTGAAGTCTTCGTTCTAGCTTTTCAATCAATCCTCCATAATCTTGTCTTGATGGTCTTTTAATGCTCAATGGTAGACCCAGATAGTTGCATGGAAGACTTTCTCTGTTGCATGCTAAAATTTGTTTGATTGTAAGAACACCTTCATCAGAGACGTTGAAAGGGACAAAACAGCTTTTGGATAAATTGATGTGAAGACCCGAAGTCTGCGCAAACAATCTTGGGCCAATCTTGAGTAATAAGAGAGTTTGTTCATTTGCCACTGCTGTTAGTTTCAGAACAAACTAATTGTGTAATTTTCGTAGAGAGAAAAACAAGTTCAGATGGAGAATGGAACAAAGGTTTGTGGTGCAAAATTGCGGCACCTTTTCTGGCATATTTCTCATTCTTTTATTCAACCTACATTACATAATATAGCAACAAATATCCGAAATATATTCTTAACCATAACAGCATGGAGTTTCTTATTTTCTCCATGTTTAACTAAAATGCAAAAACAAACAAAAACAGAAAGCAAATCATACAATATTTATTCGAATAATAACTCAAAAGGAAACAACTCAAACTGCTTCTCCTTCTCTGTTTTGCGTCCCAGCTGGCACACCAGCTTACTGCTCACATTTTCCCTCCTAAGCTGGTTGTGCCTCTCTTCACAGCTTGTACTCCTATCCTTTCCCTTAGTTCAATGAATTTTAGTTTTCCCAGTGGCTTGGTCAGTATGTCAGCCAGTTGATCGTTTATGCCAATGTACTCAACCTCCATCTTTCCCTCTTCTACGCATTCTCTTATGAAATGAAAACGGGTATCGATGTGCTTACTTCGATCATGGTACACTGGGTTCTTGCACAGTGAAATAGCCGACTGGTTATCAATCTTGAGCTTCGTTTTCTGAGGTGGCTGGTTCAAAAAATCTGAGTACAATGATTCAAGCCATACTCCTTGACACGCTGCTGCAGCAGCTGCCATGTATTCTGCCTCACATGAGGGCAGTGCCACTACCTTCTGCTTCCTCGAAAACCAACTAATCGGATTTCTCCCTAGAAAATAAATCACCCCTGTGGTGCTTTTCCTATCATCCAAATCTCCAGCCATGTCACTATCTGAAAACCCAACCAGATTTTGATTTCCTTCAGCTTCCTTTTGATAGCAGCAACCCATGTTGACTGTTCCCTTCAGGTACCTAAGGATATGTTTTACTACCGACATGTGTTCAGTCGTGGGTGATTCCATGTACCTGCTTATTATGCCTACTGAGTATGCCAAGTCAGGTCTGGTATTGAGCAAATACCGCAAACTTCCTGTAATACTTCTGTACATGGTTTGATCGACTCGAGGAGACTTGCTATTCTTACTGAGTTTGAGTTTTGCTTCCATGGGTGCTTGTGTTGGATTGCACTCTTCCATGCCACACTCTCTCAAGATCTTCTGAGCAAAACCATGTTGGCATAGTGTGATTGTATTTGCTGTTTGTTGAACTTCCATTCCCAGATAGTAGGTGAGTAAACCCAAATCACTCATCTTAAACTTACTCATCATCTCTGACTTGAATTTCCCTATTTCTGATTCTGATGTGCCAGTAATTAACAAGTCATCTACATACACACCTACCAGAATGATTTCTTCACCTTTCTCTCTTCTGTATACAACATGTTCCAGCTCCCTTCTTTCAAAGTTCATCGATTTCAGTGTGTTGTCTAGTTTGAAGTTCCAAGCCCTTGGGGCTTGCTTTAGCCCATAAAGTGCTTTGTGTAATTTCAACACTTTGTGTTCATTCCCTTTCTCCTCGAAACCTGGTGGTTGCGTCACATAGACCTCCTCCTTCAGCTCTCCATTTAGAAAGGCTGACTTCACGTCCATATGATGCAACATCCACCCTTGCTGCACTGCCAGTGCCATGATCATCCTCACAGTTTCCATCCTAGCCATTGGTGCAAACACTTCCTCAAAATCAATTCCTTGCTTTTGCACATATCCCCTAGCTACAAGCCGTGCCTTGTATTTTGCTATCTTCCCTTCAGAGTCCCTTTTCAATTTGAACACCCACTTCAACCCTATTACTTTCTGTCCTTTGATTGGCTCAACCAAACTCCATGTTTCATTGTCCTCTATAGCCTTGATCTCTTCTACCATGGCTTCCTTCCAGTGTTGATCCTTTGCTGCATCAATAAAGTTTGTGGGTTCCTCCATTCCAATCAGACATATCTCAGTACAATTCAATTGAATGGGCTCAGTTTCACTGTATATTTCATCGAGGCTTCTCAGTTTCACAGGTGTTCCTCTTGAATCTTCAGTTTCTTCATCATCTGAAACCTCCCTTATCTCTTGTGTATGAATAGGCACCTCTGAGTCTTGCCCCCATTCCGCTTCACTGTCATGCTGATACCATCCATTTGAATTATTGTGCAATTCACCATGTTCATGCTCAAACCTGAAACCAGTTCTAGTTTGAGGCTTTGTGCTGCTCTCCCCTTCATCCCAATTCCATCCTTCATCTTCTTCAAAGATTGCATCTCGAGTTATATGCACTCCTTTTGTAATGGGATTGTATACCCTATAGGCTTTGGATCCCTTTTCATACCCTACAAACACCATCAAAGTACTTCTGTCAGCAAGCTTTGTCAGATGAGGCTTTGTGTCTTTCACATGTACCAAACACCCAAAAACTTTGAGGTGTTCTACTTTGGGTTTTCGTTTGTACCAAGCTTCATAGGGTGTCATGCCAACCAAGCTTTTAGTTGGTGCTCGATTCAGAAGATAAACTGTTGTATTCACCCCCTCACCCCAGAATTCAGATGGAATCTGCATCTCTTTCATCATGCATCGAGTCATTCCCATGACTGTTTGATTTCTCCTCTCTACCACTCCATTTTGCTGAGGAGAATAAGGTGCTGTGAAGTACCTTTTGATGCCCATCTCCTTGCAATATTCATCGAACTCTTGTGACCTGAACTCACCCCCTCGATCTGTTCTAAAGGCTTTTAGCTTTGCATTCTTTTCAACTTCAATTGCTTCTTTGATTTCTTTAAATGAAGTGAATGCTTTGTCTTTTGATTTCATCAATGCAATCCACATGAATCTACTACAGTCATCAACCAATAACAGAAAATACCTGTTACCACTTGGTGTGGGAGGGGTGATGGGGTCCACACAGGTCTCCATGAACTAGCTCTAGAATTTCTTCTGCTCTGAATTTTGTTTCCTGAGGAAATGGCATACGTCGTTGTTTGCCCATCAGGCACCCTCTGCATGCTTCCTTCACATCATCAATTCTTGGTAAGCCTTCCACCAAATTCTCCTGATGCATTCTCTTCAAAGATTTAAGCTTGATATGTCCATACCGCCTGTGCCATTTTCGTGTATCAGTCTCAATCTTGGCCTTCAGACACACATGCTGCATCAGGTTTAGATTCAAGACATACAACCTATTTTTCGACCTTTCTACTCGGATGATCAGTTTGCCACTTCTGTCTGACACTGTCAACCAGCCATCCTTCATTTGAACTGTGCACCCCTTCTCTACAAGCTGTCCCAGGCTGATGATGTTGCTGGTTAGTTTCGAGATGTAGTACACGCTTGATATTACTCTTTGTTCTCCATTTTGCCCTTTGATTACCACTGTGCCACTTCCACCTATGGGTACCACTGAGCCATCTCCTAATTTCACCTTTCCTTGGACTGAAGTGTCAAGTCTTGTAAGGTGCTTTACACAGCCAGTCATGTGATTGCTGGCACCAGAATCCAGATACCAGATGCTTCTTTCATCCTTGTCTTTCACCCCCAAGTGCAGCTCATTTGTGCATTCGAGTTTTGATTTTACAGTATCACAGTTGACTTGTTGATTCTCCAACACTTCATGCATAAACAAAACTGATTCTTCTGTCTCTTCTACTAAATTCACCTTTTCTTTCTTGGGCTTTCGACACTCTGAAGCAAAATGCCCATATATTGAGCAATTGAAACACTTGATTTTTGATTTATCGAACTTCTTATATGGCCTCTTCCCATACTCTCCTTTCTGCCATTTATCTTTGCTGTTTGATCCTTCCCCATCCCCTTTTTCTTTTAGAGACAGTGCTTCCCATTGAGATCTTGTGAGCATCAGCTTCTCATCATCCTCTCTATGTTGTTGCCTTCCTTTCATACCTTCTTCGTAAACTCTCAATCGACCTACTGCTTCAGCCACAGACATCAATGATGTGTCACCCCACTGTTCAATTGTCCCTATTATTGGCAGAAACTTGTCGGGCACTGCACTGAACAACCTCTCTACTACTGTATTATCTTTCAGGTCTACTCCTAGTGCTCTTATTTCACCCACTGTGCTGATTAGATTTTGTGAAAATTCAGCTATGCTAGTTGTATCATGCATGACCATTCTGTCGAATTGCCTTTTCAATACCTGTGCCCTTGCTTTTCTGACACGATCTTCACCTATGCTCATTTGCTGAATTGTCTTCCATGCCTCCTTGGCTGTTTCCTTTTCAGCTATCGCCATTATCACGAAATCTGGCACAGCTTGTGAGATTGCAGCGAGAGCCCCTTGATCCTTCTCTTTCTCAACAGGTTCACCCCCTTCCACTGCATCCCATACACCTAATGCTCGCAATATTATCTTCATTTTTACAGCCCATAGCCCATAGTTCGTCTCATTCAAAGATGGGTACTGAATTGGTACACTTGCTCTCGTGAAAGTACTAGTGTGAGTTTTCTCTCCCTCTCCATTCTTCATGGTTCAATCGACCTCGCTCTGATGCCAAATGTTAGTTTCAGAACAAACTAATTGTGTAATTTTCGTAGAGAGAAAAACAAGTTCAGATGGAGAATGGAACAAAGGTTTGTGGTGCAAAATTGCGGCACCTTTTCTGGCATATTTCTCATTCTTTTATTCAACCTACATTACATAATATAGCAACTAATATCCGAAATATATTCTTAACCATAACAGCATGGAGTTTCTTATTTTCTCCATGTTTAACTAAAATGCAAAAACAAACAAAAACAGAAAGCAAATCATACAATATTTATTCGAATAATAACTCAAAAGGAAACAACTCAAACTGCTTCTCCTTCTCTGTTTTGCGTCCCAGCTGGCACACCAGCTTACTGCTCACAACTGCCACCATGGCCGTATCGTCAGCATATTGTAAAGTTACGATCGAGTGAGCTGGTTGGGAATTGTGGCATCAATGGTCTGCATTAATCGTTGGAGAACATCGACTGCCAAAACGAAAAGCATGGGGGACAATGCATCCCCCTGCTTGAGGCCTCGTTTATGAGTGAAGAATTGACCTTGCACTCCATTGACTATTATCCTTGAGAATGAAGTCTGTAGAATGCTATGAATCCATTGGATCCATCGTGCTGGGAAGCCACGGGCCGCCATTACATCTAGTATGAATTGCCAGTGGATGGAATCGAACGCTTTACTAAAATCCACTTTGAAAAAAACCCCTTGCCTTCCACTGAGAGCCACGTCAGATAGCATGTCATTGCTTTTGAATCGTTGACCAATGACCAGAAAAAATGATTTGTAATAGACTACTGCTTTTTGATGAAATTAGTATATATTGTTGATATCTTGTGGTATCATTACCTAATGCAATGTACAGGTACGTACATTGATACTAGGTAGAGGGCTTTTGCTTTTTGGTGAAGTATCAGTATTTCTTCCTTTTCGCACATATTCTCTGAAGTTATTTGCTCAACTCTGATATTTTCTGTAGCGAGATTTAGAAGATAACCTTTTGTAATATAGTTCTATTGTAGAATGAAATGAAAATGAGTGGTTGTGAATAAGTCCCTAATTTTTTAAATTAAGAATTATTTTTTTCAGCTGTTGTTGCTTGCTCCTACATTACCATCCTTTGCAATTATCTAAATTCTTATTTATTTAAATTATCTTCTTTTTTGTCAGAAATTAGACTAGTGATGAAGGCACCAACTCTCCTAATGTTTGCCATAATTATGCATTGTCACCTCATATTTGTCAGTGAGTGAGACTTACCTCAGGGTTAGTCTATCCTACTGCAGCAAAACTTTGTGTTATTTATCCAATTTATGATTATACTCATGGTTTTATTTTAATGGAGATGAGTGTCTACATATATATTGCATGATTTTTTTTTTTAATTGTACATGTATCTGTGAGTAATTGAATTTCTTATTTTGGATTTTGAGTATAAAGTGATATTATCCAGGAAACGTAACTGGTATCCGTTTAATCACTTACCTTAATGATGGGTATTAACATAAATAATGGTTTATTTTGCTCAGAAAAAGAAATATAGAGAAAAATATCAGTGCTACACTATTGTCTGAAAATCATTTTTTTTGCAATTAGAAACTTGGTTCTGCTTTCTACAAATAGCGTAAACAAGATGTGTTTTACCTTTAAAGTCGACTTTTCATATTTTTTTGCTATATATAGCTCACACATTTGTTATATTCATCACAAAGCCTAGCAGACAGTTGCTTTCCAGTTAGTCAAGGATCAAAAGCAAGCCATCTTCATGGTATGTCCGTATTTCTTTCTTCATGGTATGTCCGTATTATTTCTTGCGGAGTTTTTCTTGTGCCAGTTTTGTGATGCTCATACATGCAGTGGCAGGCCTAAAACCTTTTTCTAAGGGAAATCACATTGTCTTGTATATAAATAATTTCTAAATTAAATAATTTTCTTTCTCTTAATGATTCTTTTGAGTTGGTTCTTCCAGGCAACAATCCAACCCAGCCCCTTCGAGCCTTTTCTGGTGCATTACTTTATTTGGGTCCAATTAATTTTTAGAGTGGTCTCTCACCTTAAGCTCTCTCTGTCGCAAGTAATTTCACTGCTTGAAGTCTCCTTTTATGTGCTTCAGTTGTGCAGTCAAAGAAGGTTGCGCTCTCCTTCAGCCGCAGCTAGTTTGTTTGCTAAAATTTTCTTTTGTTGTTAAGAATTGATCATGTCTTTTTCTTTCACTATTTTTCTATAGATCCCTTATGTTGTTTTCCTAGGTTTGTTAGGTTTCCATTCTGTGAAAAGTTTGAGAAAAATTCAACTAAAACTAAGGCATACTTAAAGCATGTTTCAACGAATTACAAACCATATGGAAATGATTCACTTTGCTCGTACAAAGTTCATTTCTAGAATTTACTTGTGTCATGATATGGAAACTAAACCATACCAATTTGTTTGATTTTCATTCAAAGCTTATGATATAATAGTCAGTAAATGAAATTCAAATGTTTCTTCAGAGATCAACAATACAGTAAGTTAACTTTCATATTCTTCAGTAAATCTAAGAGTAACAGACACAAAATTATAAGCATATCTGATATTGATGCTATCATAGGAAAAATAGGGAGGAGACTTCCAGTCAAGAGTTGAAGCGTATGTTGGAATTGAGTGTAATGAGTTTCAGGATTTATCAGCAGGATCAGTTGGTTTTGTAGTTGCACCTTGAGTTCAACTCAACAATGAATCTGTTGTTCATTCTAGGAATTATCTAGTCCCCAGAAAATTGGGGGAGGCATTTAAATTAGTGTTGTTTAGATGAAGTTTCTTTGGTTTTAGCCTAATCTCACAGCATGTATATATAGCATTTAGAGTCATTTGTAATAAATTTGTAATATTTAAATGAGTGTTATATATTGTTTAATTTGTAGTTTGCAATTTGGATGTGTATTCATACTTTTATTGCTATAATAACGTTGTACTTGTCCATATATAATTGATAAATAATTTACCATTTGGTATAATTTAATAGAAAAATAATGTAAATAATGAATACAAATTTCTTAAACCGAGAAACAAAACTGTACTATGCGAGCATGAAAGTACATCTGCGACCGGCAAAGTTTAAAAAGAGTGACGTCAGAAAATTCAAATTTGCGACCAAGGTGTTGTCATTTGCGACTGGCATGACGCCAGCACACAGCATCTGCAAGGACGAATCTGAGACCATGTCAGATGCGACGGGAGCTCATCACTGATGAGTAGTTGCGACCGTTTTAGATACTATCTGCAACTGGTTATAGGCCTGTTTATAACAGCATAACAGAAACAAATCACAGTAATGTTAAAACTCCCAAAAATAGAATCTTGATAATCAAAACAGTGCAATAGAATAAAATAACACCAAAAATGAGTATCAGCATCTCGAAGATATAAAATAACAACAGAAATTAGTAACAACATCTTCATCATACCAGCATCTCAATGGGATCCAAAATCAGAACAGTATAACAGAAATAAAATAACATTCCTGACTTGCAACATCCCGCTTGCTGTGCTGGTCCCTGTTTCCTACCGCTTTACCTAAATGCATAATCATACATGATTTTAATTTCATCAAGTTTGAATTCATTAATTTATTTTCAGCAAATGAGTAAAAATTTTATTTTTTTTGGAATTGGGATACCTCTTGTTGATGCCAGGTACTGGATTTGGATTTGAAACTAAATACTAGATTTGTAGTCTTAATTGTTTTACCCCTCTACATATTTGAGAAGACCAACTAAATTAGAGAGCCCAGGAAAAGAAAAGAAATTGCCATGAATACTCAATTGGAAAAATATAATATAAAAAAACTTAAAATAAGAATCAAATATTAACATGTTCTTCTAAGATGAACCAAACAAAACACTGCCCCTTGCTTCACCAGCAAACAAAATGCAACAAATTTCACATACTTTTAACTATAGAAACAATTTTAACGAATCTCCTGGTAGATCTTTGCTAAAATTGGTTCACAAATGCCTATCAGTTCCTTCAGTTTGGCATCAGACTCAGCAGGGTCGGGAAGAAGATTCTCATCAACCCAATTTATGGCATCCATAGTTGCATCATCTATTGCGCTCTTATCTGTGGATTTCAGTTTTGGAGCAATCTTGCTGTCTCTCATAGCATTCCTCATATGATATGCATATTTCTCTAGCGCGTTGCGAGCATCGACCTTCTTCTTATATTCCAAATCCTCAACCCTAAAAGTCTCAGCATCCTTGATCATCTTCTCAATTTGAGCCTCGCTAAGACGGCCTTCATCATTTGTTACGGTGATCTTACTTATATGGCCTTCATCAATTTGGGCTGTGACATTTAGAATCCCATTTGCATCAATCTCAAAACTTACCTTGATTTTTGGTTCCATTTTCGGAGCAGGAGGAATTCCTGAGAGCAAAAACTTCCCTAGAAGGTTGTTATCTTCGGTCCTAGTTCTCTCGCCCTCATAGACTTGAACAAGAACACTAGGTTGGTTGTCCACACTGGTCGAAAAAAACTTGTCCTTTTTGGTGGGTATTATAGTGTTTCTTGGTATTAAGACAGTCATGACTCCTCCATGGGTCTCTATCCCTAGAGACAGAGGAGTGACATCAACAATAACAAGACCAAATACCTCATTGTTGCCGTGGCCGCTTAGTTTTGCTGCTTGTAGGGCTGCCCCGCTTGCGACGGCCTCATCTGGGTTAATGCTTTTGCATAGCTCCTTTCCATCAAAGAGCTCCTGCAAACCTCCAACAAGAACCACTATATCTGTGAAAACCCGTGAAATTTTAACTCCTAATTAACCATAAAATTTCACAAGTTTTATGTTAAGAAACGTTTAAGGTCAATATAAATAATAATGATCATAAACCCAAATTTTTTTTTTACGAAAATAAAATCAAATAAACCAAGTGCCAAAAGAATTCTACAAGAATAAATGAAATAAAGGTACGAGTATAACTAAATATATATATACATATATATATATATACACACACACAAATATAATTAAACATATATAGGTACGCATTTTGTCCAAGATGACAATAAATAAAATAATAAAATAAAATAAATTTTGTTTTGTTTTGAATATAACGTAAAGTATCTAGACTATAAATCAAAATAATAATTGAACATCAACTAAATTAGACACAAGGTATAAGGAAAATAAAAGATAAAGTAATTACTACAATAAAATATTACTTTAATTGAAATGTAACTTACATGAGAATCGATAGCTTATTTTTGACTCAATTAATATAAGTTCACATTTTAACTTAACAATTTTATCTTTAAAACACCTATAGGAAGCAAATAAATTCAATTCAGATTTAAGTCTACATGAGCTGAGTCGTCTGACCCAGTGGGTCTAGTTCCCTCCTTGGGTAATTTGCAACACAAGTATAGGCAAATATAGTGCCATATCTGATCCTAGGACCCACCCACGCAACCACATCGCATTTTGGATTCAATTCTGGTTTCAGCCCACGGTTTCAGTCAAAAAAACCGGCCTAGGAGAAATAAACCCCACTACCACTCCAAAAAAAGGAATCTTGGGGCTCTGCCCAATTCGTGAGGCGGGTAGGTCGACCCGTTCGGACCTAAGGTAAACAAACCACAGGAGAAATACATTAGAGGTGCCGCAGAAAATTGAAACTTTCTCCCTCTCACTACCTCGAGAACACTCCCTGTCACACCTCTCATTTCACCATTAATTCCCTCTAGTCCCTTCCTCTCACCGTTTCTCTCCCTCTCCTCTTTTCACTCGTTCTCTCTGCTCATCACCCTCGGGCATTCAATGCCGACCCGTCCTTTTATTCTCCGCCTTTAATGCACCCATGCTACCCCTCTCTTCTACCTTTCATTTCCGGGGGATTTCTCTCCCCTGTTGGCTCCCTTTAGTCTCGATGATTTGACCTCGGGCACTAATTCACCCTGTTGCTCTCCTTGACCTTCACCCGAGCACTCGAGTGCTGTGTACGAACCCTCGTTGCCCAAATGACCGGTCTGCCCCTTCTTCCCGACTATAAGGGCACCCCTACTCCCCATCGAAACCTGCTGTTGGTTCTCGGTTTTCTCATGAGTTGAGATTTAGCCTCTTTACGTTGGCATTTGTAAGTTGATCTGAAACTCGAAGCCCTAAAGGGGGAGTAAGAGGAAGGGGAAGGGCCGGCACAGGGGCGACTCAACTTGGCAGTGACCTCAAGCTTATAACTCGGCCTAACTCGGTTTCATTCTTTCTCTGGTAACCACCTAAGCCCCAATGATTTGATCTTAAGATCGATCTGTTGTTTGCGTTGCTATTTTTTTTTCCCTGAGATGTGTTGCTTGTTGTTGACTTTGATTTCTATGTTTTTGGCAGTGGCCTTCGAGCCACTGTCTGGGAGGGGGGCACATCTAGTTATCTTGGGGACTTTGTCATGAACTGAATTGAGATCTGATTTATGATGGCACCTTGAACTGATCTGAAAAGTAAACTAAAATTTGTGATTTGTGACCTCGTTTTTGGCACTGTTACCAGCCCTTGTAATTATACTGGCATGAATTATCGATGTGCCTCAATTGCTGGTATGTGTATGTGGCCTGTGCCAGTATGCCATGTGTGATGTGTGTCTGTGATTGTCTGGTATGCCGATGACCTTGTGGTGTAATAAACTTACTGGTGTGCTGATTTACCAGCATCAGCACAGCATGACCTTGAGCTGGGTTTGCTGGTTGCGAAAATTAACCTAGGCCCAGGGTGATGCCTTGGCCAGCGAACTTGAATTGGACCCTAGACCGCATTTGGACCTTTTGCATATAAAGTGGGCTATGGGCCTAGACAAACTAGGAGGGATGTGGTTAAATAAATAAATGGGCCTTTGGGCCACTAAGGCCCAGTGGACCCTTCTCGGATCTATAATGACATATGGGTTATGGGCTCATTGAGCCTTGTCCCTTGCCGGACTTGGAAATTAATAAAAAAAAATATATATATATATATATGGGCCTATCGGCTCATTAGGCCCAACATATACTATACCTATAAAATAAGAATAAAATAAAATAGTTTCTGAGTATATTTGGGCTTGGGCCCTATTTGGGTCAAGTTGGGTATATACAGATATTACAAAATTAGAGGCCCGGCCCAGAATACTTAGTAACTAGACCCGAGTAAGAAAAAGGATCGAGAAAGGTATATTGGGAAATGACGACCATAAGTCCGTGCAGCACGAGCTTCGGCTATGACGCACGAGTACGGACTTCTGATCCCACTCCAAGATTAACACAAACCAAACATAAATTAAAAATAACCAACTTGTGTTTCTATATATTTTCTATACTATATTTATCACAATAAACAATATAACGTATAATATACGGCTCAGTTACATAGTAGGATAGTAGTTTGGCACGACGTCGTATTTGACATGACGACACTTGATTTATTAATAATGCGTAACGAATAAATTAAGTAACTAAACTTGACATAATACTAAACAATATAATTTAAGTAATTATAAGTGTTACTAAGTGTAATGTATAGATATAAATAAATATATATATATATAGATATATATATACACATAAATATATATACAAAATAACCAAATAATAAATTACATATATACGAGCATGTATATAAGTTTATAGATATGATTATATGTTATACATATATATATATATATATATATATATATATATATATATATGTATATATACTTATATATGAACTTATATATATATAAATATATATTTAATTAAGTACACTCGAATCACCACCAACCATATTGAACTAAGTATAATTATATAAATAATATTATATATTGATCAATTCCTCTATAAACGCATAACTAATATAATTACACATATTCGTTAGTATATAATTAACTATTTTTGTTTCTTCTTTTGATTAGTTAAATAATAAAAGTCCAACTAAAAGTAGTTGATTTTATAACATGCTTTCATCGTGATGTGTTATTTACATTCTTTGCCTTATCGTCCTGACGTCACATTGAATAATGAGAATAGTAACACACTCAGAACCACATTTAAATTAAAAGGACAGAAACAAGTGATTGTACCCACACTCACTGTGCAGCCGGGAACACTGCACGCAAGACTTGACTAAGTGATAATATTGAATAAAATAAATTAGGAGCATCAAGGACGTCTCAAACGCCGTTACATTGTCATTTGATTTCACTTAATATGTTAAAAGTCCCTCGACTAATTAAACGAACTCGAAATAAATAAATAGGAGACCTAGTCGACTCGGACCCGCACACAGGGGACGAGACTGACGCAGCTGCATACGACGCTGAGGTCAGCGTGGACGCAGCAGATCCTTCGATAAAGTAGCTAGCACTTCTTTCCAGGTGTGGATTCCTGGGGATTATATTCCTTTCTCTCTTCTTTAGGACCTACCAGTCTTACCTAAATTGAACTGCAGTACCAAATTACCAACAATTTATAATCAGGCCCGTAGATCTTGAACTGTCATGAATTCATATTGGTAACTGAACCAACTATTTTGACCAACCGGCATTGCATGTCACCTGCATTCATATTGCACGTGAGATCTGTTATATGGATCGTATAGGCTATTAGACTACTTATAGAGCTATAGGTAGATGCGTATCAAATATTATTTATATATTCTCGTTGGGAGTGATGAGAGTCGGGCCGGTGAGTCTAGCTAGGACGAATGTAGTCTGGGGGCATCGTGAGGATGGATTACGTACGCAAGCTCAACGCCCGTGGGGTCCATTTCTCGGGATGTCCCTAAGGACATTCGATCACTGCTCACCAACGATGACCATCACTTGGTGGCTCGTAGTGCCAGTTCGAGTATTTGATTTTCAAGATCCTTACTAGTATAATATTATAATATCTTCCTTTGAGTGATTAAGGTTCGGTTTCTCAGTTTAGAGTATGCGTGTCATATGTGACGTATTGGAGCTATTTCGTTCTTTATATTTCTATTAGCCGATGTTTCGGGATCTCCTAATATTCGAAGGACTTCCTCCTTTGGCCCCTGGTTGGTACAGAGGAAGTTTGGGGCTCCCCTTTGGCCCCTGGTTGGTACAGGGAGTTCCCTTTTATTATTGTTACTCAAACGGGTAGTCGGTTCCTTATTTCCGTATGACGGCTGAGACCGAGAGTTTAAATTTATTTTCTCATCTTTTGTGAGGGTAGGTTTCTCGGTTCGCTTTTTGATCGAGTGTGTGCTTTTATAGCCGCTCATGCATTTACCAGGGTGTTTCGTTCTGGAAACTCAGATTTTAGTTAGGCCGTGGTTGATTTGAGACCCGTCCAACGATTACGTTGGGACTGTGGTTGATCTGGGACCCGCCTAACAATACCCTTAGGCTTGTGGTTACGACCCGTCTGAGGGGGCGAATCCTGAAGTTCTACACCCGGGGTTTCCTAATTTGACAAATCCTTTCTTTGTTCTGGGAGCCTTGATGTTATTCACCTTACTATTTATATATACTATTATTCCTCATATCACTTTTGGGTTTCTTTCTCGTTTCGTCTGTTGGATAGACTCATTGTTAAAAATGTGAAATGGCTAACTGATGCATATTTAGGTTATAATTAAAACTCAGTAAATATGAAATGGTCCGACTTTGAATCGGATATAATCCCAAAGGCTAGACCTTAATCCACACTGAGTAAATTTTATAATTTACTCACGTTCCACGGTTGGTTGTGGGGTCTAGGTAAGGAGCAGGAGTTCTTTTGCTGTCTAGAGGAGAGCGCTAGGATGGAGTCCCCAGCGTCTTCCGTTTTGAGGATCAATCCATTTGTTTTCTTTTATCCCTGTTGTTAGGATTAGTGTGTAGTAGGTTAGCTAGGGTCGGTCCCACATCCTTTGATGGGATCGCCCTCTTTAGTATGTATTTTTCTTTTGTTTTGCTTCCGTTGTAAACCTTGTATCCAGACGTTGGATCAATATATATGTATTTGTTGGATGTTCATGTATTGTGTGTGAAATGTGTGTGCTTTTCCTTATATTAAGTATAATAAACTATTCTTACTTATATTTCTGAGTGGTCAACTAAGCCTTTCGTGTACTAGAAATCAAGTACACGTGGCGGGATTAACACCCCTAAGTTAGTCATTATTTCTGGGGTGTGACATCCTTCGGTGGTATCAGAGCATGATTGTTTAGTCGTGCTAAGACACGATGTCAGTCATGTATTAAAGTGGCCACCTGTGTTTGAGGCTAAAGTCAGTATAGCACACATAGCAATACATGCCATCCGCTTAGGTCTGAGTGAGGGTAGGTTATAGGATTTTGTAAATCGTGATTCGTAACGCGATATCTTTCATTTGATACTTTGGCAGTTGATATCTAGACCATTTGGTAAGTTGAGATCGAGCCCAGTAATGACGTTCGAGTACGAGTTCAGTAGCACTCGGCGGTTTCTCATGTCAGCGCGAGACGTACATTTGTTACGATCACAATTCTTGCAAAAACCCGGGGACCGTCAGATTTGGTGTGAAAGATGTCGGCTCAGCGACGACATTTGTTCGTTTTATCAGCACCGGGCTGCGGAGACTCAACTTCATGTCGTAAGACTCAATACCAAGGCAAACGAAAGATTTAGACTCAATGATGAACGTAAACAAACCATAAAGACAACCTGTAATAACCTTATTAATTACTCTATTGTTCCAGATTTTCTGTTCTCACATCATGGTTCGCACCAGGAGTTTTCAGGCCCACCAGGACCCAGCTGATTCTGCTCCAGTCCCTGGCATCTTATATAGGGCAGGCCAGGTAGGCCTCAGCAATCTCCTTCATTTTGGTAAGGATCATGGAGGATATCTCCTCAGGATAGAACTTTTTCGGCTCGCCTTTGTGAGAGACCACAATCTGAGGCTTGTCGGCAGGACCATTCACAACACTAAACGGCCACAGCTTAATGTCGCTCTGAACAGACGGATCTGAGAATCGCCTTCCGATCAATCGCTTCACAGCTGCAATTCAATTGTAATTAATTCCATATACAAATACTAGAACAAATAAACAACGAATATTAATGAAAAAGCCTTCACTGGGACGCAAAGTCGAATTATATAAATTTCAGCAAGTTTTGGGTCAGTGCAGAAATTGATGTGAAGACAATTGGCAGAAATTCTGCCTTAAAAGAGACGATTGACAGAAATTGTGAGAAGTTTCGTCAGCAGGACAAACAACAAACAAACAAACAAAAGTGATTTATAATGAAGAACTCACTGAAAATGGTGTTGGTGGGGTTCATGTCGATTTGGTTCTTGGCCGCGTCGCCTACATGTCTCTCTGTGTCGGTGAAGGCAACACAAGACGGAGTGGTGCGATTTCCCTGATCGTTTGGGATGATCTCCACACGACCATGCTGCCACACACCGGCACAAGAGTAAGTCGTGCCGAGGTCAATCCCAATTGCATGATGCTCAGTGTTTGCCATTGTTGTGATGTATTGTTGGCATGCTACATACAATCAAACAGGACAAGCAAATTTGCAACTAAACAGAGTTGATTCTTTCATCCCTTCTGATATAGGGAAAAAGATTTTTTATTCAAGAAAGTTAAATTAAAATGCTGTATGCGATTACCTTATTTTTTTTAATTAGGTCTTGAAATCTTCAAAGTTGGAGATGGCGATCAATTTTCTCTGACAAGTTGTATTACAGCTACGACATGAATGAATCTGTTGCAAGTGCTGACGATGTGTAGATTATTATTATTTTTCTATATATTTTTTGAAATTGAAGAGGGGAAGATGCGTGGAATATATGTTTGGTTGATTTTAATACAGACATTTATTAGAGACTTAATTATTCAACTGGCACTTAATTAATATTTCATGCCTGCATCTGCATGTCATTTCCTGGTAATTCCATTGTCCCTGACCCTGTCTAAGATTTAAATAGTAAAAAGGAATTGCATTTTCCGAAACGACCAGTCAAACTCTCTTCTCTGTCATTTCCTGGTAATTAACTAAGTCTTCTGTTGGTTTATGAACTGCAGTTGGACTGTCATTTATATGGATATGCATGTATGTCATCTATTATTATTTAATTAATTAATTAATTGTCATTAATATAATGAAGCCATCGAGATAAATATACCATTATTTGTAGCGGGTTGGCATTTATTTATTAATTAATAAAGATAAAGAATATCTAATCTGGTACAACTGTGCGACTGTCTCTGAGATCTCTTGAATCGACAAAACTATGAAATCATCTCCTCCTAAGTCTAAAGTCTTCGCATCATTGCTTCTTCTCTCTCTTTTTTTAAGCTTGACAGAAGCCCCCCTCTCTCTGTCTCTCTCAATTATGATTATTTTCGTTTGATCCTCAAAAATTAAAAAGAATTACATCTATGACTCTGTTTTCAAAAATTTGATAGTCATGATTCTATTTTTCTGCATTCACGTTCACATGTGTTTTCAAGACGCATGCATTCAGAAATCGAGGTCACTCGAATTAGCAAAGCAAAAAAATATCAAGTAATTTGAAATCTGTGTTCACATTTAAACACAACGTTTGAATGTGCGTTCATGTGTCATGTTCACAACGTTGTCTGAACACAACATTCAGACGATGCGTTCAAACTGAATGCAAATTTGAAATTTTGCACCATATACAACCATTTTCATATCTGTATTAGTTCCTGGTTGGTTTTTGCCTAATAAATAACACCAATTAATTGTTACCGAGGACCTACAAGTATTTTTTCACAAAACGAAAAAATGACATATTGCATCCGTAGAGTACTTTGATTCTCTTTTAATAATTTTTTTGTTAATGTAATTTTCTAATTACATGAAAAAATACTCGCATATTACACATACACATTTGCACCAATAGCTGATTGGGCCGCTATTTTACAAAATCGTCATAATAAATAAACAACTTAATTAGAATTTGATTCCCCAGCTAATTTATATTATATATGTTGGCATATTGCCTTTTTTTCCTTGGTATAATTTTCTTGAATCTTTATCGTTAATATTATCTTCTCTTAGAACTTCATTATTTGAATCTGTTTCTTTTAGCTTGTACAACTAAATTGATAACTTGATTTATATAAGATAATTAAATAGAGCATTACATATTAGCAATTAATTACAGAAGATGCTACTAAATCCAATATTTAATTAACAACTTTTTTTCAAATAATTCAATTATTGGTGCATATATGAGGAGGAAAATTAATATGAAGCAAAAGAAAACTGACACCATGTACATATATAAGATCACATATTCTATCTTTTTCAAAAAAGAAAAAAGAAAAACTAGTTGTGAATTGGTTTGCAGATAATCTTTAGCTCATGCATCTTAGATTCAGACTCGCGCACTTCAGGTGAGACATTCTGTTCGACCCAGCTGATGGTCTTATCGATTGCTTCCTCAATGCTCATCTTTGTTGAGAATGACAGCATCTCAGTGATTTTACCATCTCGCAAAATGTTCTTCATCTCATACGAATATCTCTCGAGCGAGTTCCATGCCTCATACTTCCTTCTGTACTCCTCGTCGGCCGCCTTATACTTCTCGGCATCCTTCATCATCTTTTCGATATCGTCGATGCGCAACCTTCCATCTTCACTGTTGATAGTGATGTTATTCTTATGACCACTTGACCTATCTTGTGCAGAGACGCTCAGAATACCATTGACATCAATCTGAAAGCATACATCAATCTTAGCAACATCCTTCGGTGCTGGGGAAATTCCGTCAAGCACAAACTCTCCCAGCAGATTGTTATGCTTGGTTTCGGCCCTCTCCCCCTCATATATAGGTAGCGCCATGCTAGTTTGGTTATCGACAATTGTGGTAAGAACATACTGTTTTTCGGTTGGAATTGAAGTGTTTCGTGGGACCACTACCGTCATCTTGCCTCCTCGAGTCTCGACACCCAAGGACAAAGGTGTGACATCAATGAGAACTAAACTTCCCACCTCCTTGCCACCTTGGCCGTTTAATTTTGCCGCCTGAACCGCAGCACCATAAGCAACAGCTTCATCTGGATTGATGCCCCTACAAAGTTCCTTTCCTTCAAAATAATCTTGCAACAGTTGCTGTACCTTGGGGATCCTGGTAGATCCTCCGACAAGTACCACAACGTCGACCATTCCCTTCTCCATACTGGCATCATTCAAGCATTTCTCGATGAGGTAGGTGCACCTTGTGAAGAGATCTATATTAAGTTCTTCAAATCGGGCTTGGCTAATGCGAGTACTGAAATCAATTCCGTCACAGAGATAATCAACTTCAATTGTTGTCTGAGCAGCAAAAGACAGAGTTCTTTTTGCTCTCTCGCAGGCAGTCCTCAGTCGCCTCAGAGCCCTCGCATCACCGGTGATGTCTTTACGATACTTTTTCTTGAACTGCCCGGCACAATGCTCCACCAAACGGTCATCAAAGTCTTCGCCGCCAAGGTGGGTGTCTCCAGCAGTGGCCTTCACTTCAAACTTACCATATCTGACGGACAACAGGGCAACATCAAATGTGCCTCCACCAAGATCGAAAATAAGCACATTTTTCCCAACAATGTCTTCAGTTATCTTATCAAAGCCATATGCAACTGCAGCAGCTGTGGGCTCATCCATGATGCGCATGACATTGAGGCCAGCAATGGCACCGGCATCTTTGGTGAACCGACGCTGGGAGTCGTTGAAGTATGCTGGAACCGTGATTACCGCATTCTTGATGGGGCAGTCGAGGTAGGTCTCTGCGACCTCCTTCATCTTCACAAGGATCATCGAGGAAATTTCTTCGGCATAAAATTGCTTCTCCTCACCTCGGTAGTTGACAACAATTTTAGGCCTATCGTTGGGGTCGGCTACCACCTTGAAGGGCCATTGCCTAATATCATTTTGGACACAAGTATCAGAGAAGCGCCTGCCAATCAAACGCTTCACAGCTGTTAAATTGAAAGAACCAAGATATTTTAGAAGGGGAAGAATGCAATCCCTCTGAGTGAAATAAATAAATAAAAAAAAAGATTGGGGCTGACCGAAAACGGTGTTGGTGGGGTTCATGTCGGTCTGGTTCTTGGCGGCGTCCCCTAGGAGCCTCTCGTTCGGGGTGAAGGCGACGCAGGACGGGGTTATGTGGTTGCCCTGGTCATTGGCGATGATCTGAGCACGGTTGTTCTGCCACACCGCCACACACGAGTAGGTGGTTCCCAGATCGATCCCGATGGCCGGAGCTTTACTACCTGGGGAAGCCATTAGGAAAAAGAAAACAAAAAAGAAAGGTTGGTTGACTTCTGATTCCCTGTCTCTGTCTCTGATGAGGAAGTCAATGGCGCGGCACTCGGCAGAGATTTATATGCTAGTGCAACCAGAGATATTTATGTGCAATAGGAAAGCCCACCTGCAAGTCCATTCCATTTCCTTGGTGCAATTCCCTGCTTGCATCTATGTCATTCCCCTGCTCGTTGTTGGCCTGCTCATTATAGGCCTGCTCCTAAATGGGCCTGCATCCAATAGACTCGCGTCGACACGAATAGCCTCCTGAACTGGTTGCTCTTCCTTCATCATGATGAAGTCGTGATTCAACGGTCGAAAATCCCCGCACAAAAAAAATGTGGTGAAATCTCCCTTAGATAGCAAGCATTTAATGTAGACGACGCCATTAATGAGTGTCCTCTCAACTCATATGGGAGCGTAGTGATTGGCGATCTCTGGCCTGTTAAGAGGAAGCTGAGGTGGAATTTGCTCCATTTTCGACATAGAAGGTTGAGCTATAGTCTGAACTGATTGCTAATCTTGACAAAGAACTTGCACATCTGTTTTTTTATTGTGAAGTAAATCTTTGGTTAAATAGACGTGGTGACCTCGTTTGGTTGTGCCTTTTGGCAACAGAGGTACACCTTCCACCTTTATGACGGAATTGAAAGCACTTAAAACAACTAATAGGTTCCCTGCAGTGCTGTCGTAGCAGCGGAAATATAAATGCCTCTCTTTAAAACTAGGCAGAAGTGCTGAATAGATGATCAGTTTCCCTTCTCAAAAGATTTTGTACTGGTCACTGCTGCACTGCAATGTTGGAGACGCTCCGTCAAGAGGTTGTTGCTATGCACTCTGCCCCGTCATCTTTATATATATACTCTATTACATGACACATTGTCGACAATTTTGAATTCTTACAATTATCTAGTTCATGACCGGCACTTGCCAAGACATCTATTGACGATTATACAAGTATTTGGAAATTAACTTCTACTGGACTATTCGCATTAATTAATTCTTCCATACTTTGGACTATTATTTTAAGTTTTTTTTTTTTTTTTTGAGGAAAGTAGGCTAAGCCTACTTAGAATTTTCATTAAAACAAAGAAAATGTTACATTATTATTATTTTTACAATGTAGCATTATAGCTATTATTTGGAGAAGGAAAGTTACAATGTTGGCTTTCCTAATATGCTAGTTCAATGATGAGCCTCATGTAGAATTTCCATGGAAAGGAGGGTTGTCGTTCTGGATTTTGATGTGAAGACGTGACGATTCCGTTCTTTCCAAATGTACCATAGTGTTGCAAGCATCTTAGAGTCCCATGTTGCTTGCAACTATTATTTTAAGTTTAATACCCAACAACATTCTCTTTAAACTTAATTTTCATAACTCGTGTTTTTCTTCATCGTATCGGGAGCTTTTTTTCATTCTTTATGTTAGATTAATTTAATGTGTCATGAACTTCCTATTTTCTAATTCAACCTCTTGTTACATGTATATATATGTTGGTACTTGGTACGAGCAATAAGAAGCAACTCCCCTGCAAGTGTTTTTTTCATTTTTTTTTTCCAAAAACAATTATCCCCTGCAAGTGCATACAACTTTAAAGCATAATTATTGTTCCTATGTTTTAACTCTGCTGGATGCGTATGTTCTAATTTGTAAACTTAACTTAGACAGGCTTATGATGTAGAATTGAAAATTTTACTAAATTCAAGGAAAGGGTGCATGATGAATTGATGATTGATGGGTACATATACTTGCTGCATGTGCATCAAAAGCTGCCCCAAATTACACAAAAGCATGAAGCACAAGCAGAGTTAACTGTTAAGAAAGAGTTGTGTCTAATCCTAATACATAATGTTGAATTACTAGATAGATAGATAGATAGTGATAATGAAAATAGCGCCTAGCGGATGTTGTTGATGATATCCTGAACAAGTTGATCCATGTCGAGGTTCTTCATTGGTGTGAACGGCCGAGGCATGTTCTGGATGCATATTAATCAAATCCAAATAAAACATGCAAACACTAGTTAGATTCATATCTCAGCATTTGATGAGATATTCATTTAGAAACTAATCTAATTGTCGAGTAACAGACAAAGAATAATGAATGCATGATTTAGGAAAAACAATTACAATTAGAATTAGAATTACCAGAAGGGAGACAAATATTTTACCACCTTCCTGGCGGATCTCAAAGCATCCTCTGCGGGGCTTTTGAGGGTTAATGGTAACGGAGATGGCATCTTCGGGAAAGGCAGCTTCTAAGCCTTCCTTCACCTTCAAAGCCCTCGTCTTGAATGCATTGCATTGCTTACTAGTAACACATTTATATATTTATTTGTTATACATACACATACATACATTTTCTCTCAGAAAACAGAAGAAGAGAGGACAAAAAGTGGGAATTAAGGAAAGAAAATCCAAGTATGATACCAAGCCTCGACGATTATGGTTCTGGGACAAGAAGAGGCGCTTTTCGTTTCCCCCTCCTCCTTCTTGGACTTGGCCGGAGCAGGTGGCGGCGGCGCCACCATTTTCCGCACAGCGCCGCTCCTTGTCTTCCTCGGCGACAGGGACACCGTCGTGTTGGTTATCTTGGCCTTTCTGCTGCCGGGCCGGGGCGCCATCTCTCGCTCTCTCTCTCTCTCTCTCTCTTTCTCTCTCTCTCTCTCTTTCTCTCTTTCTCTTCGCTCTCTATGGTGGTTTTGGGGTTTTACTTTCAAAACTCAAAAGAGTAAGAAAAAGGAAAGGAGGGGGGTCCACCCCACCTGTCAGTGACTTCGGCTTTGGTACACCGCTTCCACTTGCTATTTGCAACTTGCAATGTTCATCCAGTCCAGGAGAGTAGGAGACTAGGGTTAAGGGACAAGTGTGGGTTCCCATTATTTATTAGGTTCTACTCCAATACATGCACTGGTAAGTTTCTTTTAATTTTAATAGCATAGTTAGAGCATCTCTTCATGAAACAACTTAATTTAATTGCTAAACAGTTATATTATTATTCTTAACTATGACTGCTAATGAATATCCGAGATTCATGAACTAAATAGGATGTACATTATTGAACATTTATGGATTGAACTTTTTTTTAGTCTTAGTTGAAGTTCATACAAATTCAATTGCTAAAATTGAACTTGACTAATAGTATACAAATTATGAACTAATTACGGACTCAATATGACTTAAATGCAAACATGTTCAAATATCTCAATAGATTAATCAACTTCTAACTATTTTCTCCACAAAAGATAGAACTAAGTTATTCACAGAGTGAAACACGAACTTAAACCTAAATTATTCGATACAGTGATGAAATTGCCTAAGAGATACGTGTCATAGTATTAAAATAATATTGAGTAAATAGAAATTTTTGCAAATCGCCTAATAGCTTATTATGATGACTTTCTAGAGGTAGTGGGTTCAAACTTTCGTGAGCATATAATTTCATAAAAACATTTTAAAAGTAATAAATATTGATAGTAGCGATTCTCTTATATCATTTTTTAATATATTTGTTTGTTACTCGGGAGTCATAAGTATGAAATATTTTTAGAAAAACTTGAAAGTGACAATTTGAAGTTGTGCATGTATTATTTGAAATGATTATGAAATGTAGACACGATATATTTTAATATGAATCTCTTCAAAGAAGAGATGCATCCTATGATCCTTTTAAAATTATTTAAAAAATCAAATCATTTACACGTAATTTTTTAGTCACAACAATGATATATTTATTTCTCTCCCGCAATTATACTGAAATAAAAGTTATCTAATTATCTAAATCTCTTACGAATAAATGAAAAGAAGATATCTATCGCCATTATGATATTCATTTTTAGAAGGCCATATTATGTAAATCAATTTTTAACTAAGAATGCACTAGATAATTAATATTTTTAGTTTAAATGTAATTTTCGTTGATCAATTATTTTGTGGCGAAGGCATTCGGTTGAAATCTTGCTTCGTTTCTGGAGCAACTTAAATGATGGGTGTCATGATACTAAAGTAAATATAGAATAAATAAATGTGTTTGAATTTTTGAATTGTTAAACTCGCCACTGATAGTGATGAGTTTAGTCTCTATACTCGTCACTAATAATGGAGAGTTTAGCGTGCATCGTTTTTTTTAAGATGAAAAATGATAAAAAAAAAAAGACTCGCCACTGAAAGAATAGCAGATTTAGAATTATGCATCACATTTTCTTATATTAGTATATATTATTTTTATTAATTAAAAAAATTTCGGGTCTCCTTATCCATTACTTCTCCGTGGCTGTTTCAACAAGCAATACAAAGGAATACGTGTCCTTTGCTGATTGGAATGAGGACTTCTTTACCAGTCCCCTTCTGCTTTTTTGCTGACAACACAACATAAAATGTTTTTCAATAAAAAAATAAATTCTCTGCGTATTTTACGAGAGTATTTTTTTTTTTTTTTGATTTGATGACTGCGCACAGAAAAGTATACCATTTATAATTCAAGATAAAGGTGATATATATTACATTTACAAATGAAAACCAACAAAATCTGCTTCTGAATACGATTTTTTACTCAATAACTTAATAAAAAAAAGCACCAACAAGATAAGCCAATTAAAAAATGTATGCACCTAGAAACCTAGTACTGCCACATACCAGTATCATGCTGACAATTACCAGAGCACAAATTATCATTACAATCATATTATTTTGTAGTAAATTATTATTACAATCGTAGTCCAAAAGGTTGTCCTAAATAATTTATTTAGTTTAACGATTTGCAAAACAATTTGAATTTAATCGTTTATCAATTTTGTTTGAGCTTGTTTCAGATATTTAAATAAGCAAAATGGTGCTAGCAAATAAGAAGCGAGAAGAAATATTTGAATTATTTTAGAAGCATAGAAAAACAGGATGAAAGTTTAAGAGCTAGGAAGAAGTATGATGGAAAGCATATTGCATCTTAGGTTAAAGTTTCTTATATTTCAATTTATTTAAACAATTGAATTTAAGCTTGAAAATAGCAAGAAACACAGTTTTTGTACTCACAGTTACATAACGATGGCCACAATTGTGTAACAATGTAGAAAAATCAATGGACAGTTACGTAACGGTGGACAGGAAATCAAAAAGGAAAATTTAACGGTCAAATTTTAAATCCACAATTACGTAACGATGACTCACAGTTACGTAACAGTGAGCTGCGAGAAAACCTAAAAATCCATATCTAAGTCGTTATAAAAGGGAGCTCTCTCCCTTTCTCTTTCAATTAATCAAAACCATCAATATAGACTTCTAAGAACAACCACCATTGTTGAAAAACTCAAAACCTTGCTAAATTTCTTGCTAAACTCAAATTCTCTTGTTTAGTTCAACCAAAAATCATTTGTGAGATTGTAAATCATCTTATATTATCTTCTCTTCTCTTTTGATCGTTGTGTCACTTTGGTTATTTGGCAATGTCTCCCATCCTTTGTGTGTAAGAGGGCAAGATTCAACATTGTAAAGACAACTGTTTAGTGGAGCTGATAGGACTTATTACCGCAAGAAGTGAGGCATGGGAGACCCGGAGACGTAGGCTTTGCCGAACTCTGTCATCAACATCTCGCTAGCCTTAATTTGTTCAATCTTTCTAACACTTCTCTATTTATCTTAATTGTATTTAATTACTTGAGAATAATTGACTTGTTGATTATTACGCTTCCGCAACTAGAATTTAAATAAACCAAATTGGTACAAGTACTTCACCATATTAAATGATATAGTTAACGACTTGAGCATTGCATTGATTGGTAAATTGAATTGATTATATTGTTTGATTGGTATTTTCCGTTAGAGATTGAATTATGTAAATTTACAAAAAGAATCCTAGTGTTTAATTAAGCCTTAATTACCCTCTAGGATTCTACAAAGTGGTATCAGAGCAAGTTGAACTTGCTAATTAAAGTGACATTTAATTACTAGTAAAGATCCAAAATGGTATTTTCTAGTCTTGTAGAATAACCTCCAATACTTGACCAAACTTGTTGTAATTTCTCTTATTGAAATATGTCGATAAAAGACTATTTGAAAACAATAGACGTTTGACACATCGTAGAAAAAGGGTATGTACCAACCTACGAAATAGGAACCACAAATTTGATCGAAAATCCAACAAGCAAAAGAAAGACAAATATCATGTAATTAATGTTTTACTTTTCTTTGTTGATGACTCTGTGGCTATGGAAATTTTCAATGATAATATGAATAATATTGATATGTCAATTTCTCTTGCAGGAAATTTTGATAAAGAAACAAATTTAATGAATGTCAAATCAAATGTTGTGAATTATAGCAAGAAAGAAAATCTCAACGCCATTATATCTAAGATTAAGGCGACCGATCCGACGATGATTGAACTCCTAATGAGCTTTGACCTAGGATGGAAGAAGAAAGACGATATCATTAAAGATAACAAGGGAAAATAACCCATAGAGAATATTATGAATGGGGAAGCAAAAGCATCATACTCAAATGAAGAACAAGAAGTAATATCGAACAGGTAAAAACAATGCTTTGTGATTATCTTAGTTATTTTTTGTGATATTTGTGATTTTATGTGATATTTATGATTGTATGCGATTATCCCGCTTCATATATATGTATTGTGTATTTCTGATATAGATGTATTTTTGTGATTGTATGTGATTTTGTATTTTTTGTGTATGTGATATTGATATATCATTGTTATATATGTGATTCGCTATCGATCAATTGGTATATATGTGATTCGATATCTATGTGATATATCAACAAGGATGTATTGATATTGGTATATTTGTTTTGATTATTGGTACCAATTGGATTTTGATATTTATTGTATTGATACGACTAGCAACAGGGAGCTAGCAAAAAAAATAAAATCTATATAAAAAATACACTTTTATGGCAGACTTCTTCTTAGCACCGCTATAAAACTCTCAGCTCAAGAATATTAATTAAAAATTCTATTATAGTGGAGTTTATTTTAAGCTCGCTATAATATGTATCTACTGTAGTGGAGGTTTTAGAAAGGTCGCTATAATAACCATATCTATTATAGCGGTGTTCTGTAAAGGTCCGCTATAATTTCCTGCCTTTTATAGCGGAGTTATGTTGATGTCCGCAATAATTTCCTTTCTTTTTTAATAGCGAACGATAAGAATATTTAGCAGCACTCCCCATTTAAAACCCCCCAAGTCCGCTATAATAGCTCATATTTGCCCGCTATTAAAAGTCAAAACTGTAGTAATGTGGGTCGGGTTTTAATTATCTGGTTTCGCATATTTTTTGGGTTTTGGGCCTTTCGGGTTCGGATCGGTCGGGTTTCAATTATCTATTTTCGAATATTCTCGAGTTTCGAGTCTTTGGGGTTCGGATCGTCTTGGGTTTCAATTATCTCATTTTGGGTCTTCTCGGCTTCCAGGTCTTTCGATTTCGGATCGGGTTAGGTTTCGGGTTCTCTTATTTCAGGTCATATAGATTTTCAGGTTATTCAAGTTCGGGTCAAGTTCAATAGGATTATGCTTTGTTACATTTCAAGTCGACTTAAATTACAAGTCGTTATAGGTCAAATTTATTTTTCATTTCTATGTCTTATGTGTCTGACTTAGTTAGAATAGATAAATAGGGTCATATAGAATTTTGAGTTTTGACTTATAAACGATGCATGAATTACTATTTTATTATAGTTATAATTTTTTATTCAACTTGAATCCATTTAATTTGTTCATTATAAATTAATTTAGTATCATGTCATGTCAGACTAGGTCGAGTCAAGTATATAGTTACTTGGTGTCGGGTCATTTTGGATTCCGGATCATGTCGGATTATGTCGAGTGGGGTATCAAGTCATGTGATGCCGGGTCATTTCTGATTTCGGATCATGTCGGGACATGTCGGGTCGGGTATCGAGTAATCTGATGTCGGGTCATTTCGGAATTCGGGTCATATCAAATCAAGTCGGGTCGGATATCGAATCATCTAATGTCAGATTATTTTTTAGTTTCGAATCATATCGAGCTAGTACAGGTCGGACGAATTTGTCGGATCGGGTCTGATTGTGTCACCTCTAACTTAATATGTGTTCCACACTTCTCAATTGTTAACAAGTAAAAGATTAAGAATTGATTTCTTTCTACCCACTTGATAGCAAAATCAGCCCCATCTCCCCTGTATAGATCTACCGTTCCTTAAAAAAATATAGAAAACGATTAAAATTTGTACCCTTTTTTGTAAAGCATGTAAAAAAGTATATGTTTTCTTAAATTTTACAAAATATTTACAAATTGTCTATTAATAAAAAATAGTGCTCCGCATTGTGACATGTAAGGGGGCTTTTGAGAAACTAATAATCGTACCCGTGCCAAGCAACGGAAGGCATTATTAATGAAAAAGAATCATTTAAATTGTGTGTTGATCAAATACTATTCTTGCGTGTATCACATTTTTGTGAGTTATTCGACGCATAATCAAAATTATCACATGAGCTTAATTATTTAGTTTGCTTCAAAGATACTAACATAAGAAAAACTAAAGATTAAAATGCTAGAAGCACATCTGCTAAGAAATGGAACTTAACATAAGAAAGAGAGCATATTACACTTTACTAGTATTAGTCATCTTATAGAACCTCCTAGTACACTACATTGGACGTGTAAACTACTGGTTGCGTTACTTTACTAACAGGTCTAATCAAAACATTTGTATTCCTACGGAATGTCCCTCTTGATAACGCCACGTATAGTTGTCCGTGCGAGAATATTGGTTCATGTAGATAAACGCCAACATGCAAAATGTTTGTCCTTGAGCTTTATTTATCGTCATTGCAAAGCTAAGACGAATTGGAAACTGTCTTCTCTTCATCTTGAATGGGAACATATCATTGTCTGATGGATAGAACACTCTCTTTCCAGCATGTTCACCAACCGCTATTTCTGCGTCTATCACATTTTTTTGGAATGCTCTACAAACCAATATGGTACCATTGCATAGTCCATTCGCATGGTCTATGTGGCGCAAAGTATGATCGGACATTCTAGTTTCAACTTCAATAAATGAGGCGATAGGCCACCCGACATCAAAGAGTTCAAGAATTATGTTAGGTAGTTGCTATTGTAGTCATCCTCAGCAAAGTCAAAACTGTAGTATATATATTCCTCTCCGGGGAACCTATCGATCATCTTGTTATTAATATCGTCAACATACTCATTTTTTGTTGACAATATCACCCTAGAAATCATGTATTCTGATGATCTTGCCTGCATAGATTAAAAAAAATCATGAAAGCGGAGCATACCTATTTTTGTCACAGAAAAATATATAATTAAAAAAACACTCACAATATAAAGAGATGGATATATTGCATAGATGAGCTTCTCTATTGACTCGCTGACATCCGTATAAGGATTACCATGTCATCGGGTATCCGAATAAAATTTGGATCCACTACTTTCTCTTTCCATCTCCAATACGCAACAAAAAAGCTGAAAACCAAGAGTTTGATCGAGCTCTCATATTGTGAGTCAGTCGCATCTTCATCATGGAGGTCCACATAGGCGACTGCGTAGGCTGGAATCAACTATTTGTGCTCGAGTACCGCGCCTTACGACCGGTAGCACCTGTCGAAAATCACTTCCAAACACCATGATTTTGCCACCGAATGGTAGATTACAATCTGTAATATCTCGCATTATTCGGTCGAATACCTCATCTCAGATCAACAATCTGGCACATCGAAGAAGTTCTGCAACTCCGCTTTGCTTTTTATATTGCACATGGAGTTGTTCTCCAGTTGGAGAGGAATCTTGAAGCGAGAGTGCGCTATTTTAACCTACGGGCAAATTATTAGCAGCAGCTCCTGATGAAGCAGTAGCAAGTGCAATGAGTCCACGAGAACGAACCTTTGCTAATAATGCTTTGTACATAAATGTTTTGCTCGTGCCTCCTGGACCGTCAACGAAAAACATACCTAAAAAAATCAACACAACAAATTAGGATCAGATCCATATAAAACTTTATAGGCTCTTATAATATGTTCGCAACAACATGTATATGCATAAAATCGAGTCTTGACATAAAAATCACCTCCAAACACCAGGATCAACTTTGAGTTGTAAAAATTGAGGGACCACATCAAAGTTCAAATTTATATACCGAAAAACGTACCTCCTTTACTGCCATCCACATGTCGCATTATCTCATTGAATGCTGCCTTCTGATCAGGATTAAGAGCATCACATGCACACAAGTGTTCTTCTTCCACTTCAACAGCCAATTCCTCATCTACCTCACGAAATTCCGCACTCTCAAAATTTCTATCATCGATGATATGCGGTAGATCGAACATTCTAATATCTTTGCCCATTGATTGGATGACACTCTTGATGTTTTCGAGGACCATATTTTGTACTTGCTCAACAGATCCGGACCTTCTTTTATAGTCTTCCGACATCGAATCGTAGTCCTCTTCCCATAATTTTCTAACATCACCCGTCTCACACAACTCTATCATTAGTTTTCTATCAAAATATAAATAAAAAATATAAAGAAGAGATATAGAATAGTTCATGCATCATTCGTCGTACATCATGCGACATGCGTAATGAGCAATGCGGCATGCGGCATGCGTCATGCGGCATGGGTGATTTGTCATGTGTTGTGTGTAATACGTCATGTGTCAAGCTTCATGCATCATGCGACATGCGGCATGCGTGATGCGGCATGCGTCATGGGTCATCATGCTTCTTGGTTCAAGCGTCATATGTCGCACGTCATCCGTCGCCATTGGTCATGCCGCATGCGTCATGCAACAAGCGTCATGCGTCATGGGGCATGCATCATGCGGCATGCGGCATGCGTCATGCGGCATGCGTCATGCGGCATGCGTCAGGCGTCATGCAGCATGCATCACGCGTCATGCGGCATGTGTCACGCGTCTTGCGTCATGCGTCATGCGTCATCCGTCGTCATGGGACATGCGTCAGGCGTCATGCGGCATGCGGCATGCGGCAAGCGTCATGCGTCACGCGTCATGCTTTATGCGTCGTTGGGTATGCGTCATGCATCATACGTTGTGCGTCATGCGGCGTGCTACATGCGACATGCGACATGTGACATGCGTCATGCGGCATGCGTCACAGGGAATTATTTCCGAATCTGTCCTATTGCTTCTACTCGGCTGTTAAATCGACGTAACGGTGCCATGGAGGTTTTTTTCAAGACATCAATAGAGAGGAGAGTAAAATACCTGAAATTGAATGGAAGAATTAACACATTCAATCCAGAGATTCAAACAAATATTTAAAAAAATTTGGATAGTAATCCAGATTTATACATACATTGCATAATTTTCAATGCTATATTTAAAAAATCATTAGCAAAAAAAAGATATTATTTATGCAATTCATATAGTAATATCTCGTAAAATGTACATTTCAAAAAACAGATAAAACAACTTGGTTTACATTCTCCTAACTATTATACAGGTTCCATAAAAATTAGTTCTTGTATAATGTGTAGGTCCCATAAATTTATAAGACAATAGTTTTGAGAAAATACATCAGTCTCAAATATCAATTATATTTTGAAAAATATATGTAAATGCGGGTCTTTGTACTTCAAATTAAATGCATGAAAAAATAATTAACAAAACAAAATTACAAAGCAGGGTTGAATATTGCATCGTTTCATTAATTTCATGATTTGACGTCTAACCAAAATATCAGAAAATAAAATATATTTATATATATATATATATTTATTTACAAATTAACTAACTCGTCCATTTTTTGTAATTGTAAATTGTTGGCAGAAATTATTGGTCAGTAGTATGATTCTATAGTATTTTAAAATACTATAATTTTTTGACTTTGTCATAATCAAATTTATGTGGAATTTAACCATTTTTTTAGTTCAAAAATGATGAATAGTTTAAAATATTTGATACATTAGTATGGTAATGCGACTATGAAATGCGTCCTTGAAAATTAGTTTGTACATAAAATATTAATAGTTTAAAATATTTTAGCACAACTTTTCATTTTCTTTCCTAGCTAATAAAATATAATGCCACAAGAGATTTCAATATATGAATAATCAGCCTTATAATATTTATCATATATAATTTGTACAAATGATATTATTGTCCTTACATAAAAAAATGAATGGACTGAATCCGCGCAGGAAATTTCGTGTGCAGGAGGAGACGACTTCATTCCTAGAAAAAATGAATGGACTGAATCCGCGCAGGAAATTTCGTGTGCAGGAGGAGACGACTTCATTCCTAGAAAAATGAAGGTATTTTAGTCCCTACATAAAAAAATGAATGGACTGAATCCGCGCAGGAAATTTCGTGTGCAGGAGGAGACGACTTCATTCCTAGAATTTTCAATGCATCAACCTTGTCTCTTAAGAAAAGTAAATACCTAGAGATTAGAATATTAATTTATCACCCAGCTTTCGTCTGTTGGTGGTTTTCTATTATAGATAATACATATGCCCAACTACTCTACTGTCTACTAGATCTAGATCTCAAGGTAAAGCCTAATACTAGTTGCAGTTGTCAGTTGAGAAATTTCAATTCTGCATTCCGAAGCAGGGAGGGGAGGGGATCGAGCTGTACGTGATACTGATACGCAATTAAAAGCGGATGGCTGAGACTATAGTGAAGGAGGTTCTAGTAAAGATCACAGACCCTCTGGTGGCGGAGGTTCTGCACCTATGCGGAGTAGAGAGGCAGGTTGAAAAGGTGAGGCGTGAGCTCGATTGGATTCGGGCTTTCCTCAAGGACGCCGACATGAAACAGATCCAAGAAGAGCGACAGATGCAGTGGGTGAGGGAAGTGAGGGACGTTGCCTACTCCATAGAGGATGTCATAGACACCTTTCTCTGCGAGATCCCTCAGAAAAAGCCCGGCAAGAGGGAGACCGTCAAGAGGTGGTTCCGAAAAACAAAGAAGATCCCGGTGATCCACAAGTTAGGAGATGAGATGAAAGAGATCATGACAAGGCTCCAGGAGATTAGTGTGAAGAAAGATAGATACGGGATCAACAGCTTGGGGGAGGGCAGCAGCAGGGTGAAGAAGTTGCCTGTGAGGCCGCCGGTGTTGCCGGACATCGAAGACCCAGATGTGATCGGATTCGACCAAGACAGAGACAAGGTTGTCAAGGAGTTGCTTGATGAAGCGACCCCGAGGCTCTGTGTTGTTTCCATCGTGGGGCCCGGTGGACTTGGAAAGACCACTCTCGCCAAAAGAGCTTACAATAGGTATGTTATGTTCCTCTTTTTTCTTTCTTCTTCTTTTTGCAAGCCTTGTAGCATACAACCGCCTAGTGTCCGGGAATAGCCACCCGACAGATTCGCCACATCCAGTGACGGTTACGACACGATTCTATCATTCAATCCACAATCTAATAACCGCCCACGATTGACGGATTAACTAAAAATAAACCGACAATACTAAGGCATATATATACCTCTTTGAACAACAAGAGGAGGCGTCGAAAGAAGAGGAACCTTGTCTAGACTCTTCCAAAACACTCAATTACCAGTTACACCAGAAAAAAGAGACGGTTAGGCACCCAGTCTGGCCGAATCTCCTCTCAGTTTACTCTACCTCCAACATCTACGAGATATATCCCAGATAGGTCTTATCATCGGTATTCAAGGAGATTTTTATATGAAGATTAACGATTTGAATCGGACGTTTGAACTTTTAAATCGAATATACGAAGGAGAATTATTGTTGGTTGGTGCTTTGTGAAGTAATGTAGCCCCACTCATATTTTCATGTCCAAACTGTAAGCTAGTAAGACAAAATGTTGGTTGATAATCACTTCACGAAGATACTTCTCGAAAGATGGATGTTTGAGAGCTCGCAAAGTTCTCGAGTATGCTTACAGGTTGTTCACTAGTCACTCGACTCACTTAAAACATGCGACGTTCAATTTACTTTACCAAATGAAATACTTATCGAGGAATTAACACATAATTATCTAAATCTGGGAGAGAGAAGAGAGTTTCTTAAAAATAATTTTTCATTCAACAACAAAAATTACAAAATGTTTCTCTCTCTCATTCTTTTCTACTATCTACCTCTATTTATACTACTACTATTCATCATTACAAAATTCCCACTTCTACAACTAATGTCTGCTACTGGGTCTAGCCTACTATAGACATTTATGTTGGAATTGAGACGTCAAATTCAATATATAAAGTTCGAACTACGTGTTATATGATTAATATATCACATATTGTCACTAATATTCGAGAGTAAAATAAGATATGACATAAATGTGATTAACTGAAACAATTGCATAATATGTGTGGATCAAGTTGAGAAGTTTCTTCGCTCGGTTCCGAGCATTTCCGAATGAGTTCCTCGCATGCTTCACAATCACGCACCGTTTGCATAACTTCTTCTCTAAGGCGAGATTTGGCAGCCCTTGCACTGGTTGTTTTTCACCAAGTTCTCGAGTTATCTATAAAACAAGTGCTCGAATCTCATGCGTCACAAGTAAGCTTCGTATTTATTGTGCGCCTTGAGACATTTCTCCTCTATTCTCAGCAAGTTCAGTTTGAACATTCGATTATGCCCCATCTCTACCCGAGCTACTGCTCTCTCATTCGTGTCCTTCAAATGGAGAGATTTGTCCTTTATGAAGATAGTGTACCATTTATCCATCAACTGTCTGACACTTAGTATATTACTCACCATCTCATAATGTAATGCATATCTTTAATTGTTCTTACCCTCTTATTCTTCTAGAGAAACTGCACCATACTTCGCCCTTTAACCTCCATCTTGGAGGCGACTTCGAACGAGACTGAGCCTTCGGTCTCGATTAGTTCTTCGAACAAGTGTCGATTACCAGTCTTGTGATTGTTGGCTCTCGTTTAGAGATACCATATAGTATCACCTCTCAAGCCTTCCTCTCCATTCACATTGCAAGGATTGCTTGGTTGGGTAGAACATGATGTACTAGCCATCATCAGCACATCATCATCCTTCACCTCTGCATAGTTGGCATTGCCTTCTACTTTCTTCTTGGACTTGTAGTTAGTCGCATAGTTTTCATGTTTTTCGCAATTGTAACAATCAACAATTGACTTGTTTCTCTACCATCTCGACCCTGGCCTCGTCCTCACGAGTTCTGGCTTGATTTGCCTTTTTTGCCATCTCATCTCCCTTGCTTCTGACTATGACCACGACCACCTCCACGATCGCATCCTTGTCTTTGTCCTTTATGTTGGGCATACATTGCCTTTACTTCCAGAACTACCTTGGCTTGCACAACTTCCTCAAGTTATTATTTCTTCAACTTTATCCTCTCCTTGTGTGCCATGAGAAAGCATGTGGGTTCGTCAACCGTCAAATCGTTGAAGTCCTTCGAACTTCTCGATTGCACACACGGTATTCTCGAAGGCATCGGTAGTGACCTAAGGATCTTTTCAAAAACTTGTTTCCGTCAACTTCTCTTCATTTCTCTTGAGCTGGTTTACCACCGCATGTACTCTCGTGATGTTATATGAGACTTCTTCAGATTTTTCATTCTCAATGACTCCAGTTCTCCTCTGAGAGTTTGAAGTTGCACTTGCTTAACTCGTTCGACACTTGTATAGACTGTCTGTAATGTTTCCCAAGCTTCTTTCGAATAGCTGCTCCAGCTATATTCTCGAAGCCAACATAATCTACACTTTGATAGACAATATAGAGAGTTGTTTTATCCTTCATTTGGTTCTCTTTCAACGCCTTCAAGTTAGCCATTGTCATTGCTTTGGTATATGTAGCATCTTTGAATTCTTCCTCAACTACTTTCTAAGCACGTTGTGCTTCGAGCAAAGCTTTAATTTGAATGCTCATGTTTTCGAAATTGACTTTGGTTATGCTTTGATCTTGATGCTCCTATTTTCGAAACAATTTTCAAACATGCATTTATGATAGAAAATTAATTAAAATAATGGTTTGTACGTAATACAAAAAAACGAATCAACCACTTAATTCACTAGGTCTGTTTAGCAAATCAAGGAATAGCACTAAAATAGTAGTAGAAGAGTGGTAAGAATAGAATAGTGTGATTTTGAAATAGTCGTGAAGAATGTATTCTTGACTATTCGGAAGAGCGAAATTGTCGTTTGGCAAGTGCCAATTGGAATAGTAGAAATGTTGAGAATTATGATAACAAATGATGATGATATAATATAATAATGAGAACAATAATAAATTAATAATAATATGCATTATTTTCTAAAATAAAAATAAAAATAAAAATAATATTGATGATGATGATGATAATAATAATAATAATAATAATAATAATAATAATAATAATAATAATAAAAGTATATATTATATACTAAAATACTGCTAATTACAAATATAATACAACATAATAAAATAATAATGATAATTATAATAGTAATAATAAAAATAATACAAAAATTATAATAATATGTATTATTTCAAAATAATAAAATAATACTAATAATTAATAGTAATTATTAACATTATTTAATAATAAGGATATATTGTGATCTAAACAAAAAAAAATTGTGTCATAATTTTATTTGAAAAATATGTAAATAACAATATATAATTGGAAAAAAATAGTACATGAACGAATATAAGGGGCTCTCCATCAACGTCAAGTGGCGCGAGTTCGATACCTATGAAAAATGCAGGTCTTTCGTCGAAATGATCGTATTCATCTTCATCCACGATATTTCCAACGCCGACGATTCGTCTTTTACCCGAAAGAACATGTATTTTCTTATCGTCGGGGTCGATCACATAAAACACTTGCTTCACTCGTTTATCTGCTAGTATGAAAGGGTCATGCTGATAACCCAGTTGGTTTAAATCAACTATTATGAATCCATTTTTTGTCTATTTTGACTCCGTGTTGATCGATGCATTTGCACATAAACACTGAAATCTTGAATTTCATGTAATTTAGTTCTCAAATCCCTAGATCCACTCGTAATACGACATTGATCTATTGCTATCGCTAGATAGAGCTTCAATTGTGACTCCACTATTTTGCACTGTACTTTTATTGTCTCGTTCCTTCATATCTCAGGTACACCCATTTATATTGATGCTTTGGTAGGTTTCAACAATTGCTCCAGGACCCTTTGATAGCTAGTACATTTTTTTTATCAACGGTCTCGAATGGTTGGGATTTGACTTTGTCAAATAGCCATTTTGCAAATTCCAAATTGTGTTTGTTGGTATATCATGATTCGAGTGCCCCAGTATTTTGTGCCTTATCTGTAGTAGTGTTTGAGACTAAAATTCGATGATAAACGAGTGGCGCTAAAAGCCTTATCTGTAGTAGTGTTTGAGACTAAACTTTTCTCCTTTAGTCACTGGGATCTATTTTTATTTAATTCCATATATATAATATAGTGAGGCTACGATGCTTGATAAACAAATCTCACACCTGGAGGACTTAAATTTTGATTTATAATGCTCAATAATTTATTTATATTAAAAAAATGTGGGATACAAAAATCTACTTTTAGAGTGTTTTAAGTACCTGTTCTTAAATTTTGAAAATGACTTGTTGTTATGTATAAATATCGATTATTTTTTTATTATTTTGGAGTCGTCTTAAAAAAAATCAAAACAAGTGCTTAAAATTTCTACAAAAAATTATTATCTCATAAATTTTGATATAAAGAAATTATCGAGAGGTGTTTAGGATAAACTATTTAATCACTGTATGGTTTTAATATACTATTTTAATAGATATTTAGGATATATTTATTTACGCTACAATACTCAAAGGCCTCTTAACTTATATTTTATACTAGAAATTATATCAAATGTACTTTCATGCTTAATTTTATATTGCATCATTTGATTAATATTTATTACAGATATAATTTGACAATATATCATGTGGCACGAGCCTTTTTAAATCTATGTTCTACACAAATATTTTTTAACGAGATATCTGCATCCATATTTAAATTAGAGGTTACTTCTTAAAATGAAAGAATTTGTTTCCCTAGGGATTACTTGTTAAATCAAATAAACTTAAGTTTTTGTTTTAAAATTAAGTAAATCTATATATATACTTCTTTTAATGAGAGAGAAACTAATGACATAAAACAAATTTTCTATTTCATCCTTACAAATAAAAATCAATATCAGTTTCATAATATGGAGTCACAATCAAAATATTTTATTTTCAAAATTACATAAATCCGTACTCGTGTTGTTGTGTTCTAATGGCCATGAAAGAAATTTGTGATGTGCTCTCATTTAAGAGAGAGAAAGATTAGAGATCAAGAGCCCCCTTCTCTAGTAACCTTGGATACTTATGTGGGAATTCAAGTTGGTTAGAATTTATATATGTGGCTAAACGAACATTACAAATTTACAATTACCATTAAATATCATGAAATGGTTTTCTAATGAGGTGATATGATCAGTCGAAACATGTCTAATCATGAATGGTAAGAACTTTTCATTGTTTAATTTAATGACACTAGATGCAATATATATGCGACGTTCAAATTGCATGCGTTAATTTGATGGGAAAGCTATCTTTTTTGTCCAACGGAATGCATAAAAAACATACTATTCGAATTTGATATTTCTAACTTTGAGTTTAGAAATAGTGGTATTGTCAATGATGTTGCTTCCAAAAAAACTTGTACAGCAAAAGTGAGTTCAGAAAAATATGTTGGATACTGATTAATTCTTTATTTATTTATGTTTCTACAGTGATGTTTTGAGATTCGAATGTGGGTGGCCATCTCTCAAGAATTTAAATTAATTGATGTTTTGAGAAAAATACTGGAGGAGGTCCGAAAAGTCGATGAGAGTGAACAACGAAAAGGTGAAGAATATTTTCTCACGGAGCTGAATAAATCTCTCAAGGAAAGAAAATACCTCTTGACCGTGGATGATGTTTGGACTGCAGATTTATGGATGATCATCGGAAAAGCTCTTCCAAACGACAAAAATGGCAGTAGAGTTCTCATGACCACCAGAAACTTTGAGGTTGCCAAAAGGGCTGACCCTGCGCGTCAACCCTACGAATTGAACTTCTTAACCGAGAAAACAAGTCTAGAGCTCTTTCTCAAAAAAGCTCTTCTTACTCCAGAGATTCAAAATGCATGTCCGGATGATTTGTTAGATCTTGCAAAACAATTTGCCAAAAGATGTGGCGGCCTACCTCTTGCATTGGTGGTTTTAGGTGGCCTACTGGCCACAAAGGATCCCACATACCCTGCTTGGAATAAGGTGATGCAAACCATGAATTGGCATGCCAATGAACAAAAAATGTGCATGGAGATTATAGGCACTAGCTTCGATGACTTGCCGCTAGCTCTAAAATCATGTTTCATGTACTTTGCTGCATTTCCCGAAGACAGCGATATTGATGCAACAAGTTTGCTTCACATGTGGATTGCAGAGGGATTCATACCGCATGAACACAACAGAACACTAGAGAATACAGCTCAAAGCTTCTTAGAAGATCTTGCACAAAGGTATCTTTTCTAATTTAACATTTCTTCAAAATTGCCTTTCATATCCATATATAAATTATATTTGGACAACCACCTTTATTATATTATATCTTATTGCATCATACCACATTATACCATATCGTATAATAATATCGTGCCATGTTAAGTGATTAATGCTAAAGTACATTGGAATTAGTGAAAGATGTCAAAAGGTAGCAAAAGGTGAATTCGAAATTCAAAACCTTGCATGCTCCATGCAAGAAACAGTTCTACTACTTCAAACACACGACCTACATGTTTTTAAGTAACAAGATCAAGTTGAGATGTACCTTGAGCTTGGATTGAGATGGTAACTTGCAGTTGCACATAGTCTCCCTTGATCTCCTCCAAACAGACGAAGGCTCCTTGTAGTCCACCAAAGTTGTGCTTGATGAAAGGAGGTGTATTTGAACCCTTTTTTATATTAGAAATATAATATATAAATTATACATAGAAAGAAAGATTACTTTGAATATTCGAAAAATAGAAAAGATCGAAGTTAACAGCACAAGCCTTTTGAAAAGATCGAAGTTGCAAACCTCGGCCTTTTGAAAAAAACCAAAAAGTCGGTGTTGCCAACACTGGTCGTTAGATTTGTTTTGTTTTTGTATGCTGCAAAATTTTTTGTTTTTCTTTTGTACGCTACTTCTGCTTTGTTTATTAATAAAAAATATTAATAATTTAATTCTAGTTCGGTTATATTTAGATTTTTTTGTAATAATTTCTGCTACTCTCGTCGAGACTCCAGTTAGTTTTTTATCGTCATAGACCATTGAGTTGTAGATATTTGAGTCTACTTACATCACGTCGAGTCTAATTTGTGATCAGAGAAACGAGCGATTCAAAATTGATTCTTACGCAAACTCGCGATAATGGAGTCAAATTTGAGATGCATATTCCTCCGACCGGAAATCAAACTCTAAGTGATGGAAGTACACTCGAATATGTACAATTCGATGGCTTACGACGATAAAAAAACTCATTACAGTTCCGACGAGCGTAGCCGAAGCTTGTAAAAAAACACTAATCATACTTAAATATTTTTTTATAATGCTAACTCCGGTTACATTTGTCGGGAATATAATTAGTTTTCATCGTCGCAAGACAGCGAGTTGTAGATATTCAGACCTACTGTCATAGCGTTGAGACTGATTTGCGGTTGAAGTAATTTGCGCATCAATTTTGGCTTAATATTCAACTTATGTCTTAATTAGTAATTTTTTATCATAAGTTTGCATCAGAATTAATTTCGAATCTCTCGTTTCTCTTATCACAAATCAAATTCGACGCGATAGAAGTAGACTCGAATATTTATAGCTTGATGGGTTGCGATGATAAAAACACTAATTATAATTCTGACGAAAGCAACTGAAATTATTTCAAAAGATTACCTAAATATAATTCAACTACAATTATATTATTAAAAAATTTATTAATAAAAAAACAGAATCAGCGTACAAAAGCAAAACAAAAAAATTTGCAGCATACAAAAGTAAAGAAAATCTTATCGACCCCAAGTCAAATCTACTTTTTTTTCATCTCAACAATTGGCCTACTTGGAACATATTAAAAAAAAACTCGATTGACTTCTGATGAATTTGCTCGTTTAAAAGATCAAAACTAATTTTTCGATCTATAAATGGCAGGAGCATGGTTCAAGTATCAGAGAGATCATTGCATGATGATTCCATCACAAGTTGTCGAATACATGATCTCATGCGTGATGTGGCAATCCAAAAAGCCAACGAAGACAAGTTTATGTCGGTATGTTCAAATCACGTTGAGGAGCAGGGTTGTAGCGGAGCGCGCCGTGTGGCAATCCATAATTCAGTTGGTAATGGTGAATTGATGAAATATGAAAGCTCTAATCTTCGCACTCTCTTGTGCTTCAGTTCAGAGATGCCAGACTGCTCGAGGCATAGGCTTCTAAAAGTGTTGTTTCATTACCGACATGTCTCGAAGAAAGCAGTTGAGATGAAAAGATTTCAGCAATTGTCGCAACTAAGATGTCTTTATCTTAATTATAAGTCGGTCGTGTGGAACCAAGGGTGTTTTGAAAGATTAATAGGCAGCATGAAGTTTCTGCAAACACTCGATCTCAAGTATCTTGATGATTTCGATCACTTACCAGATTGTATATGGCATATCAAAACTTTGAGGCATGTCAAGGCACCTTTTGATATTTATACATTGGGACCACCGTCTTCAACTGACCTAAGAAACCTACAAACTCTCTTTGGTATCAAAACCCGAAAATCATGGAAGCCCACAAATTTACCAAATTTGCCAAATTTGCGTTCATTGGGCATCCAAATAACTGATGAGTTTCCATTCCAGTCATCTGTTGCCTTCCTAAGTGCACTGAAAAAACTTGAACAACTTAGAATTAAGGGAAAAGAGATCCCAGTAGAAGTTGTTGATATGAAAGAATTTCCATTTTATCATCATTTAACATCGCTTAGTTATGAGGGTGGGCTCTCCTGCCATGGTAGGCAAATGGTCTTTGAGACCACGATGTTCCCCACCCACATCACTGAGCTTTCATTCGAGAGGTGTGAACTACGACAAGATCACTTGGTAGTGTTGGAGAAGCTGCACGGACTCAAGTTTCTCCACTTGTTTCGTGCATATCCAAATCAGACAATGAGGTGTTCAGCTGGAGGCTTTCCATGTTTACAGGACTTGTGGGTTGGTGGCACAAAGCTGGAGGAATGGGAGATAGAGGAGGGTGCCATGCCAATGCTCAAAAGTCTACATATACAAAGTTGTAGTCGGCTCCAGGTACCTCACGGGCTGCAACACCTCACCGCCCTTCGTTATTTGAGTTGGGCACATCTTGAAGGTGAGTCTGGTGCTGCCAAGGCAAAGGAGATTCGCGACATATGCAAACATGTGCCTTCCATTCGAGTTTTTGTACATTGAAGAGAAGTCTAGCTAGTTTTGATTTCAATTGTTTCACATTACTTGATTTATATATAAGTTTGAGTTTGCTTATATAATATTATTGTAATAAATTATTTCGTGGCAATAATTTGTATTATTACAATAAATTTAAAAATTATTGTAATAAATTTGTGGTAAAAGCTCATTTTTGGTGTAGTGTTCTGTGGTGTCCGAATTTCTTTTCATTGGGACAAACAATTATATTGTTTAATTCGAGCTACATGGTGCGCCATGTTCTGTTGCTATTTACAGTTTTTTTAAGTGATGTGTTAAACAATAATAAGGCTAGCTCTTAAGACAATATTTGTGTATCAAATAATGCTTTACTGTATTCGTTTTATTGATATTGTGTTAATATTGTCTGATATATGTTAAATTTCTCCTTACTAGTAGACAGGAAAATAATTGGATTTTGCCTTACAGATTCGTGTTGTTCTTAATTTGTACATTTCATAAAATTTCAATACGTCGTCCAAATTAAGCAATCAAGACCTCATCCTGACATCAACGATTTCTTTTGAGTTTCTTTTGCACCATTTCTCGCGTAGAGTATGAGACGTTCAAAAAAATGATAATGAACCTTTTTGGCACTAGATTAAAATAGTCCTCAATCTTCCCATGATCAACGATTCCAACAACTACTTCAATTCCATTAGTTCTGAACTGTTTTTCTGCCTGTATTATCTTGAGAAATCAATTCCAGAATTCCAAAAATATGGCGGCTCCTCTTTGAAACATGGGGCAAGCAAATCAAAATAAAAGAGAGACGAACAAGTCCCATTCAAAACATCTTTTAGCTACAAAGATCAAATACTCTCATGCAACCAAACACACACAAAAAATTTGTTCTTAAAGCTCTTCTAAAATTTACTTGAACATTGCAAAAAAGAATCTAAGACCTAGGCTTCTCTTTCTTCTCCTTGAAGAGAGCCAAGAGAGAAACTCCAGAAACTTTTACAACCTTGAACCTGACACCAGGAATATCTCCGACTGCATGCCCCTTCCTGCCGAATCCAGCAATCAAGACCTCATCCTGATATCATCACAACAAAATCATTCAATGTACATTCTGACTATACTAGTAAATTTCTAAAATGAAATGAGAGAGAAGTGCATACATTTTCTTCGATGTAGTTCAAGCAACCGTCGTTTGGCACAAAGGCAGCTATCTTCTTGCCATTCTTAACCAACTGCACGCGAGCACACTTACGGATAGCAGAGTTCGGTTGCTTGGCTTCAATGCCACTGCATTTAAAATTAACCACTCTTATCAGGGTCATATCAAAACAAGTTAGTTGCAATTATATTACCTAGTGAGCTAGGTAAATATGGTATCCATCAAATCCCCCCCACCCCAATAAAAGACTAGAAAATAAGCTCAACAAAATGCCAACATAAATAAACAGACACAGGGAGGTTGAATGGCCATACCAAACAGATAACCAACTTCAAGTGATTACAAAAGTAAAAAACACGTACATTTTCTCAAGAACGATGCCTTTGGCATGGGAAGAACCAGCAAACGGCTTCTTCCACTCATTTCCAAGATGGCTCTTCTTGTAGGCCTTGTCAGCCCATCTTTCTTCCCTCCTGTGCGTCTTCAGCTTGCGTCCAGCTCCCATTCCACGTGTCTTCCTGTTTGTTTTCCAAAATACCAACAAATATCAATCAATTAATTAACCCCCTCCATAATTAGATACAAATTGGCATGATTAAATTTAATTTCCAATTTTATACCCCACCAGACAACACATACTTGACATCATTTTCTATTAACAGATTAACAAAATCAACCATTCAGTTATTATTTAAGCAAATCAGACAACACAATCGATGTGATCTGATGGCGGCACAAAAATATTCATAGGTGTAACTTGTAACAGCTGCCTTTACACCATTAAGCCCAAAATAATGCAATTGACGGAATCTTTGAATAAAGCTGCAACTAAATTTATCATAATTCAGTACAGAGTATGACATAACAACCAAAAACAAGTAATACTTCCATTACTTGAGATGGGTAACAAGCAGTAACCAAATAAAAGTTTGTGAAAATGTATGCCTCATTGCATATATAAATCATTGAAAAAGCAAATTTCAAGGAAGTAAGCACAGAGGCAACATAATAATGTTGCTTATGACATATGTTGTGTGCTAACGAACCGGATGTCATGGCTAGCACAGGACCGTCCATAAGCTTAATATTTCAAACGAGAAATAGAATAACAAAGTTTTGTTCCAAAAAGAAAAGAATAGTTAACAATTTGTAAGAGGCGATGGAAAATATCGGATAATACATTTGATATTCTGTTTAGAACCATAAATTAAATTAAACATAATGACATCTACTAAGAATGCGCTAACAACTGCGTGTATCTACACCTACGAAGATCTGGTAGCAAATTAGAAGAACAAAGCTAAGCTAACGTAGATGCAATAATTGTAATAAATGGTGAAGCTAACGCCTAACAATGACATTAACATACCCCATGTTGGATTAGCGAAGCAAGGATCAACCGCTCAGGAATCCGGATCGGAGAGGAGAGACGAATCGCGCCGCGCCGGTCGAAGACAGAGATCGACAGAGATTATATACGCTTGCGGTGGGAAATAGGGTTTGGTTTCTCTCTCGAAGGAAGCCTGGAATGCGATCTCACCGTTGATAAAATTTACGGACGGATATGATGGATCGAGTAGAGTAGTTATCTGTCATATGGGACCCACTTAGCAGTCTATTAACTAAAGCGCTGGATGTGAATTGAGGTACTGGACTGGACCAATATGTATTTGTGCGTAGCAACGAAACAAAATTAGGTAGTACAAACAAAATTTTAAGAGAAAGAGAATATAAAATTATCTTTTCTTTTTGAAGTAACAAGTAATAATGAACATTAAACATTGCGTTTATATTATTTCGGACAAATGAACATTGAACACTTAAATGCGTTGTTATGCAAGCTTAAGAGAAATGAAAGACGAAATTACTTTGAGACGAGTGACGGAGTGAAGGCGTGCTTTAGGAGAAGAGACACGACGTGAGGGCGTGCTTTAGATGAAACTACCTTGTGCAGAAAGTCCTTAAGAAAAAGAGAGAAGAAACAAAAAGACACTATATGTCTAAAAGACACTATAAGTCTAAAAAATACTATATTAACATTATCTAATTATTATCTTTGAACTTTACTCTTCGGTAAGATCGATTGATTAGTTATTTTATTATTTACAACTTTTCAGAATATTTTACAATTTTATATAAGCATGATTTTATATACTTCAAATAAACATGACGTACGAAAAGTTTAAAACGAAATATAACGAACCACTTGCATTTACGTTGCGTTTAACTACACGTAACAAAAATCATTTTCGTCTTACGTTTCGTTTAACAAACGCAACAAAATTTCCTTGTATTTAAAGTTGCGACATGACGAAATGAAACGTTAAAACGTGCAAAACACAATTCATTGACAATCCTACTTATGAGTTTTAACGTGTTTATTATCTGAAGTGCCTACAAAGCCTTAGTTAATGTGTCTTTCTCTCTTTTTTTCTTTCTTTCAGTTATATTTGCTCGTGTTTCTTGGACTTAATTAATTTCCTTAATTGGGATGTGAGATTGTGAGAAGGATGATGATGAATTGATGAGAGAGGACCGTCAACGAATTGCGTTTTGAACGTTTTGCATTTTTATTCGCAGTGATGCAATGTTAAACGTAAGAGATTTTTGTTGCGTTTAGTTAAATGCAACGTAAACGCAAATTATCACTTTCGTTATGTTTATTTCGTCTTACCTTTAGTATTCTACGAATTTGAAATAGTTTGTATTTTTGCATTCACATTCACATGAGAGAATATATTCTCTTTATTGACTAAATACAACATAATTGTATTATTTTATGATCTAAACCGAATCACAATCATTTGTTCTTTCAAAAGTTGCCCGATTTTACGAAATTATATACTTTTAGAATCAGTGAGATATAAAACAGGGTAGGACGTGAATTTTATGAAGAGATTTGTACCGAATCTCATTATATAACAAATTTCGCTTAGTTTATTTTAAGCATGTATGCAACTTTTTTCATAGGTCTTTCTTATTTTTAAAAATTAGTAAGTTTCATGGGATGATATTTTTGTAATTTTTAGAATTTTTTCTAATTTTTTTCTGTTGTGCACCGTTAGTAGCAAATCAAATATTAAAAAAAGTTAAACATTTTTAACATTTCTTACGTTAACTAAATGCAAACATAAATGCAAGAAAATTTTCTTGCATTTGTTAAACGCAACATAAGACACAAAATGATATTGCATGATCGTTTCGTGCGTTTGATAGCGTTAACGAAAGATGAGACAATGAGAGTGCAAGTTGATTTGATTGGGCTCGAGACTCATCTTGTGGGCTGAAGAGAAGTCAGCTTTGGTGTTGGGAGATGAAGAGGAAGAGGCCGTGGCGTGCTGGCCCATAGGATAATAATTAATTAATGTAGGGACCGGTGATAGTGATTTGGTGATGCAGTCTAGTCTAATAATATACCACAAGGGATTCACATGAAAACCATTTTGTCATAGAAATCATGCACATGTTGTCATGTTTATATCATTTTTACAAATAGTGCTTTTTCCTCTGTTGTTCAGAAAGTCTAAGCTTATTTCATTTGCACTTTTGTGCCACAAAAACTTCAACTCTTTGCCTTTTTTAGGACATGCTAGTGTTCGGGTAAAGTAGTCTTACAACTCAGAGCACAATTTTGAAAGTTCTTCGTTCTTTTCTTATCATTTCTTTTGTAATCGTGACCTCATTCCAATACCTTGCATGACATGCCATTACAAACTTGAATACGAAAAGCAAAAGAACCTTAACAACAGAAGAAAAACGCAGCATGCACAATAAATATTCAGTACAAATGAAAACAGACTTGAGAAATCTTAAATCCAAGATAGATGAAACAAAATTTGCAGCAGGCCTAGCAGGCTGATTAGTGGAATATGGTAGTAAAATGGAATGTGAATATGGAAATAAAAAAAAGTGTGTTTTATTTGAATCCTTGACATATTAGATAAATCTCCCTTGAGGTAGACCTTGTAGCCTTAGGCCTCAACCACGATACTTTTGTGAACCTGGGTTTACAGAATTTCCCAAAAGCTGCAACATGCAACATTGGCATTGCAATTAACATATCAATAATGGGCAATAATGGAGAAGAATGAAATTAAAATCATTTTGGACAGCAAAGAGAATACCAGTTGAGTAAGTAAGAACACATTGGTGAAAAACTAAGCAACCATGAATTATCAGTATTGTTGTGTGTTGAGAGGAGAGGAGAGGTGTTTAATTTAACGGACCTGGGACATCTTCACTCTCTAGGAACTTAATAACAAGATTGCCACCAGGTCTGAGAACACCGTCGCCATCTTCGTCTGCATCTGCATCTGCATCTGCATCAGCATCAGCATCAGCATCAGAAAGAAACTGGTGGATTTCAGAATGAGAAGTGGGTATGTTGCCGAGTGCCAGGGAGAGAGCACGTGCACCGAGCTGGCAAGAGAGGGCAGCATCTTTGGTTGTAATGCCTGACACAGAGGGACACATGTCGGAGAGCACGACTGAGAAGCCGTTCCTCTGAGGAGAGAGAGCTCTAGCACGGTGCTTTAGCAGAGACATGACATCGGCGCATACGGTTCGGACTCTGGAATCACAGTGGGTGGAAGGGAGCTTGACCTCCTGCTCTGCAAGGAAAATGAAAATGAGAGAGATTGAGAGGGATTAGTATGTAAACAAGTAAATTAGTGGGAGAAATGTGAAGGTAGGAAACCTACCTTGAGATCGATGCCGACGACAGTGCCACCTCTCTCCAAGGGACCGAGGTTTTGACAAGCGACCTGGATTGAATTGAATACCAAGAAGAGAAGGGGAAGGGGTGAGTGGAGTAGTAATAGTGAAGTGATGAATAAGAGAAGAGAAGAGAAGAGAAGAGAAACCTGGAGCCAAGCGCCGGGGGCACAGCCGAGGTCGAGGACGGCGGTGGAGGGTGAGGGGCTGATGAGGCGGAACTGGTTCTGGATCTGGAGGAGCTTGAAGGCGGATCTCGCCACGTAGCCCAGGCGCTGCGCCTCTCGGTAGAAGAAGTCCGCCGTGCTCATCTTCTCTCTTCTCCTCTCCTCTTCTCCTCTCCTCTTCTTTGCTGCTCCTGCTCTCAACAGAAACGAGATCTCAACTCCTATACCTCAAGGCCCAAGGCCCAAGGCCCAAGGCCAATCAGCTTCAAAGTGCAAAGGGACAGATATACAAGTATACAACCATTAAACTAGCATTCTCCTTTTCTTTCTTTCTTTCTCGATCAATACTGCTCAAATCATTATTATTCTTATTATTTATGCCACCTTGGCTGGATGCTTCCCCATTCTACTATGTGTCTATATCATATCATATCATATCATATCATATCATATATATTTCCAACAAACATTTAAAGACATTCATTCATCAGCACTAATCAATTCATTGCTCCATAGTTATCTAAAACATAAATTAATTAATGCCTATCAATTAATTCATATTATCTTCTATTTTCGTTACATCAATATTAATTCCACAACCAAGGTCATCGTACGTACGTCCATCACCAAAAAACAGAAAAGAAAAGGCGAAAACTGTCATTTTTATTATTTAATGGTACTAATTAACATAATCAGATATTAGCAGTGAAGTCGCTGACAAGGTGGGCCCACATCTCTTCATCATCGTAGGTGGCGCTCTCCGCTTGGCATTTGTCTGCACTCATGAGCTCTGCTTCCATCTGACACCACGCGTCTGCATAGGAGCTTCCGTTGCTGCTCTCCGCCGTATCCGTCTCTGATTCCGCCTCCCCATTTTTGGCAAACCGTCCCCTTACTCGTGGCCGACTGTCAGCCAATGTCTTTCTGCATTCATACTGTCAATACCAAAAATAAACCAAGAAACATTCAACAGCATATATGCATATTGATTGACACGCTGGATTGAAGTTCTAGCTACATGAAGGGAGAAATTAATGAAGAAAAAAAGAGAAGCACTGACGGTGATTTTCTTTTGGAAATTTCGAAGGTTCCTCTTGCTGCGGTATCTCTCGATGCGTTCCTTCCTTTCCTCAGGGCTGTATCGGCTCGCTTTTCCAGCAGCTGCTATTTCTGCTGCACTCACTTCGTAACCTTGCATTTCTTTTGAATGTGGCGAGTCGTTCTTTGCCTGGAGATGTGAGCGGGAAGCAATGTAGGCGTTGGCGTTGGCGTTGGCGTCAAACAAGTATCCAGAGGAGCCATCAAGCTGGTAAGCAGGAGAGGAGGAGGAGGAGGAGGAGGAAGGAGAAGAAGAAAATGGGTGAAACATTATCGCAACTCTTTGATTACTACTCTGAATCTGATCGATCGATGTACGTATCTGAGTGAACTGTGAATCTGTGATTGTGAATGGAATCAAAATATTATATGTATGCCAGTATATATAATACAAGGAAATATCCAAAGAATGATAATAGAGTACAGTACAATGTAAAAGAAGCGTTGACCATAGTTATAGCTAGGCTTTAATTTAATTTAATTTAATTTAATTTGGAGATTAAAGAATTATTCTGGTTCTGGGATCTGTCATTGCACACTGGCACTTTCAACTTCTCACTGCATCATCTCAAGTCTTTCAGGGATCAAGCTCTCATCTCATCCTGATGTAGTGATGTAATTACCACCACCTATTTGTTTTCCCCTCAATTATTGCAACTGGCTTAGATTGATTACCTTTCTTTCTCCAAATAATTAAATTTTTAAACTATACAATTACTTCTTCATCATGCAATTAACTTTTTTAAAGTGTAACTCGTGAGCCTATGTGCTAATTGAGGAAGTTATATTGTCATTATATATATGTTCTGCTAATTGGATGCCAACAAATTAAAAGAAATTAAGTAGCTTATTTACTTGGCCAATACAATTAAACAACTGACATATGTGGAGTCTTTCTCTAGGATTTTAATTATTAGAAAATTTATAGAGCATCTAGATGGTAAAGTAAATCATAAAAAAATGGAAAACGTGCTAATTGACTTTTAGTAAATCATAAATTTTTTACCACTTTTTAATAAAAAAAGGTACTAAATTAAAAACATTTTTTCAAAAAGTTACTGACTTTTATTATCGATTTTTTAACATATCACTGCAATTCGGTGATAATTAGACGACACTAAAGTTCTTTTCTGTTGTAGTGAGTTTCGCATTCTTCTAAAAAAAAAAAAAGGAATCTTCCTTATTTTTGCAATTTAGAGTAGATACAGAGCAAACTATTTGAAGCACGGAAATTGAAAATTCTGCATTTAACCTTTTTTTTCTTGCACTACTAATGCATTTGTCTCACAACAACTTGAACTTAATTCAGTAGAATACGTACTTCATAATTCATGTTATTTCTAGAGAATACCTAAACACGTACTTTTAATTTGATAAATGAAATAAAAGAGGCAGATATATAGGTGTTATATAGAAACTCAAAATGCTGAATTTAATTAGCAAATTAGAGAATTCAAGTACAAAATCTATAAATCAGACAATTCATGTACAATATGTGAATCCTTGTGAGAGAGGATTGCATTCAAAGTACCAAAAAAGAACATTGATTGAAAATCATGATATCAATAAATTAGAAAGGAATTTACATTGCGGATCGATTTAAACAAAGAGAAGAAGAGCAAGTGAGAAACATCAAGAGACAGTTCTTGGAAGACAAATTATATTTCTATATCTTAATTCTTAATTACTATTTTAGATTAGAATACTTTATCATATATTTGATTAAAATAATAAGAGACCAAACAAAGGGCTCAAACAAAATAAACAAATGAGTAGGAAGGTTGATAACACAAACAGTAAATTAAATAGGTATATTTCAGGCCTCCTCTTGTAATTAAACTTTTGATGTTATGATTTATTAACTTTATAAGCATACATCTGTAAGGAATACTCCAATGCCTTACACTTCTAAGCATGTTTTAGTTTTTCTGAAGTTGTTCCTTAATTGATAAGTAATAATCAATAGCAGGAATAATAAAAGTAAAAAAAAAAAAGAGTAAAATTTGGGAATTTGAAAAGGAAAAGAAAACTAAGATGTGGTGCCTAGCTTCTCTTTATAGCAGCATATTAGCATGCATGATACTGGTATATATTGGAATTGGAGTAATGGAAACAGTGTATGCACCTCACCTCACCTTTTGCTGTAGGCCAGTAAAATCCCACAAACCAAAAGTGCTGAAAACAGTCAACACGGATTGCTTGTGTGATTTAAGTCAAAAACCCAAGGTCAACTGCATGCTTGACTTCATAACTCCATCTTCATCTTCATCTTCATCTCATCCTTGATTCCTTGTGCATGTTATACATTTGTTAGGCATGCATAGATAGGCGCATACTCTACACTTTTCTATTAAAGTAATTAGTTAATGAGCAACACACAAATAACATTTAATTAATTACCGAATAAATTAATAACCTCTGTGAGCTAATTAAACCGAGTAGGAAACAGAGAAATGAATATTTTTTTTTTAACCAATCTAGCACAACATTATCGTAAAATATTGACCATAATAAACATTGTCATATTATTTCTTTTTTTGATAAGATAGTCCTATTATTTTTAGGAGAGTAAAAATTATCAATTAAACAAACAAACTTGATATATTATATAAATCAATCTCATCATAAATCTTAATTAGAATAAAGGGATAATGCTACAACCTGTTTCTAAAGTTCTGTTTACGACAAAGTTGATTTCTGAATTTTGTTCTGACGTATGATACACAGGATATGTGTAAGGTTTGGCCACGTTCCTAATTAAGTCAAAATTACCAAAGCGTAGGTATGTATGTATGTATGTATGTATGTATGTATGTATGTATGTATACGTATGTATGTATGAGACACGGGACACGATTGCCTACCTAAAGCTAGATAGGTATTAAATCAAAGTAAGTAGCTTCTGCTTTGATTTGACTAATCTGAAAGGCATTTAACCTATGCGTACAATTAATTAATTAATTAATTAATGATACAAGCAAGGCACCTTTAATTTGCTTTGATCCATCAAGTTGGGCATTGACAAAATGAAGGGTTCTGACCCCACCTCACCTCATCTCATCTCATCTCAACCCCTTTCTATCTGCATGTAGGCACTTGCTACAGATACAGAGAGAGAGAGAGTGACCAGCACCAGCACCACTGCACCACTGAACCAGCACCACCTTATTAATGCAATGCAAATAGGCAATGTGGCATGATAGAATGAATATAAGAGCAGAGATTTGAGGATAACAGACAATGCCTAATGTTACTGCTACCACCAATTTAATTTCTTGCAAGAATCAACTCCTGTCTTCATCAAATCATTGGCTAGATCTATTCAAATTTTGAATAAAAACACACCTCTCTTTGTAAGCATATATATTCCTGCATTTTTCACTTTGACGCTGTCTTAATCTGAAAACGTGATAAGAGGCTCACCAGTGCCACTCAAGTTTGATGGCTACAAGTCAATAGATTCATCTTTTTCCTCAAATCTATTCTTTCAACAATCTGTTATCTAAAAAAAATCTAGTGAGCTACCAGGCTAACAGTAGGCGCGGCATACATTTATTTCCTTGGTACAAACAGCTCTAGAAAAAACACACAAATTTGTTATATATGTATGTACTCCTCCCTAAAATGTTACAAATCCTATTTACATACATTTGAAAAGGTGCAATCCACCATGTAAATGTTTTAAAAGATGTTCACAATTCAACAATTGAATCTCCATCTAGCAACACATCCAATTTAGACACTACCAAGGCCTTAAAATCGAAACAATCACCTTTCCATAAACACGTTTCATAAACAAGTTTCAGTTTCCCAAACATAGCTAATATAAAATACCACCATGTGCAATTGGTATAGTTTTACAAGGGATGTCGAACCTTGTATTCACCAGGGGAATTTTCTAAATTGCAATGAAACACAATTGGTTTGAGGATAGCGGGTGTCGGCGAACAATTAAAATTGACAACAAATTGGAAGATTTGGAGATGAGGTGATCCGATTTCGAGAAGAAGAGAAGACAAGGGGAGGTTATTTTGTAAGAAAGAGCGGCGACTAGCGAGCGAGCGAGGCGAGGAGGCGTGGCGACGAAGAGAGAGAAAGAGCAGGAACACGCGTTTTCTAAATTTAAGAATGATTTACTAATTAAATTAAATTAATCATCTAACTTGGGCTGAGCGCCTGAGCCTGAGCCTGAGCCTGAGCCTGTATTCAAAGTTTCAAACTACCAACCCATCCAATTCTCTCTCTCACGTTCAACTCTTCATTTTATTTTTTTAGGCCATCCTGAAACAATACAATATTTCATAGAGGTGTCAAATCGGGCAGGTCGGACGGTTCGGGTTCGGGTTCGGATCGAGTCAGTTTGACTTCAAAAGATTATCAAGGGGTATGATCAGGTCGGGCCGGGTCGGATCTCGGATCATCATACGTTGGTATTTGTCGAGTTTCGGGTTTTTGGGTTCGAGTCTGGTCGAGTTTCAATTATCTAGTTTCAGGTATTTCTCGGGTTTCGAGTCTTTCGGGTTCGGATCAGGCCAGTTTCAATTATCTAGTTTTAGGTATTTCTCAGGTTTCAGATTTTTCGGGTCCGAATCAGGTCGAGTTTCAATTATCTCATTTCGGGGTTTTTTCGAGTTTCAGGTCTTTCGGGTTCGAATCGACTTAAAAAGATTATCAGGTCACGAGTCTGATCAAATCTGGTCTGGTCGGATCGAGTCTCGGGTCACGAGTCTGATCAAATCTGATCTGGGCTTTCAGGGATAATCTGGTCCAGACATGAGACATGTTTGAAATAATAAAAAAGATGTAGTTCTTATGACAAAAAAATTAATTAATGCTTTACAATTAAGAAAAGAGAATTTGTCAAAGATTTAATATTTAAAGCAAAATTACCAATTGAACCTTGCATATACTTTTTTATTTGCTCACATTTTGTTTCGTGAACAAGCAGCCAAGTGAGATGAATAATTTATGATTATGGAATATCTATCACTAAGATTCGAGTACTCCAACAATTCGGTTTGAATTGTATTTTGATTAGATATTTTGAATAGGAGTAATGGAACTGAGTATTTTGACATTTTGTAAACTTTGGGTGTTGAATTGATATCTGAGTTGTCTGTGTATTTCAAGTAAATCTTAGCTGTTATTTTGTATCAAATTAAGTCGTTGGGTTATATTATGCATCAAGTAAACCTTAGCTGTTATTTGGCCTGGACAATTAAGTCACAAGCAAGCAACTTTGGTATTTTGGTAATTAGCAAGCAACTTCATAGGGATGCTTATTTGACTGAATACTTAGTTCATCTTTATGTGCATATATATTTTTTTTCAGAATCACAAATACCAGATATCGAAATTACAACTTGTAATTTATTACATGAATAATATTTCTGCCACTACAACTCTACAAGTGCACCAGTAGTGATTCTTAATTTAGACCAAAAAAATATTTTAGGGACAAAAGTATTAGTCACACTCATAAATCATTATTATCACATATTTCTCTTGCCTCTTTAGCCATACTAAAAATTTCATTTTGGGCGAAAGTAATAGTCACGCTCCATATATTTTGATGAAAAGCGGGCTTGCTGAAAAAATGAGAAAATTCAAAGGAAGTCAGGGAGAAAAGGAAATTCAGCGAGTGCATGACTAATAGTCACATCTTTGACCATTTATTTCGAGGTATTGGATCATTAATGTTAATTGAACTATAATTTGGTCATTTATTAAAATTTTCCTTTTAATTCAGATGTTTGTCTTCTCACTTGCAATTATAAAAATGAAGATGCACGGAGATACTCGTTTTAAGAAAAATATTGATAACTTAGACAATTTGCAAAAGTAAAGTAAATAAATATTGGACATAATAAAATTGCAATGAATGACAAAGAAAAGAAAAAGAAAAACCACCAGAATTGGGAATCCAAATTATCAATTCCCAGGTGGAAATGGAAAGACAGACGCCGTCAATCAATTTCAATTTAATTTCAATTTCAATTTCAATTTCTGTGGAGCGAGTCTGGCTGGACAGTGGGACCCAGTGGAGCATTACTCTCTCTCTCTCTCTCTCTCCCTCTCTCTCCAGTCTCCCCTCTATGGTGATTGGTGATTGGTGAATGGTGAATTGGTGATCTGATCCATCTCAAATTCTGAATCTGATCGCCTTTCTTCCTTTCTCTCCTCTGCAGTCTCTTGTCTCCTCCTAATCCTCGTGATGGGGATGTCGGAGGTGGGTTCCGGCGCGTCGGATGCGTGGTCGGCGCTGGTGTCATGGCTGGGACTGGTGGTGCGCACGCTGTTCCAGGCGGTGGGCCTCGGCGACACCTACTGCTCCTGCTCCTGGCCCACCTCCCTCTTCTCCCTCGCCTTCACCTTCAACGTCAACTTCAAGCCTCTTCCCTCTTTGCCCCTTGATCCAGACCCTGACCCCGAAGAGATCTCCATCTCCTCCGTCGTCACCTCCACCTCCCCTCCCCTCCCCGCCGCTTCCCCCGATACCTTGGACAGGCTCACGGTTACTACTACTACTACTACTACTTCATTTCTTTCATTATCTATACTACTATACTGTACCACTGCTAAGAATAGTATGTATGTATGTATGTATGTATGCATGTATGGAATCGGCAATCGCAGGTGGTACTTGACTTGGATGAGACCTTGGTGTGCGCTTACGAGACCTCCACCCTCACTGATTTTGTGCGTTCCCAAGCTCTCCAAGCCCGTCTCAACTCTTTTCAAATTGAGTTCATGTCATCAACCAAGGTTCATCTCTCCTCCTCCTCCTCCTCCTCCTCCTCCTTCTCCTCCTCCTTCAATAGCTTAATAGCTTATTTGATCGCTTTGTAACCTATTGCATTCAATATTCTGGTCTACTTGGTCTGATATCACCATTTTTTTACCATCTATCAATCCACACAGCACAGCAATACATAGAATTTTCTGAAATTCTTCAACCCATCTTAATTCAACGTATTGTTAACAAATCTTTCATTGAGGATAACAATCTAAATTGAACTTTTCTTTCTTTTTTTCTTTCATTTGCATCGCAGGAAGTTGAAGGGAAGCCAAAAAAAAATCATGTCACTGTTTATGAACGGCCTGGTTTGAAAGAGTTCTTGCAGGAAGTAAGCAGATTCGCAGACCTTGTGCTCTTCACTGCTGGCCTCGAAGGTTTAAATTTATATCCGGAATATCCACCACAGTGTTTCTGTTTTTCTAACAGTTATGAATTTTTCTAATACTTTGAGATGCTTTTTTTAGGTTATGCTCGGCCACTCGTTGATAGGATAGATGTAGAGAATAGATTCAAGCTTCGGCTCTATCGGCCTGCTACTGTGAGCACGTAAGTTATTTCGGTGATCTTTATAGATTCATGCATGATTTATTTTGTAAGGTATCTATGCCCCATAATGTGTGTTATATATAAAAGTATATATGTCAGCTGTAGATCCGCCGATGCTCATGTTATGTATATACTGACCTGAAATGTTACCTTTTTCAAAACTGGAGGGCAAACATCTATTAAAATATGATAAAAGTGTTGGAATGAAAATTTTGATTTCAAAAGGCATAAGGAGGTGCATGGAAGTACATAGATGATATAGCTGGTGATTGGTTTACAGAGATATATTTTCAACTTGAGCGCCTCGCATAAGCATCTCTGATTTCGTTTTTTATCACTTGATATATCTGATGAACAGGGAGTACAGAGAGCATGTGAAAGACCTTACTTGCATATCAAAGGATCTCAGCAGAGTTGTAATTGTAGATAATAACCCTTTCAGTTTCCTCTTGCAACCTTTGAATGGGATACCGTGTGTACCATTTTCACCTTCACAACCTAATGATGATCAGGTATTCCCAACTTATTGATTAAACTGTAATCACCAATAACCCGTGGTTGTGATGTGTGAATGTCACGTGGCCCAATTTTGTACCTTCATTTTAGCATTTCAGTAAGAATACAGAAGTGGAATCAAGCTTTCTGTTTCCCACTAAATAAGGGTTAGGAAAAAATAAAGAAGGAAAAAGAATAAAAGAATCAAATAACATAATATACAATTTTTGATGTCTCACTTCCCTGAGGTTCCTCAGGACCTCTCTCCTAGAACTTAAGTACGAATGAAACTGATCTACTCTTAAGTTATTTATATAATTTATAATTTTCTCCTTTTTCTTTTTCAATTTACCCATACTAGTGCAATTCTGTGTAAAATGTTTCTTCTGAACATGAAAAGAAAGCAGGAAAAGGAGAAAAAAAAATAGAGTATAGCTCCATAATGATCCAACAGGTTTTTGCACTTGCACCAGACCAGTATAATCATAATAACCACAAGGTCAAAAGATAAATCATGTAAACATGGAAAAGGCAACACTCCAGTCCATTATGTTAGTCTCATGCTTTGCTTCATCATTTGAGTTTCAGCTTCTGAGCGTGCTACTTCCACTACTCAAGGAGCTGTCTATCCACAGAGATGTGAGACCATTGTTAAATTGTATATTTCAAATGCCAGAATGGTTCAAAAAGCATGGGATTCCTCTGCCTTCTTCATCCTCTTGAATCTTCCCAACAAAAAAGAAGAAAATAAATGAATGACATGCAGTTATTTTGGCCAAAGGCTTGTAAATGGTTTCATTCAATTTTTTATTTTTTTATTTTTTATTTTTTATTCTTTGGAGTGTTATAAATCCATCTGAAATTCTTTGGACATTGTTTGCCAAGTTAATGAGGACGGAAGTCCATACTAGTTGTGTATCTTTGGGTTATAGGTTTTTAATTAAGAGAAAGTTAATTTTCTTCATTAATTTTTGTATTTTTTGGAAGAACTTGATGTAATTGCGTGAAGTTTTATATTTGCATTTATTATTATGTGCACTAGTAGTTGTTGGCACCTATTGAAAAAAAAATTCTTTATTTTTTTTGAGGAAGTAGGTGTGACATTTTAGGATATTCGGCCTCTCCCGGCTGTGTCAAAGACTCAAAGAACGAAGGTAGTACATAATTAATCGGTTTCATTGAAACCCAACTCTTTTGCATTAATAGTTGCTCTTAAAAATTGACCCACAAAAAAGTAATCGATGATATTTGTAATATGGATAAAGTAATAATTAATTCTAAATATGATTTGAGTTTTTTAAATGCATGTTTAAAAAAATAACTAGCAACTATTCATATAAATTAGTTTAATGGAAATTATATTCTTAGCATGAATACTTACAATAATACAGAAGAAGAGTTTAATTCACATGTGTATGCGTCTTGTGCACATATTTATGTAATTAATTCTTGACGTCATAATTAAATCATCCAAACATAATTTGGATAGTAGGTGTTTATATTTTGAAAGATTAAAACCAATTAAAATTAAGTTCAAAACAAGACTACCCGTGAACCACAACATATTATTATAGTTCAAAACAAGACTACGCATGTTGTTTTGAAAAAAAATAATAAAAACTAAACAATTTCTTAACTTAGTGGCTTTAGAAATTCGAAAAGCCACTAAACAATCTCTGTATGAAAAGCCTTGAATTCGAAATTCGAATGAAAGAATTTTAGATCATTTAAATTTGACTAGCTTGACTTTAATTTTTATCTAAATAAAAATACTAACAAATAAATGAAATAAGAACAGCAAAAATAAACAACCACAAGGATGACAACACAACAGAACGAAAAGAAACGTCAAAGATTAAACAACTGCGGGATGGTTCTTTGTTTATGTGAGAGTTTTTTATGGAACCTCTAAAATAACATCAGAAATGAACTAAATAAGGTATCAAGAACCAGAATCAGTTCTATAAAAAAAAGTACAGTAATCTGTGTTGTGCCATCAAACAACCCTATAAAAGCTGCAAACTTATCTTAATATCAATATCAGTTGAGAACTAATATATATTCAATTAAATCAGGATCAACGAAAATAGACTGAAACGAGGGGGATGTCGATGTCGTTGTCATCGTCATCCTCACATGCAACAACTACATCTAGATGGTGCCGGTACTGGGGCACCTCGACCTTGGCCACCTCCCTGGCCACATCACCGACCTTCTTGTCTAATCTCTCCTTGTGCCTTGGGAACATGCTGTTGTAAAGCAGAGAGGTGCCACACGAAATGCTATATGCATTCAAGCCCTTCTGCTTGAGCCACTGAAGGAGTTCTCTCAGAGTGATGTTCCCATTGATTGTCCAGCGGTCCCACACAGTCCACGCCATGTCCTGATGCTTGATGGTCTTTGGTGGAACAGGTTCAGCCATAGAGAAGAGAGGGAGCGCCAGATTGGCGAAGGTGTTACGGTAGTCTTCGAGCTTGTGGGACCCAGCAAGGACCTTATAGAGCTCGAGGCATACGAGGCCAGTGGCCATGGCAGTGGAGGTGGCAATGGCTGGTATGATGCGGCCAGCAATGAACTTAGCTTTCAGCTTGTCCACCTCAGGAATGCTGTAGTTGCAAGCCCGCATGTTGGCCAAACCCGCGATCAGGTCCATGTGGTAGTTTGTGTCATCATCCTGTTGAATTCATCAGTTCGATTGATTAGAAAACATGACGAGGGATTTTTTTAGCAGAGTGGAGATCTGTTCAGAACATATTAATTCAACAATCTTGACAATTGCTTTCAAATCAAGCCAAAAGAGGTTATATGTAGGCATGTTCCTCACCCTGTAGATCAAATTAATGCAGTCATTTGACATTTCAAATTATATAGTTTTGACAGTTCCAAGATTGTGAAGCTTATTCATTGTGAAATGAAATATTACCAATATTATTGCAATTGTCAAATGGAATATTACCAATTACATCACTGTTACATTTCATGCAATATTACTGCAGTATTATTTTGTTTTCACCAAAAAAAAAAAGACAACAGACTACATAGGCTTTCATCATGCATGAAAACCAGATAGTTCAAGAAAACAACAATTATTATGAAGTCACTCAATACCGGAGCCAATACATCTCCTCTAGTTGTACCTCTTCTTCAGTCTGATATAATTTTATTTTCACCTTAATGGTTTGCTTCACATTTTTTTTATCAAGTATCTTTAGAGTCCAAATAGTGGAAAAGAGTACAAACATCTCAAGAATGGTTACTACCTGTAGGTGAACACATGATATGTTAAAAACATTCTTCTGTGTAGTTGAACACATGTTATGTTTGCACATCTAGTAAAGTAACTAATAATAGAAAAACTACCAGTGAGTTCCCAAACTGAATTTCTAAGATGAATACAGGCCACATTACCTTCTCAAACTGAATAGGGTTCATTTTAAACCCAGGTGCTAGCACCTTAGCACAATCCTCGAGCTTTGCAATGTTTTCATTGATAACAGCTGCATCATCAATGGAAGCCGCTGACATATTTGTTACCTTCTCATCAGTGACAATTTTAACTCCCTGCTTCGGCTGAAACTCTGGCACAATCACCTTGTCAATGGCTTCAGCCAACTTTTTGGGGTCCTTCGCCCAATCAGGAGTGGGGATGCCAAAGGTCTCAGCCCGAAGTATGGCACCAGCCATGATGAAGTGGAGGTAGGTCGGGTCACTGGAGCTGAACTCGAGGGGGCGAGGAAACCTCTTCGGGGCTGACCAGAACGGAGCACCTGAGCTGGTCATCGAATCTTCTGGAAAGGTGAAGGTCAGCTGCTTCACACGGTTCGCAAAGTAGTCCTCAAACCTGCCGAAAGAGGTTTTGGTCTGAGTAAAATGAAAATACAAAAGAAGATCTAGTTTAAGTTGCCCATTTACCAAGGGAGGAAATGTTTTCCACCACTATATATTATATCAGGAAGCACAAAAGCACAACCACAACTGGTCTAGTCCACATTTTCTAATTTATACTTTCCTACTTCACTAGACATTTTGCAAGTCATTTTCAAATAGCATATTACTACACACAAGATGATACGCCATATTGACTTGGTAAAAATACAATCTATATTTTTCATATGCAGCTAGCTATGTAGAATTTAGCATCTTTTGTCAGTGGTTTCTTTCATATAGGCATCAGTTACATGTCTTTTTCGGAAACATTATTTGTTTAGTGTTTTTCTGGTACATACTTGATTCTAGAGGTGGCAAGTCGGGTCGGTCGGGCGGGTTCGGGTCGGGCGGGTTCGGGTCGGGTCGGGTTAGTTTGACCATTTATAAAAGTCGGGTTGGAATCGGGTCGGGTGAGGTCGGGTCGGGTTTCGGGTCGGGTTGCATCGACAACTTTCGGGTCATGGGTCGGGTTTCGGGTCGGGTTGTGTCGATCTTTTTCGGGTGATGGGTCGGGTCGGGCGAGACCGGGTCGGGTTTCAGGTCGGGCTGCATCGACAACTTTCGGGTCTTGGGTCGGGTCGGGTGAGACCGGGTCGGGTTCGGGTCGGGTTGCACCGACAACTTTCAAGTATTATTTTGAGTTTTAAGTTCAATCGGACAAGATCGAATCGCGTTATTGAATTGTACAAGTAAATTTTGACTTTCTCTGATATTAATTTGTTAGTAAAATTAGATTATGATGTAGGCAAGATAGGATTAGATCAATTTACAAGTTGTATCAGGTCAAGTCGGGTCGGGTCGGGTCGGGTTCGGGTCATCATGTGTCGCTCCATCTCGGGTTACGGGTCGTCTCGGGTCGGATCGGGTCGGGCTTGGGTCCTCATGTGTCGTGCCATCTCGGGTTACGGGTCGTCTCGGGTCGGGTCGGGTCGGGCTCAGGTCGCTCATGTGTCGCTTCGTCTCGGGTTACGGATCATCCCGGGTCGGGTCGGGTCGGGTTCGGGTAGTTTGACTTTATCAAAATATCGGGTCGGGTCGGGTTCAGGTCGGGTCGGGTCAGGCGGGTTTGTCGGGTCGGGTCGGGTTCTGCCACCTCTACTTGATTCCATAGGAACATAGAAAGAAAGAGAGTGTGTGCAAGAGAAAAGGGAACATTACTTAAGGCGTATCCAGGTGATACAATCTTGAAACGTTTCACATCTCTCTCGGTCAAGGCATTCCAAGACACGCTCCAGTTGTTCTCTGGCCTGTGCATCACCAGCACTTCGCATACCTGAGGCATATCCATCGGGGTTCGATAAAAAGCTATTGACCTCATTTGGAGTCTTCTCGAGCAAACCCTCAAATTCCGACCGGGCCCAAGTCAAACAGTGGTCAATGTTATGTGGGAAAGAGTGTACCGTGCACATGGGTGCTTGTTTCTCAGGTGGGTCCCGCGAAGCCCCATAATTCTCTGTCAGGTGCGGTATGACCATCTGTGTATTACACTTTGCACCAAGCGTGCCAGATTCCAAAAGTGGCTTTTGGAAATACAGGCACCTCGAATCAATGTACATACGTGCAGTGACATTATCCAGGGCATTGATAACAGCATCGAGACCTTCCCAAAAGGCATCATCAAACACATTTTCAGTTTCTGGGCTAGCACGGTTTTGAAGGGCCTTCACATGGAAATTAGGGTTTATTGCAGAAGCAGCGGCAGCAGCCACAGTCGATTTGGCTTGACCAATGTTCCAATCACGAAACAGGAATTGACGGCTCAAATTGCTCTTTTCAATGACATCATCATCAGTTATGGCTAGTTTTCCATTTTGGCTGCAGGATATGCCCATCAATGCAAGGTTTTTCAGGAATTCACAGCCAAGCGCACCAGAACCTACCATGAATATTTTGGATTCCTCAAGCTTCTTCTGAAGTTTGGATCCAAATACAGAGATTTGAGCATCATAACGACTATTGATTGGTTTAAGGTCCTCGGCTTCCAAGGGTTCTGTAGGAAGACTTTCCACTGAATCAAAATAGAAGAACTGCAAGATATTAAGCAGTACCACATTAGAAAATGGAAAAGTTTGAATCCATGAAGCAAGTTCAGCAATGGTTATTCCTAGACCAAACAAAAGTAGCATGATTCCCCTCACTTTGATACGTGCAGAAAGGCACTGAGGTACCAAATGACCACAGGTATCAAAGAAGGGAGTGAAAGATAATTCAATAAAATGATGACCTCTATACCTGAAACCCCAAAATACAACATGGACACCAAAACACGGTAAAAGGAAAGTGAAAAGAAAGAAATAATAAATACATAAATACACAAGCTTGTTCTTTATCAGCTAGCAGAGTCATTCTACCAAACAATTCCATGTATAGAGCTTGCTACCTGGAATAGAGGGTGAAATTTGCCCGAACAAGCCTTCACAACCTCTTGACCGACAATACCACCAAACATAGCAGCCATTGGGTTCAAAACAGCTCTTGCCCCATTTGCAAAATGACGCATCAAATTCTTATCAATTTCTTCCACTTTATTGCCATCCCCCATGGTCTGATTAATCCCTGCTGCAATATCAATCAGTTTTTGCACATCCTCCTCGGATCCTGCCACCGGAAACCGCCCCATTTCACATTTGAACTTATCCATAGCCATGAAGGAGATGTGCAAGAGAGGCGGCCGGTCGAATTTTGAAAAATCGCTCAACAGGTACTCCCCTGGCTCCTTCATTGCCTCACTTAATGGTCTGAATTTCAAAACCTTGGGCGGCTTCACTTGTGTGACTATACCACCTCTCTCATACACACCAAAGTTCGACGTATCCTCCTCAAGCATGAATGAGTAAGGCCTTGCGCTTTTGACCTTTCTAGGTTTACCGTCGTTGAGTTCAGTCATGCCCTTGATTTCAGAGAAAATTACAAGATCACCATCCTGGAACTCAAGACGCTCATCGTCCACACAGGGGACGAGGGCAGGGTTGTCATTACTGATTGAAGCAACAATGCCAGTGTGCGGCTCCTCACCATCCACATCTAGAACGGTGAACTCAGGACCAAAATCACAAAATATGTTCCCAAAAAGGCCCCTGACCTCACTTTTGATGAAAGCAATGGATGGGTTGTGGGTGTGGCAGTATTCATCGAATTCAATAGCTTTCTCCAAGGAGATGTCAGTAAAAACCACAGCCTATAAAGCAGAAATTTCATTTGGTATGAGGCTTTCAAAAGAGAAAGGAAGCTAAAGTTTGAATAAGAAGTGCAAAATAGTGACCACTAAGGAAATTCAAAACTTAGTACATATGGAGTTACGAACTTATTTAAATGTTCCAGTCATTGTTAATTTCCTTGTATTCAACCTACATTATACCTTGAAATAATTTACAAGTATGCCTATCAAGCTTAGACAATAAATTAATAAAGAACATTCTTTCCGCAGAGCAATAAATTGCCAGTCAAGAAAATAGGAGATCAAATTTTGTAATATACACAAGTATAAGTGACTAACAAAGATAAAAGAAAAAGAAACCTGGAAGTTGGAGAGTTGCTCCTTCTGGAGAGGACCAGTTAGTGTAGAAATCAGAACAGCATTGTTCAGTTCTTGGAGCTTCTGTACACAAGCAAGGGCACGGTTTTTACCAATATCACTCTCGGAGAAAAAAAAGTTACTAGATAGGTCCCAGAGTTCTATATTTCCTTCGTCATGGAGTGTCACCGACCTCACCCCAGCAAGAACAAGGTTTTTTGCTGTAAGGAAGGGCAAAGGAGATACTTGGCTAAGTTAGCAGTATTATAAAATAAATCCTCGTTCTCTCATGAAAACCAAGGAGATATCAGACCCCTGGGAGTATATGATACTCTATGCTCTTGTGAGGTTTTGCATGCATCTCCCATGAATGTAAAGATATTTCACATGCAAAGTCAGGAATGTAGATATTGTGCTTTCAAAGCTTTGAAAACAAGAATCAGTCATCATGATCTCACCCTCACAGTTTACAAGTAAAAATCACTTTTTGAGTGGTGTCTATCCAGTATAGTATTGTTATAGCAGTACAAAACAGAAACAACTGGTAACAAGCAGGGATAAAAAAGTTTGTAGCACTCACCGATTTCAGCACCAAGGCCCTGCAGGCCCGAAATAAGGACATTGGAAGCAAACAAGCGGCGCATGGTCTCACGGCCATAAACAGCCAGCTGGCGGCTGTGCAGATCCTCATCGATCTCGACTGAAGTGGCAGCTGCACCATTGACGACATGGACATCCATGTAGTTCTTTGATGGGGGATTCACTGAGGAGGAGGAGGAGGAGGGAGTGAGAGATGCTTTGGCCTTCTTGGTTGGGGTTGAATGGGGGCCTTCACCTCTTGGGTCTACCTCAGGTTGCGTGTCTCGCTTCCTAGGAAGCATATAGTGCTTTCAGTCAGCTGCCATAAAGTGAAGAATTGGTAGTTATATGCATCCACACAATTGCACAAAAGGGTGTTGGTGTTGGTGTTGGTGTTGGGGAATAGTGAAATTAAGGGTGTTGAGCGAGATGAAATTTCATCTGGTAGAGGACTTGCGTGCAGATCACGCACATGATCACCGCAATTAATTAATTAATTAATTAATTAATTAGTTATGTGTTGATGAAGAAGTCATAAACGAAGAAATAAGGTAAAGAGAGGGGAGTGCATCTGTGTATATGCATACCGAGGAGAGGAGAGGAGCGAGGACGAGGAGATGCTGCGTAGGAACTGAGTTGATCTCTCTTTCTCAGCTGATTCAACTCTTTCTCCTCTTTTCTCTTTCCTCTTTCCTCTTTCCTCTTTCCTAGGGTTTTGTTCTGGGGTAGGGAGAGAGTCGGAGAGACCCTACCACTTTTTTGGGCTCTTTCGGAAGGCGATTATTAATCAACTATACTATGGTATGGTATTAGTATAGTATACTATGATATCGTATTAGTATAGTATAATTTACGATGACGACCTCAAAATTTAAAGCATGGAATTTACTCCAAGCTTTCAGCGTTGGGATTTACCCAAGTAATATAGTCTAGTAATCAATAAGCAATTAGCTTGAGATTTTCTGTGGCGGATGTCTATTACTGTGTCTGTGTAAACTTCGATGGTGCATTGACAGCATTGTGCATCTTAATTTCATTCTTTCTTGGTTCTCGACTCAACAATTTTTAATTTTTAATAGCAAGATGGACAAATAAGTTCCTCTTAAATCGCAGAGCTAGCGCTGCTAGTGCTACTACACATTTCTCATCACCATTTTATTTTATTATATTAGACTTCACTTTCTGGCTTTTGATTGGAGATTCATGTGCAAGGCTCAATCAGAACACAAATAGCAAATAGCTACCAGACCAGCTGATATCAGACAGACAAACAAAGGCCCCTCCCCCTCGCAACTAGTAGCACTAGTATATAACATGCTGGCATGCTGCTGCTGGTACAGGACCTGGTACTGCTTGTAACTGTTCCACTCCAAGAGTTTCCTTCACAAAATCTCTTCTCCAAGCATCACCACACTGAGATGTACCCCCTTGCTTTTCAGACTTCCCATCGAGTCCTTGATGGTTTTCTCCATGGCCTTGAAATCTAGACCTAAAGCAATCAGCTTCTTAATTTGCTGGATCGTTGGCTCTCACAAGCCCCGGCTGGGTATCCTCGGGAATCTTACAAGCAAAGTGAAACACAACTTACATACAGCACCCATAAAATTTTATGGAATGCAATTGAAAAGCGAAACAGGGATCAAGTCATCAACCAAATTACTATTACCAAGCCAAACAAGGACAAAAAACACTCACATTCTACCAATATTTAAACACGAAAAGCTCAAGTAGATGTTCATACACACAACAAAAGCTTCAAGAGGTTCTGCTAAATAATAATTTGTGTGACAGGAAGTGATAACAAAATGCACTTACAGGGGAACTCTGTACTGCCGATAAAGTTCGGCGACTTTGGAGGCGAAGTCACTCCAATTAATGTACGATAGATTGTACAAACGTGCCTTCCGGAAGCCGACGGATTCCCGTATAATAAAATATGAGCAAGTGCAACGTCTTCCACATGGACCGGGCCCATGTAGTAGTGTGCATACTCTTCTGAGCAACCTGACACACAATATAGTTTAGAGTTTAAAAATGAGGTAAAATATCACATATCAATAGCTATAGCAAGTGTTATATAGAAGATTAGCAAATTAAAGACGATGGTACATGCTTGAGGAAAAATGTTGCAGTTGTTCAATAGATAACTTGGTATAAAATGTAAACTAATCCTTAGTTTTAAGCCAAGAGGTGTTTAATGGGCCCATACAAAAACTTGGTATAAAATGTAAACTAATCCTCATTTTGTCTGTAATGAAACAGATACTGGCATTTGAATTGATTGCATACAAAAACTTACCCTCAAGAAGCCAAACCAGCATTAGCATACTAGCATTGATGGTAGATCCCGGGTTGAGACTTGAGAACCACCACATCTAACCTGTTCTCCTTAGAGAACTCCCATGCCGCTTTCTCAGCCAATGTCTTCAATGCAGGATATATACCAAACCTAAGGAAGCAAGAAAACCCTGATCTCTCAAGTCATAACCTTTTACTGTTCTCATACAAACACAAATTAAGTTGAGTTATCAGTCCAACAATTCTCATCCTTGACAGTACCAGCTGGCCGGTTAGGGCTCGACACTATAGCGGAGATGGACGATGTCATGTCAGCACTACCCGTGTCGTCTCACTGACGTCTCCTTTGCAGCTTGTAGTACATTAAGTGTGCCCTTCACCGCCGGGTCAAGCAACTGACTCTGCATGCATATATACCATGAGGCATGTGATTTAGTTGGTTAAAAAAGAAAATTGAGTTTCTGTGTTGAAATGAAAAGGTAGCAGTCTTCCCTAGTTGCATCTTGGCAGCCGGAAATTAATCCTAATTATACCTCAGAGATGCTAACAAATCTCAAGTAAATCCAAAATTAAGTTTGAACATTGCAACGAAGTTGCAAGTCTGAAGATCACAAAAACCGAAAAGAAAAGCTAGCTATAAAGATAAATGAAATAGGAGAGGTGATATTGATACTGATACTGATACTGAGAGTGATAGGGGGAGTATAGACCTGGGGATCGCGAACACGATCGACAATGCGGGCTAGGGAGAGAATGAACGAGAAGGAGATCTTCATTCATCATTGAAGATTCCCAAATTTTCTATCCTTTTTATTTTTTCTTGTTTTTCATGTTTTCATATTTTGGCTTGTATTTGTTTCTGTAATGATAGGCTAAAAGATTAAAGTTTGTAAACAAGAAATTTGCTTACTCGTAATCAAATTTGTTTATTTCAATTGTTTGTTGTTATTGTTTCTTTTTATTTATTCTTATCTTAGAATTTGTGTTTGATTTTAAGAAATTGAGAACTTGAACCTCGAAACAAAAAGAAACACCAATGTAGTAATCAAACATGCAAAGGAAGATTAATTGCTTAGAAGTAGGAGCGTAATCAGAACACTGAGTTACGGGAGGCCAATTTGCAAGTATAGTCGAATTTAATGTTATATCGATGCCAAAATTTAATTTTGATCAAATTATACAAACTTTTTTTTATAATTCTTTTCAATTTTAATCAAAATATTAACTAAAATCTTATGTTTAATTAAATTTAATTAGAAATTTAAACTAATAGTTTCAATTTTCTAGATCAAAGGAGGGGTCGGGGCCCACCCTGGCTCCCCCATTGGTTCCGCCCCTGCTTAGAAGATTGTGTTAGTTTTTACTAAGTTATTTTATGAGTTGCATAATTGCGAAATAATTCAATATAGTTGGTCTAACCTTCAATGTGCCTTATGTCCTAGTCCAATTTAAGTTTAATCTAAGCTTAAGTCCTAATTTCTCTAGGTATGATGTTAATCTGAGAAATTGGTCCTTAACATCACAATTGAATTGCAAAAAATTCATAACAAATAAATAATTGAACTGAGAAGTTAATTTATTTTCACCAGCAAGTGGATTGTGGATTGTGGATTGTAGAACCCTTAGTTCTAAGTTTCATCTCTTGATCTCTAATTCTAGAATTGCTTCCTTTTATTTTCTTGCACAATTAGACAAACTCCTTAACAAATTTTCAACCAATCAAGCAAATAATTTCAGATATTTAGTTCTAAATATTAGATTTAGAACTAATAAACATTGTTCATGTGGATACAATTCTTAAGTACTACCACACACAAGTCGTATACTTGGATTATATTTCTTTACTGCTTTAAGGATTGAAACTTGCACCACCCTATAATTATCACATAATAATGTCATATGTATCCTATCAAAATACAAAACTTTTAATATATGTCAAATACAACACTAATTATATCAAATATATTCAATTAAACAATTTAATCATAATGAGACATTTAAGGTTTAGTAAGAAATTTGATCCCGCTTCTCCACAGTTAGGAAAAGTTTTTATGTGCTGTTAATTTTCTTATTATCTTAATATCGCTCTGTTTTTTTGTGAGTGGAAATGTTCCACCCTTCGTTTACTGTGAAGTAAATTGACTTTTATTTTAATATGATGGTAAAATTAGAATTCATTTTTGTAGAGTTGAAATAAATAATAAAATGAGTAAATGTGATAGTTTTAGTGTTTTAGAAGGGTAAATATGATATTGTAAAATTTGGAGGGAGATATATGTAATTTTAAGTTTCGGAAGATGATATATGAAATTCTTGATAAATCTTAATTTATATTTTCGAACCACTTGAGAGAATTGTAAAAGAGTGCAGAAGTGATACCTTATTCTATGATTGTTGCCTTTTCGAAATCTCGCTTGAATCTTGAACTTGCCGCTGTGCACATCGTCAATCCTGCTTTCTCTTGGTCTTTTTTGTGTTGACTGCGAGGTCTTTCAAGAGAATAAGCACCACGTTGTCGGTTCTCTTAGTCTTTTACGCGACAACACTCATGCAAAACCTAATGGAGAGGTTCTACAAAGTTTCTCTCTAGTGTGTAAGAGAGAATCTAATGCTTATCTTTTGGAGATCACGTGCATTTTAGAAAGAATATGTGCAATCTTACTATTTAGTCCATCAATAAATTGTTAATTACCAAACTTTAATTTATGCACATTAAAGAATTCATTCCTATAACACTTTATATTTATATTAAATATACTTTTATTGATCACTTGATTATAAATATTAATGACATATAATTAATATATAATTATATAACAAATTATGTCCATAAAACTTATTGTTTCAAATGACGTTCCATATGACCCGTATAATTGTAAAATCCAACAATTATATCAAATATTTTAACACAAATCAATTACAATAGTTGATGTTTCTCGATAAATATGCAATCAAGATGATTTTTCATCAATATTAATGCAATTAAATTAATTTTGATTCATATCAGAATTAGCCCATTTACATTATCAATTTTAAATTTCTATTATATAAATCATACTAGTTCGTTGTAATCCAATTAAAGTTTCATTTATTTTACCAAACTTGTAGTTTGGTCGATCAAGTCAATTAAAAAATCAAATAATATTTTAATTACGCAAAATTCAATTTAGATCGAAAAGGAACCAACCAATTATCACCGAGCAAAAATACATTGTTTGGAAGAAATCAAATTAATTTCTCTTGTATTCCCGAGAAAATGCTCTCTCTATGGAAAAAGTGATTGTTTTCAATGACAATTAAGCATTAATTCGAGAGCATACATGATACATCAGGAAAGTGCATTTTCCAACCATAAAAATTGTTCATCTGTTAATTCTGGTACGTTCATTTTTTACTTTTTATAAATATAAACTGAAATTATTTATATCATAATATTGAGTGAAATACTTAAATAACAAATTTTAAAATCTAGCATTAAAAATATTAAGTTAAATAACTTAAAATTTTATTTATATCATAATATTGCTAAATATTATGTTTTTTCCATCTTTAGAACTTATTTGTTATTTATGATTTTTGAAAGATAGTCAAATTTGATATAGACATGTTGACATTCTTTTATTATTTTTGAGGTCATCTTGAAAAATCATTAAATATAAAAATTTCTGAAAATAAAAATTTTAGTATTCTGCAAGTTTATGATAAAACATATTATTGAGCTGCTTAATTTGAATTTTATATGAAAAATTTTAAAATTAGTACCATCAACATTTCATTCCGAAATATTTATCGAAACACATTGCAGAACTCAAATAGGAACAAAAAGCGGTCATTTTTTAGAATCCACATGTAAATAAAGATTTTCAAGGTATAAAAAATGGAAGCTAATTTTTCCCATTTGTAAAAATTAACTATTATTAACAAATACCAGCAGGGTAAAAGTGTAAGAAACATTTGTCTAAACAGTAAATATTTTACTAAATTTGATGCGGCACTTAAAAATATTGCAATTAAAAATTTGCTAAATTTTGATGTAGCATTTAAATGCAGTACTCAAAATATACCCATATGTAACTTGATATCAACTAACACTAAGTGACGCCATTTGTGAAAGAGGAAACCACAAAAATCATTATATGAATTCTTTTTTAGTAATGTACCAGTGACTCTGAGTTTTAGTAATATTACCTCTGATTCTCAAAACCTACGAATTCATTCACAAATAAAAAATTTGATCAATTTATTAAAAGATGTCCTTTCACTATACTAATGAAAAATTATTTAAACAGTGAGACAAAAGCATCTGAGTTTTCAGGAGAGTACAAAAAGGGTTAGATGAATAGGGGTAATTTGATCAATTCAATTCATAAACCATAATGAAATCACGATCTAATATCAATTTGTTCAGAAATGATTGTCTTTACAACTTTGAGGATAATATGAATGAAATGTTATGAAGAATTAAGAGGAGATAAAAGAGATTATTAAGAGTTAGTGGATGGACAAATATGATATTAAGTTCAAATACAAATACAAATACAAGTACAAATACAAATTTATCCAGATCTGCTGTGTATCATGGCGATGAACTAAATAAATTAGAGCCATGATATAACAAAAGAAGCAGATGTTGGAAATTACTTGTAGCGTCGCCTCATACGCGCCGGATACTGACAACAATCCGGCGGTAATCAGTATTTCGACGCAACTTCAAACATTCATTCATTCATTCATTATTAGAAATTAGAAATTGGAAATTAGAAAATAACAAATTGAAGAAGAACGAAATACCGACCGAATAAGAAATAAGAGCGACTGCTCTGCTCAGTCACCGACGAACACGAGCCGCAGCTCACAACTGAAGAAGGAGCGCTCCTCTTTCATTTATATGTACAGAGAGAAAAGAGACGCAAACCCTAGGGCTGGGGTAGACTAGACAAATTTCCGTGGGCTTTGGGCCGCTTGGCCTTTGCGTGATATTGGGCCTTTCTTTATTTCCTTGTCGAATTCAATTGGTCTTGTTATTTTCTTTTTGCTGTTTATGTTTTACTGGACTGGAAACCCATCCCTTCTGCACCGTTCATTCCCATCTACTTTTGTAAGGTTCATCTACATTAACACAGCATTAACATCATCTACATTATCTACTTTTTGTTTTGCTGTTTTATTTATTGTTCCTTTTTCGCTTTTTCCAAATGTATTTCCAAAAGGCAAAGCCCGATACATTCAACGCTTTGTTGCTAGTAAACGGCTAGGCCACACATTCTAACGTCTTGTTTTAATAAAAAAAAATGGGGAGGCTTATTAACTCCACCTCCTGCTTCAAATAAAAAAGCAAACATGGCTAAAAGAATTAAAATAAAAAAATGAACACTTATGTCTCAATTTTGTAATACAAGAGAAAAAAAAATAGCGGCTTGTGAACAGAACAAAATTTCGACACACTTCAACGTATTAAAAGATAAAATAAGAAGATGGGCTGCACCTTTCCACTGAAAAAGAAAATCTAAAACGGTACTAAAACTTCCTACACAATTAGTGAAAGCAACAACCACAACCAGAAATACCATCTTTCTAAACTCCTTAAATTGCAAGGCATGTCTTCTTCACAGCTCAGATTTCTCTTGCCCGGGTTTGGCCGTTGAGAAAAATCCCCTCAGAAACTTCGAGAATTTACATGACCAAGAGCACGGTTTCAGCACCTCCACAACATCTCCTACTGCATTCTTAATACTGCATATGTTGTCAAACTCATGCTTCAGAAGGGGATCAACAATTTTTTCCTGCATACATTTACAAAATCCAATGGTCATAAAGGGTTTTCCACACCAATCATCACGATTCAATTGGAAAGAAAGCACAAAACATAATGAGTGGGGTTCAATATATTACATGCAGGGCTTTAAGACCAGAATAATACAACAACAACAACAACAACAAAGTCTTTTGTACCAAACAAGTTGGGGTAGGCTAGAAGTCCATATTGGATTTCATTTCCATAAGATTGTCTGAATTTTGACGTTGGCTAGCGAAGTCTATCACAACTCTCCTCCTTTCCGAGCTTGACACCACCACAATAATACAACAAACTATTAAAATAAAGAAAATAAATCACAATACATACCTTAAAAACTTCGAATGGACAGAAATCTGTGCCACAGGCCTAGTCACACAACACAAAATCCAAAAATATATTAGACATGGTACAATGTTATTAGCATAAAATAATAAGAATCAATTGTAAACACAATTGCTCCCCATCAATTTTGCACTGATGAGCCTTTCAGATGTTTATTTTCTAAACAAAATTCACTTTTCTTTCCCTTTTCTTGTAAACAGCAAATAACTATGATACATGTGACAATTTAGAAAACACATTTGATGGACTAGACTTTTGATCTCACCAGTAAAGAAACAGGCACTTCATTGTGAAGAACTTGAACATGGTATGAGATATTCTGCTCCCTTTGCTTGCTACGACACTGGTACAAAACAATGATATTGTTTCCAGCAAAAGGCGCAATTGAACTGCCCATCCAATTTCTCTTCTGAGGTGGTTTTGGAGGCAAGTCCAGCGATTCCGCTCTTTGAATTTTCTCGTACTCTAAATTAAAAATAAAGAAAATAGAATTTAATTGCTTGTTTGATACTAACTTATTCTGAAGTAAACTCAACTCTATTCGCCCTTTCTGTCTTCTCTTCCTTCTTGGAAGCTTCAAATTAACCCAATCCATCAATAACTAAAAGTAAATCACATTGGATACCAGAAAACCAAGAAAGGAACATGTTGTCCAGTACAGGATCACATGCGAATACCAGAAAACTAACCTGGCTTATACATATGCCACTACTAGACCATATGCAAGTACCAGAAACATGGATGAAGGTTGCTTCTGTGTTTGTTTTCACAATTAAAATTTCTGGCCCAAAGTTAGTTCCAGGCTGCTGAATCTCAAATGCTCAAGTCGGGTCAGGTTGGTATCAGGTCCCTGATGGTATTTGTAGGAGTTGGGAGTTGCACAGTTTATTCAATTCCAATAAAATGAGAATCTTACCATGTCCTTCAAGAAAGAGCCCAAGAAGGCAGGTGAAAGGAACGATTGTTTCTGCATGTGCAAACCGGAGCTGTGCTCTCTCATACATCCCACCTGGCTGGTTCTCTAGAAAAATTAGGGGCATTTTAGTTGTTGAAAAAGAATAAGCAGTGCAATTGATATAAATGTATGACTGGATTTGAGGACAAGAAGCAGGACCCCTGTATCACTTCCAACAAAAAAGGGAGGACCTAATACCAGTACCTTCATTAGCTCGGATGGACTCTTCCATTGTCTGAAAAATATCTCGTAGCAGAGGCACTCCCATCCAGTAATTTATGGAATTTCCATAGCCTTTAAGTAGAAAACCCTCCAAGTCATCTGTCCATTCAAGCAGATGAATCTAACAAAGAAGAAAAATTTGCATGCTGAAATTGCAATCACTATATTGTTAAGCTGTAGTATGTAGGAAATACAAGGCTGTATTGTTGCATGGATCAACATTGGCAACATTGGATAACGGAGTGAATGGCATGTCAGTCTCAGAAAGTCTGTCTACCAGCATCTTGTAATTGGACTTTGTTCAATCTCTACTCCTAGACAATCAATTTCATTGGGTAAATTAAAGAGGTCACCTGACAAGGATTTTTTTTATCATTATCTTAATACATATGATGAGAGATAATAAAAACTCAATCTCGATACGGACACATGGGAGCAGCATTTGCATGACATCAGCATAAGCTGCATAACTAGTTGCTTTTTTCTCAGAAATAGAAAGTACTCAGATAATAAAAACAGAAGAATTGAAACAAATTAATAATATGGCTTGGGATATACTTCTGTTTCATTGAAAAGGCTGCAAGCTTGATTGGTGATATCCAACAAAGATGCTTCCTGCAAATGTAGAAGTTATGATTTCAAATCTGATAAGGCGAAGCTGGGAAGAAGCTAGATACAAATTGAAAAATACAAAATAAATGCCTAATTGAAATATCAGTGACCTGTTTGCAGAGAAACCAAAGGGAGGCAATATCCTGCCTTTTGAAATTAAGATGGTATCTCGAGATAAGCGCAGATGTAATCTCCTCTAAGATTGGCTCTTTCAACTTCTCAACTTCAGGTTCTTGACTCTTCCTATAACCCTGAAATATTGGATTTTGCTATGAGACGTCTATCTAGTGTAACAGAGAAATCTTATCAAACAACTTGAACCTGTTAAATTTGTGATAATTCATAAATTGGCAAGACGAGAAATAAAAGCACTCAAAGTCACTAAATAAATTTAAATTGTAGATAAATTACTCTTTTTTAATGATCTAAGCTGTTATGAAATCTAGCATAAGTGTACAACAAAACTACCAGTGAATGTGATGCATTAATATACTGGGTCGAGTATGGATCAACCAGATGGAAGACATTACCAATTCATCAAATTTGGCATTTCTTCGTACATGCACAATGGACTTCATTCCTTCTTTTACATGTTTTCTAGTGACAAATACTCGAGATATTTCAAATTGAAACCATTTGTTCAATATACTAAATTGTTAAACAGATCGGGCCAGACCTGACCACCACCTAGTTGAGAATTCATGATAATCAAATAAATAACAAAAAGGGGAAAACATACATACCTTGTAAGTCGCACAAGATTCAAAAAATCGGAGCAAGATGTCACTTGCACGATTCTCACTAACGACAGAAAAGGCACGATGCCGTCCTGGTCCAAGACTACCTTTTCCTGAAAATAGCCCTGTACCAAATGCCACTGCACTAGCTGCTGCCCTAGGAACCTTATTACATCAAGGCATAAGTTACAATATTCCACAATTTTCTGCTTTTTCTATAAATATTTTATTTTGCATGCATGCATGCCTAGCTTATGTTTGTTTTGAGCTCTATAGTTGTTTATATGGGTTATAATACTATACCATTTAGTACAAGTATTTGTGAATCCGTGAGAACAAGTTGAAATCAAATTTCGCAATTCTTAGTCCAAGTATATGGCTTGAGGAGGTGGTCACCTGGGTAGCCTTTATGGGGTAGATATCAGGGTGATAGTCCTTGCTAAATATCTCCGGGAATCGGTCCCTAACTCTGAGTGCTAGTCTGTACAACTCTTGTTCTCCCAAGTCAATGAGCTCTCCTCCCTTCACCCGGCCTTTCCAGGGCGATTCCCACCCCTGAATCCAACTAGGGATTTTGTGTGCTTCAGAGCTTCCTTTTTGGTTCACCTCTTCCACAAGAGCTGCCAACCGGATTGCCAGCCTGTCCAGTTCTTTGATCCGTTTTTTGGTTGGGGAGCGGGTCCCATGCCTTGCCTGGTATAAATTCAAAAGGGGGAAAAATTATAAATGGAGACGTCACTTGCCGCTTGGAAAATACGTATACTCATTTTAAACAGATCTTTGGGTATACTTTGTTTATCCAAAATACTGTTGTTTTTTAACCAGCATACTTTGATTATTGCCTAAATGACTAAATTGGAACCCAACTTCTGTAAAAAATATAAAAGGGAAAAGAAGCAAAGGCCAACTTTAGTGTTTCACAAGTAAATTACTAGATTTAATAATAATTACAAAAATTAAGCCGCTTAGCTAGCAAAAGCACAACCCTGACGAAAAGAAGTAACAAATAAAGAAGTTGCCAGTATACGACATTGTAACAAAGTACATAGAAATAATGATGTTCTGAATCCTTGATAGTGTCACAACAAAGAATTGGAAGTTGCGAACGCGGTAATGTATGGCAAAATTTGGATTGCAGATTACAGAAAATGACAGAATAAGGGTAATGGTGATTTAAAAAAGTGTATAGGAATATGAGAAAGAATGAGAGATTAAGAAGAAGAGAAAGGAAGACTGACCACAAGGTTCAAGTGAATTGGTTGACAGCCATCTGGTATAGCAGAGGAGAAAGAAGCAAGATTGGTAGTATCTCTGGATACGTCGTATCTACAATGAAGAGGAAGGAGTGAATTGGCACACGCAGCTAAAATGCTAGTGGTTTCTGGAGCACAGAATTGTATCTTTTGTTTATGCCTCTCTCGATACAATCATGCATCGAGAGAGATTCGAGAGAGAGAGAGAACAGACCTGGTAACGGTGGAGAGGTGTCGCCTGACGTCGAGGTGAGCGTGAGCGTGAGCGGAGAAGAGATTGAAGGGGTTAAAGAGAAAGAGAAGAGAGATGGCTGAAAGGAGAGGAAGAGAGCAGAGGGCGATCTTCATGCTCCAGTCTCCGATCGATCTCAGGGAGTGGCGCTGCACAAATCCCAAACACTTCCTTCGTCTTCGTCTTCTTCGTCGAGGTCGCCTTGGCTTACGATCAGCAATCCGTGCTCCGCTGCAGCATGGAACTTGTACATTTATTTCCCTTTACATTTACATTATTATTATTATTATTTTATTCTAATCATAGTGAATGCTATTTTGCATATTTCTTATGAGTCGGCTAAGGTTGGGGCTTAATGAATAATGAATAATTTCGAATTTCAGTCTTAAATTATATTCATCGTGGACAAAGGCCCAATTGGATTTCTTATGAAGCCCATTAGTCATTGGGCTATTATAAATCCATTCAAGAATTATAATAGAATACAAATATCATTTTATATATACAATCCAGTTGGCAGTTAGATTAAGATTACAACTCACGCCAACTCAACCCCTTCCCTTGATCCCTTCCATTTTCAACAAACAACACAACATCCCTTCCAAGCAACCTTCTTTGCTCATACCAAACTCACAATGGCCACGCCTCAAGTACATGTCACGACTCAATCGGTAGTGTCAGGAGCCGCCGACGCAGGCAGTGATATCGGCTTAACCAGCAATGCCACCAATTCTACCATCGGGCATTCGCATAGAGATACCTTGCTTGGAAAAAGTGTGGTGGTGTTCAGGCTCTTGGCTTCCTTCTCTTCTCTTCTCTCTCTCATTATCATGGCTTCTAACAAGCATGGCGATGGCAAGAACTTCGA
>CAXKVX010000883.1:0-21943 GCA_964058865.1 Eleocharis quinqueflora | reverse complement strand
CCTACCCCAATTTGTTTGGGACTAAAGGCTTTGGTGCTGTTGTTGTTGTTGTTGTGCAAAATATATTGTATTTACTATTTTTTTGCTTGACATGACTATTAGTTGTCATGTATCAAGATGTTTCAGATCTTTTGCGACTATAACAAATGTTTGTTTTATTTGCAAAAAAACTTAGATCTTTGGTGCTCATTCTGTTTAGTTTATGTGAATCTCAGGTTATCTATCTTGAACCGGCAGAGGCTCGTTCTGCTTTCAAGGGTTTAGCCTACAAGCGTTACAAGTAGTTTCTCATTCTGTACTTCGGTTTTTTCTTGCAAGTACTATTTTCCTATTCCTTAAAATTTGTTTAGATTAAGGAGTGTTATTTTGGCTGTAATACTCATAGCAGGTAACTCAGTTTTATGATGCACTAATATGGGGTTCAGAGATTTTATGTCTCTATCAAAATCAAAGTTGACCATGCCCTGTAGACATAACCTGGTCACTGTTAAGTTTTGACCAAGTACTAGTATCCTGATGTATTGTTTTAAGTTAGCCCTCAGCCTGATTTAGTCTCAATAAAGTTTGTAGGGAATGAAACATCTGGATAATTGGTTCAATCTAAATTGCGCGAAATTGATGTTCAAGTACCTCAGAGTGCCCAACAACAACAGCAAAGCCTTTTTTGTCCCAGACAAGTTGGGGGTAGACTAGAGATGAAACCCAATCAGAGTACTGAAAAACCAATATAGATAATAGTAATATAACAAATAGTAACATAATATCTATAGTAATATAATAGTAATAGTAATAGAAATAATAATAATAATAATAATAATAATAATAATAACTAATATTACTAATTATGATAACAACAATAGTAAAAACTATAATATAAATCATAAGTCTAAACCTGCATCCTACTTCCTAGACTTGAAATAAAAATTTGAAATTTATAGCAAAACTCCATGAAGGGTTTCAATTTTACTAAGCTATTGAATAGTTCCAGGACTAAATCATCTCTCTTTCCCTTTTTTGCTCCTCCCTCTTCCCTATTAATAGAGATGCTCCTCTCTATCTGGAATGGGCACCAGAGAATATATTGTCACCAGCAACAGGAGCTGTTACTCAAGAAGAATCAAATGGTCTACCAGCAACAGATGAGAAGTTACCCAAGAAGTTCCTGTTGGATCAAAGTTTAGGGGTTGTAGATGAAGAAGAAATAGATCTTGACAGGGTTGAGGTTTGCCTCCTCTCTTAAAAGAAAAAACAACTTTTTGTGCTACAAGTATCTGAAAGTTTTCTATTTCAGGTTGTGCTAGTTGTTTGACTTGTCCGCAAATTGCATCCTGCATTTCTCATATCAAGACTTTGTTTCCAATATTTTGGTTATTTGTAAAGAACATCCGAACGTTACAATCAATGCTAATTTAAATATTACTTAAGTCGAGCATTCTATATTTATTCGTCTGAATGCTTTTTTCTTAGGATATTTTGTCCATAGTCAATTATCATCCTTTTCTCCTTAAATAGTTTTTTACCATTTCAATATTTCTTGCAGTCAAGGTCACTCTTTGTCAAGAACTTGAACTTTAGGACTGCAGATGAATTGTTAAAGCAACATTTCAGCAACAATATTAAAAGTGGTACTATAAAAAGCCTGAAGGTATATTTTCTTAACTGAGTTATTTCTTTTCACTTTTTGTTTTCCCTTATCTCAGCTTTTAGATTTTCTTTCTCTTCTTTTATTGCTATGTTAGATTCAAAAGCACCTTAAAAATGGCAAGAATGTCTCCAAGGGTTTTGGCTTCATAGAGTTCGATTCAGTCGAGACAGCTACCAATGTATTGAAAGAACTTCAGGTATCATTTCCTTCTCAGGCTAATTTGTACTTGTTTGCTTGTGGCAGCACTCCTTTTCTATAGATCTATTTTGTGGTCGTACTTGTTGAACTTGGCATATTAGGATTTCCAAATGTTGAGATTTGATGTTACCAGCTCACTGGTACCTCCAGGTAGGAGATTAGCTGATGGTATGTGTATGGTTTGGTTAGAAGGTTTTGATCTTCCCAGCTAGATTAATAGCTTTATTCAAATGTACTGATTTATTTAATATTTCTCTTTCTATCTATTTGGGATAATGATGTGCATAAATTGTAAGATTGGCTGGCTGTGTCAGGATTGTCCGGAGTTTTTTTATAATGCAAAATATAATGGTTTGTTGTGTCAGAATTTTACTTGTCTTGGAGGTATTATAGTCTGTTTTGTGCTCACACAGGGAACTGTATTGGATGGGCATGCTCTAACATTACAGCTTTGCCATGCAAAGAAAGATGTTGAAGTTCCAAAAAAAGAAGGGAAGGAGTATAGTTCTACAAAACTGATTGTACGTAATGTGGCCTTCGAAGCAACTGCCAAAGATATAAGGCAGTTGTTTAGCCCTTTTGGTCAGGTAATTAGTTGTTTTTTCTTTCCATTATTTTCTTTTGCCTCTACGAAGTATTGATATCACATACATAGCAAAATGTGAAATACCTCATATGGCCCTCCAAAATATGAAATATTACCTATATGCCTGAACTCTTATCTACCAACTTTTTCAAAATGTGGCCTGTTGCATTTCAGTTTACATGTTCAGAAAAGGATCATAATGTAGAGTAGGTATATCAGCATGTGAATGACTCATAACAAAAGTATCTCTGAAATCTTTCAAAAAATAATTTTACCATCTTATCTATGTTATCCAATCTAAAACTAAAAGAATGAACAAAGTACATTGCAAAAAACCATTATGGACCATTGCAATTGATAATTTCCAAATATAATTTGTCATATAACTCAGCCCTCCTGGGTGTTTTTTTTCAAACTTGTAGTTATTTGGTTGTTTTCTAGTACCGTTACAAAGATTCATATTCATGTTATTTTTTAGATAAAGCGTGTTAGATTGCCGATGAAATTTGGGACACACAGGGGCTTTGCATTTGTGGAGTATATAACAAAACAGGAAGCTCAGAATGCCATGCAATCACTTTCCAATACTCACCTCTACGGCCGACATTTGGTACTTTAATGCCTTCAATTTTACCTTCTCAGTATTCATTGCCTTCTTTTGCAGATTACTGCTATTGTTGGGCATTTGAAAGATGTTTTTATTATCTCAACCATGGATGTCTTTTTGGGCACTTTCAAAGAAAAACCTGCTTTTATTTTTGCTATAAAAAATTTAAATTTAAAATAAAAATTTGCTGTTAAAACTGAAGCTTTTCGAATTTTTTAATGTTTACTCTGAATAAGTAGGATTGTGTTATTACTATTAAGTGGCTTTAGTCCAATTCAAGCTTGAGGAAGAGAGTTTTTCTTTTCAATTAAGATGGTACCAACTAGATGAAACATCTAAATCTTATTTTCGATTTATTCTGCAAATGTATTAAAGAAGTGTACTGGACGCAATGTTTTTATAATAATTTGTGATAATTGGAGCAATTTTCAGAACTTAATCACGTACATTTGTTAATTTGTATTCATAATAGATTTTGATATGTGTGTGTTTGTATTTTTCTTTTAGGTCATTGAAAGAGCAAAAGAAGGTGAAAGTCTGGAGGAACTGAGAGAGAGAACTGCAGCACAATTTGTGGATGAAAGTAGCGGTTTCAAATCCCTCTCCAGGAAAAGAAAACAAGTAGGCCTTGTAGATGAAGGCAACGTGAAGTTCTCCAGGATAGTAGAATAATTTCCCCCATTTGTTAAATATTTGTTTGGCTGCTCTGCTCTAGGAAAAGATGATGTATTGGCCAGCCAAGCCAGGTCGTGATATGAGAAATTTTTGCATTCTTTGGGTTACAATTATTATGTGCAATTCAGCGAATACCTCTAAGTTTCTCCGTTGCATCGCTTCGCGCCAACACTAATTCAGAGGCCACCGGACTGTATGAACGAGATTCTATTATGAGAATTCCAGAGCGTACCATGGCGTTACCATAAAAGTGCTGAGAAACGTAAAACTACTAACGGAAACCTTTGTGAAATTGGCTTGTTTATCTAACCGACTCGATGATGTTGAAGTTGAAAATTCATTCAGTCTTGCAAAAGTTCTAGTAGTCCAGTAATAGCTAACCAGATTGATTTGGATACGTTGCATCAGAATAATTGATGCACACTTGCACTGCAAATGCGAATAAATGTAGTTATTTTTTTCTAAAAATGAAAAAGTACAAATGTTCTAAAAGACTAAAACGCTGATTCATTTTAGCACGACAGATGCAAATAAATATAATAATTTTTATGTTGATGCACATCTACTTTGCAGATGCAAATAATTATCGGTTAAATGCTACTTGTGAATATTTGACAAAATATCGTTAAATTCTTCTTTACGTCGCAAAGTCGATGAAAAACATCGATGTTTCAATCTCTTGGATAAAATTTGACAAAATATAGCTGGATCGAAGCAAAACATCGCTAAAATTCTTCTATACATTGTTGAATCTACAAAAAAACATCGATGTTTCGATTTCTGTATAAAATTCGACAAAACATGGATGGATCAAAGCAAAACATCGCTGAATCAGTAAAAACAACGATGTTTTGATTTCGTGGATAAAATTTGATATAACATCCCTCGATCTAAGCAAAACATTGTTGAAGTTCTTTTTTACATCGTTGAACTGATGAAAAACATTCATGTTTTGATTTCTTAGACAAAATTTGATAAAACATCAAGAGTGAGTCTTCTATGGACAAAAAAATTAAACTCAATTTAATTGTATTCGTTGATCATCATCAATAATTGTACAATCAAGTTGAATTTGCATTGATAATAATGAAATCAAGTTAATTTTGATCCATAGCAGAATTTGCCAAACATCAATGGATCGAAGCAAACATCGCTGAATCGATGAAAAACATCGTTGTTTTGATTTCCTGGATAAAAATTGACAAAACATCATTGGATCGAAGCAAAACATCACTGGAATTCTTCGTTACATCGCTGAATCGATGAAAAATAACAATGTTTTGATTTCTTGGATAAACTTTAGCAAAACATCACTGGATGAAGCAAAAGATCACTAAAATTCTTTTTACATTGCTGAATCGATGAAAAATATCGATATTTTGATTTCCTGAAAAAAAAATTGACAAAATATCGCCTGTCGAAGCAAAACATTGCTGAAATTCTTCTTTACATCGCTGAATCGGTGAAAAACAACGATGTTTTGATTTCATGGATAAAATTTGACAAAACATCACTGGATGAAGCAAAAGATCGCTAAAATTCTTTTTACATTGCTGACTCGATGAAAAACATCGATATTTTGATTTCCTGGATAAAAATTGACAAAATATCACTTGTTGAAGCAAAACATTGTTGAAATTCTTCTTTACATCGCTGAATCGGTGAAAAACAACGATGTTTTGATTTCATGGATAGAATTTGACAAAATTGCTGAAATTCTTCTTTACGTCGCTGAATCGATGAAAATTTGATGTTTTGATTCCTAGACAAAATTTGACAAAATATCACTGAATCGAAGCAAAACATCGCTGAAATTCTTCTATACATCATTGAATTGATGAAAAACATCGATGTTTCGATTTTCTCGATAAAAATTGACAAAACATCACCGGATTGAACCAAAACATTGCTGAAATTCTTCTTTACATCGCTGAATCGATGAAAAACAACGATGTCTTGATTTCTTGGATAAAATTTAATAAAACATCGTTGGCTCGAAGCAAAACATCGCTAAAATTAGTTTTTACATTGCTGAATCGATGAAAAACTTCGATGTTTTGATTTTCTGGATAAAAATTGACAAAACATCGCTGGTCGAACCAAAATGTTGTTGAAATTCTTCTTTACATCGCTGGATGAAAAACATCGATGTTTCCATTTTTTGGATAAAATTTTACAAATATAGTTGGATCGAAGCAAAACATCACTGGAATTCTTCTTTACATCACTAGATCGATGAAAAACATCGATGTTTTGATTTCTTGAATAAAATTTGACAAAACATCGCTGGATCGAAGTAAAACATTGCTGAAATTAAATTTTGAATAATATGGTTTGCTATATAATGTATTAATTTACCATCATATTTTTAAAGATTGGATATATTGGAAAAAGATATGAACGAGCAAGTTCAGGATTCAAATAACTATTAAGATGAGACAATAGATGTGAAAAATATACTAATATTGTTTTGTATGAGTAAATATTATTTCTTTTAATTAATTTTTTATTTATGGATATTAAACTAAAAAAGTTTAATAAAAAAGTAAACAAATAATTTTGAAATGAAAAAAAATATATCAAAATATAACTTATTATTATGAAACTAGCTAAATTATATTGCATTTGAATTAATAAAAAATAATTATATATGAAGTACGTTAATTGTTTGGTAATACATTTTGAAATCTTTTATTGATAAATACTTGTAATTACAGTAAGTTTTAAATCTAATTTGAAATTCAAATTAAGACATGGATTGTTTATGATTTTTACAATTACGAAGACTTTTAACTATTTTAAAATTTTACAAAAATTAAGACATGAATCGTTCATGATTTTTCAGAAACCCTCTACCAAAACACGTAATACCAAACATGTTTTTAGATGTTTCGTTCATTTATGGTTATTTGTAAAATTAAATTTGCGTGTAAAATTTTAGGGGACCAGCCATTTATGAAATAATGAAAAGCCCCAAACAAAATCCGATTGATTATGGCATTTTCCATATATTTCAATCACGTTCGATCTCTTCACGGTTCACCGTATTATATGTATATAGCTTATAGGAGAGAATGCCCACACTAATCTCTGTTGAAAAGGCGTGCTCAACCAAATAATAATATGCATGAATACAGTAATTATTAATATTATTTTAATAATAAAGAAAATATAATTATATTAATAATAATAATAATAATATATTATATATAATATACTAAAATATTGTTAAAGTAATAATCAAAATAATGATAATAATCAAAATAATATAAAACTGTAATAATATGCATAATTTTAAAATAATAATAATAATATATTATATATAATATACTAAATAGTGTTAATTACAAATATAATACAACATAATAAAATAATAAAGATAATTATAGTAATAATAATAATATAAAATCATAATAATATGCATTATTTTAAAATAATAAAATAATAATAATAATTAATAGTAATTATTAATATTTATAAATATAATATAATAATATTAACAATATTAACAATAATAATAAAATATATATAATATATAAAATATATTAAATTGTTAATTACATTGCAAACTTTGTTGCTTAGTCATATGGAACAGTGTATTTCGGTATTCCATCTATATGATGGTATAACGGAATAACCTCTTTTACCACTATTCTATTCTTTCAAAATGTATTTGGCAAAATCACATTGTTGGAATAAGCTTCTATTCCGATATTTCATTCAAAAGTAGTGTTGACAAACGGACTCGGGTCCGTTTGGCACTCTTGGTTTAGTGGAATAGAGTGATATTATATTCCAAACAAGTACCAAACAACCCTTTAGATTTTCAAAATAGTACAACAATTTGCTATTCCACTAAACCAACCAATAGGTGGTTTAGCAGTTTAGCAATTGTAGAATATCAATTAGTATTTGATTGCATTGTGTTGTATTTAGCAATTAATAATATTTTATTATATATATCACCATGTTTATTATTTAATTTTATTATTACTGAATATAACACATATTATTATGTTATTATTATTAATATTATTATTTTTTATTTTTTATTTTTTTATTTATTATTATTATTATTATTTTATTGGTATTGTAATATTTCATTATTATTATTATTGTTATTATTATTTATTATTAGTGATAGGGCCTCACTGGAATCGACCCAAACCAGGCCATTAAGCATTGGCCTGCCTGAGACACGACCTCGTTGGGACTGGCCCGAGTAAGGCCATTGGGAGTTGACCCGCTTGACGATGACCCGCTCCCGACCTAGACTTAGTAGGCCTATATATACAGAGCTAAAGCAAGAGATTAGGGGTTAATTGATAGCAGTGGCAAGACTTAGGCTAGCTTCTTATATACATTTCGCTCTCTCTCTTTCTCTCTCACTCTCTCTCTCTCATCTCTTGTACCCCTGATCTGCCACGGCATAATTGATATATGTAATATATGTAATAGCTTCTTATATATCTTATTTGAAACCTCAGATTTCCCCTATTGCCATGACATCCCCCTCGGCAATACACCCTGAGATCCGATCATTGGTGCTCTCGTTGAGAGCTGAATCTTCGCTTTGAACTCATGTCTCCCCCCTGCCTGTCCTCTACGGGAAGACCAAATTGTTGTCAGTCTCGGTATGGCACGAACCACTCCACCTCCCCCGATCGCTCATACATCCTTAACACCAAGTTGTGCCTTGGTATCTACATCCCTAACCCCCAACTCAAACTTGCTCCCATCATTGTGGCAAACATCTCCTCTCTTATGCCAATCGCAACGACCCAAACAACTGACTCCTTAATCTCCACTCTCCACCCCAAATCATCCAGAACATGCTCCAACATCCGACCCACCCCTAGTCCCCACACCTTCCGAAGTAACCCACGCTTATCATCCTTCCACAACCTATGAACCCAATGATGCCTTCATCTCGATTACCCGTTACTGATATCCCACACCTCACCCCAGTGTATCCACCTTTCCCCTTCACCGCCCCAAACGCCTACCCATATGGCCCCACACCCTCAACTCAAACCATCCCGTTCCAGTAACAACCAAGTGCCTCAGCACTAGCCTATAATCGAACTGACTCATAGTTCATACCGCCAAACACACAACCTTTTGGAGCCTCACTCTCCTTTGAAGAACAAGTCTGGCGAAAACTTTGCAATCTAGAGCAACAGTTCAACCAAAACCCTCCCTCGAATGATTTTTTGACTGACGGTCCGCTTGTGCGGGTACTATACTCCACAACCATACCTCCCACAACAGATATTCCGAACCTTGGAACTTTCGACTCATCTAGATCAGCGTTCTCGAATCCGAAAGCCTTCTTTGTCGGATTTCGTGAGCGACTTCGACAGATGGGATTTGACGATTCCGTAATGTGTCGGTTATTTCCTACATATCTCGAAGGATCGACTTGGAACTAGTACTCCTCGCTGCCCCCTCGTTCTATAGCAACCTTCGACCAAATGGCCAGAGTTTTCTTGGCCCGTTTCAGAGGAATAAAGAAACCCGAGAAGTCTTGTGATAGCCTACTTGGCCTGCAACAAGGAGTAACTGAGTCCACAAGAGATTATATCGACCGCTTTGTCAAAGCAGCTCAGAATGTGAAAGACTACGACGACAAGATGGCCGTCCTAGCTGTGCGCAGAAGACTGAAGAAGGCAATCTTCGGTTCGAGGCACATAAATCACACTTCGCCACGCTCCAAGACTTTGTGGCCTTCGTTGGCGCCTACATCCAGGGAGAGGAGGACACGACGTCGAGCGGGGAGGATCAGGAAGATCCTCGCAGTGATAAGTACTCCTACCCATCAACTCGGCAGACTCAAAGGTCGGCAAACAATAGGAGAGGGAAAAATGGGAGGAATGAACAAAGACCAGGCAATTCGCGGTCTATCCAGTTTTCGCCACCTCTGGAGATATTTGAAATCAAAGTTGACAGAAGTTATTGTGAGTTTCACAACAGCGTAGGCCACCTCATCAAAGATTGCCTTGCCCTGAAAGATGAGTTGGAACAGTTGGCAAGAGATAAAGACATGTGGCATTTTTCCAAAGGTTCGTCAACAACATGGTGGAAAGAAGGGCGCATGCAGGCTCCATGCAGCCTTTCCACGGAAATAGGCAGCCATACAGAGCGGCTCAAAACAACAACCGTAGAGACGAGCCAAAAAATGAATTACAGGAGGGAGAGGCGCATGTTGTTCGAGGACCGACCCCTATCATTCACATAATCTCAGGAGATCAGGCCTCGGGAGGGGATAGTAGGAGGAAGAGACGGCGTTATGCCACCAGTCTGCACCGCACCAAGGTATTTCAAGTGGGCAAGAGATTCAAAGGGTTTGATACACCAATCACCTTCCAGGACAGTGACTATGGGGGTGTGCGGTTTCCTCATGATGATGCTATTATCCTCTCGCTCAAGATGGAGCCGGAAAAATAAGGATTTCCCCATCGAGTATCATGTATCCTTGTAGACACCGGCAGCTCGGCCGACATCTTATACCGAGAAGGATTCAACATATTGGGCCTCATGGAAAAATCCCTACCACCCATTCGTACCCCGTTAATCGGTTTCACCGGCGACACCCTACATTCTTCCGAGGTCGTCACTCTGAAAGTCCGCTTCGAGGTGAAACCATGCCAGGCAGAGCTACCTGTACAATTTCTGGTAGTGGACGCGATCTCCGGTAATGGAATATTAGGCCGCAACACTCTTAATAGATTGGGAGCAGCCATCTCTACTTCTCACCAGATGATAAAGTTCCCCACAAGGTCGGGCATCGGTTAGGAAAAAGGAGACTAAGGAGCATCTCGGAGTCACTATTCTTTAACATTACAAGGGGCTATCCATGTGGCGAGCGTAGAAGAAGTGATCGGAGGAATTGGTGGCCCCACCCCGGAGGAACTACCGAGGCAAGCGGCATAACCAGTGGAGGAGGTGAAACCTTTTGAGGTGGCTGCCCACAGATTCGTGCAGATAGGGTCGAAGTTGGACGAGGCAGAACGGGCAATGTTGCAAGCTTTCTTGACAAGGAATATAGACATATTCGCATGGACAACCGAAGACATGCTAGCAACGAAAAAGAAGGTTGAGGGTCGAAAGACAACATGTGGTTAAGGCAGAAGTAGAGCGCCTAATGGCAGCCGAATTTATTCGAGAAGTACAATGCCTCGAGTGGACAGCAAACACGGTGCTAGTAAAAAAATCTAATGGTGACTGGAGGATGTGCATCGACTACAACGACCTGAACAAGCATGTCCGAAAGACCTCTTCCCTTTACAAAACATTGACGCTCTAGTCGATCCAACGGCGGGCTTTCGGTACTTGAGCTTTATGGACGCTTTCTTTGGATACAATTAGATCAAGAAGCACCCAAAAGAAGAAGAGAAGACATCCTTCGTCACCGACCAAGGGCTGTACTGCTACAAAGTTATGTCGTTCAGCCTAAAAAATGCAGACGCGACGTATCAAAGAATGGTGAACAAGGTATTCTCCAAGCATATATGCGACAACATGGAGGCTTACGCCGATGACATGTTAGTCAAAAGTGTCTCGGCCAAACGACACACCGAGGACCTCGAGGAGACATTCAAGATAATGAGGGAAGTAGGAATGAGATTGAACCCGAAGAAAAGCTTCTTCGGATTATCTGGCGGAAAATTTTGGGATTCATTGTATCGGAACAAGGTATCGAAATCCACCCATCAAAATACAAAGCCATTCTGGAGATGCGCTCCCCCCAGAATGTCAAAGAAGTTAAGGTGTTGACCATGCGAGTAGCCGCCCTGAGCCGATTTATTTCCCAGGAGAACTTTGTCTGCCTTTCTTTCAGACATTGAAAAAAGCCCGAAAGTTTGAATGGGATGCTGATTGAGAGGAGGCGTTCCATAAGCTGAAGGAATATTTCACCCGACCTCCCGTCTCAAGCAGACCAATACAAGGGGAAACATTGTTAGTCTACCTAGCGGCAAGTGAAAAAGTTATCAGCTCGGTGCTCATAAGAGAGGAACAAGGAACTCAGCACCCGGTATACTGTTGGGATTTCATGTGTAAGTTCAAGAGGACGAAAATTAAAATTTTTGCCTCTATTTAACTCAATACACAAAGGATCTTATTTATATAACAATTGCAAGCAATATTACACTATGACATTTCATCGAACACCTCTTGTGCATCAACAAAACAGAAAATAACACATTTATTTCTTGCACAAGAGTGGATAAAAGTTTATACCTAAAGAGATTGTCAAATCTCTTTGTAGAGAGGAGTCGATTCCTCTTCTAGGTCTCTTGGAAACCGTCGTCTTCCTTCTTCGGCCATGGAAGCACCCTTGTCTCTTGGTTCACCTTGAACCTAAACAACAACCTAAAGCATCCTTAGATAGATGGATGTAGAGGCTAGAGCTTAGATTCAACCACCTAGATCTTCAATCTTCAATGAACAAGCTATTTCATTTGGTGGCTAAACCTTGCAAGAGAAGAGAAAGAAGAACAATGGAGTTTTTCTTTCTACACACAAGAGAGGGGAAATAAGGGTTACTATTCACGAATTACTATTCATCCCACTATAGCAAGAGAGAGAAAAAGTCATTTTTCATCTCAAACATACCCCTTTATATAGCCAAGCCCTAGGGCAACACTTGTGTTAATTATTTACACAAATGGCTATGACTACTCTCTTGTTATTCCCTAATCATATTTTGCAAGGATTTAATTTATGAGTAAATAATATTACTATATTATTCTAATATGAATTAATTTATTATTCTTATAATGCTCTCAAACATTATACAAAATAATATTCATATATATTCTCATAAATTTATTTTATGATCTAAGCATGTCATTTTACATGACATATTACTTTAACATTTTATCATATGCATTTTAACTCATACATCGTGAGATTAAATACATCATTGAAAATGTAAAATACTTGTTGTTTCTGTTCAGTTGGTGTGACCTTACAGAGGATCTACGTCGTCTCGGGATATAATATAAAATACTTTATATTATGGACTATAAGAGGTTCTATCACTACATTATAGTATCCCAAACGACATAGTCGTTACGTGCTTGATCCACTTAATTTGTGTCTATCCTTGTCTCATGATATTTTAAATAATATGCAAAATAGGATCGTGTCATTTTTGCATTATATTCTTTTCTTGGTCTCTCAAGTGAATTATAAGTATAACTACATCAGTTATATTGCATGCAATATAATTTCACTTTACCAAGGGGCCCAGTAATATCATAACTCAAATAATTGAGGGACAATAATAATATTGACATATAAATTTCTCCCGCACAAGTTGTACATAACGAATTACTATATTATTCCAATCATTTGAATGGACTTTAATAGTAATCACATTATATACTTCTCATGTGAAAAACTTACATGTCTCATATATAAGATTCAAAGACACATTGGAAACATTAATGACACAAAACTAATCCATATAATGCTCCATCTGGTTAGGTCATGTTCAGTATATAAAGAATCACCATTTTATATACTCATGTCATTGAATGATAATCACTTATCAACGTTTATAGAACTACAATGTATTTTCAATTGACATGACAATCTTCATGGTAAATAATGTTCCCTTTAATTACCACGATTGTGAACATATATAGGATTATATGTTTTCATCTAAAGAGTTCTATGGTTCAAGACCATGAGCATCTTCTTGAACGTTTCTAAAGATATAACATATCAATCTCAAGGAACATAAATGTATAATAACATTTAAAATCATAAACAATTCATAAATTCGTTATCAAAAAGATAACTTTCAAAACACACGACCTTCATATACTACGTGTCTTAGATTCTGAGAGAGGCGGAGACACGATACTCGCCATTGGAAAAGCTAGCATACTCCTTGATCGTCGCGGCTCGAAAACTTCGGCCATATTTTCAAGCACACCCATTCATGTCATGACCAAGGAGCCTTTGAAAAGGGCATTGGAAAAGTTCGAGGTATCAGACCGGTTGTTAAAGTGGGCGGTAGAACTTTCGGAATTTGACATATCCTTCTTGCAACGGACAGCCATGAAGTCACAAGTGCTCGCCGATTCATGCTGGAAATACCCACCCAAGAACCAAACAGCAAAGGGAACGAAAAATAGTGGATTGTATACGTGGACGGGGCATCCTCGTCAAAGGGAACAAAAATTGGTGTCACGATGGTCGGGCCAATCAGTGAAGTGCTCAATTATGCACTCCAACTCATGTTCGTAACATCCAACAACACGGCTGAGTACGAGGCCTTAATAGCCGGCCTCCAACTAGCAAAAGGGGTGAGAGCCAGTAGGGTTCTGGTGTACAATGATTCTCACCTGGCCGTCAACCAGATTTCAAGGGAGTACGAGGTTCAAGATCCTAAACTGGCGAAATACTTGGAAGAACTGCAAAGGATGAGGATGATGTTCGAGCACACGGAAATACTCCATGTGCCGAGAGGAAAGAACATAAAGGCTGGCGCCTTGTCAAAATTAGTAGAGAAAGGAGATTTAGACAAAGATAGGCTGGTAATCGTCTTGGAAATGCAGCAGCCAAGCAACGAGGTTGAATACATCGAACAGTTTCAGATCGAGGAAGGGGAAGAATGGTACACACCCATTTGGGACTACCTCACCATAGGTTGTTTGCCCAACATCGACTGGAAGCGATGAGGATCCGCTGGGTGTCGGCCCAGTTTGAGATACTTGGAGGAATTATGCACAAAAAAGGTTATGTCACCCCATGGCTAAGGTGCACAGGCAAGCAACAAGCCGAGCAGTTGTTACGGGAAATTCATGAGGGGATTTTTGGAAGTCATCAAAGAGCTAAAACCATCGCCTTTCGAGCCTTTCGAGTAGCCGTCGGTAAAAGAGGACGCACTGGCCCTCGTAAAAAAGTGCAGCAAGTGCCAGTATCACGCCAAGATCCCTAGGCAAGCGGCTCAGCCTATGCAAAGCATCTTTAGTCCATGGCCCTTCGACATATGGGGAATCGATCTGCTAGGCCCGTTCGCTAAGGGAAAAGGCTAGGTCAAATTCCTCGTGGTCGCCATAGATTACTTCACCAAGTGGGTCGAGGCCAAATCGATGGCTCGGACAACAGCGAGAAAAATCGTGGAGTTTGTAAGGAGCAACATTTTCTGCAGATTTGGCCTTCCATCTACCATCATATCGAATAACAGATTGCAATTTTGCACGCAGGAGTTCAACAGCTGGTGCACATCACAACACGTGCTCAATAAATATGCTTCGGTGGCCCATCCTCAGAGCAACGACCAAGTAAAGGTTACCAACAGAACAATCTTGGACGGCCTCAAAAAGAAGATAAAGGGATGCAAGGGGTAGTGGCCCGAGCTATTGGATGAAGTGTTGTGGGCCTACCGAGGAACATCCCGAATAGGCACAGGCAAGTCCCCTTATGAACTGGTCTTCAGCATGGAGGCGATTACCCTTATTGAGTTCATGGGGAGGTCACCAAGGACGGTTCATTATGAGGAAGAGGCTAACGAAGTCGACAAGCAACTAGCATTGGAAGGCATCAAAGAACTGAGGGTAAGGCAAGCTTTCAACAAGAAGGTGGCGTTGAGACAATTTCAGCCCGAGGATCTGGTATTAAGAAAGGTCGAAGCCACGGGAAAGAAGATGGACAAGTTGGATCCAACTTGGGAGGGACCGTTTAGGATGGTCAGAACATACAACAATGGGGCGTACAAACTGGAGAATTTGGACGGAACATTGATCCCCAGGACATAGAACGTGGAGCACCTACGAAGATTCTACCATTAAGCGCCGAGCATTTTCCACCAAGGAACAAAGGACAACTAAGATGTACTCTTTTCCCCAAAAAAGATTTTGTTAGGAGGGTTTTTGACGAGGCAGCAAAAGCTACTATTCAGCTGGAGTCCTTTTTAAATTTTTAAGTTTTTCCTATTCTCATGTAAGAACAATAGAAAGAAAAGTGTAAAACATTCGGCAAAGTAATGAGCAACTTATGTTCTTCATTTTTTATGTGTATCAAATCATCTCTGTGTGCAACGTAGTTTTCATCTTTATGTGCAACTTGTTTTCTCACACTATGTACGACCTACTCCTCGTCCCCCGTCTAGACATGCAACTCAACCATCTTCCCTGTGTGCAACTCGGCGTACGACTCAGCCCACCTCTCTATGTGCAGCTTGATATTCATCTATGTGTGCCACTCGGCGTACGACTCAGCCATCTTCCCTGTGTGCAACTCGGCGTACAACTCGGCCCTCGTCTCTGTGTGTAACTCGGTATTCATCTTTGTGTGCAACTTAGCATACGAATCAGCCCTCTCCTCTGCGTGCAACTCGGTATTCATCTGTGTGTGCAACTCAGCATAGGACTCAACCATCTTCTTTGCGTGCAGCTCGGTATTCATCTCTGTGTGCAACTCGGCGTACGACTCAGCCATCTTCCCTATGTGCAACTCAATATTCATCTCTATGTGCAACTCGGCGTATAACTCGACCCTCGTCTCTGTGTGCAACCTGCTATCCATCTCTATGTGCAACTCAGCATACGACTCGGTCCTCTTCTCTGTGTGCAACTCGGTATCCATCTCTGTATGGAACTCAGCGTACAACTCAGCCTTCGCCTCTGCATACAACTCAGTAAATTTCTTTGCATGCAACTTGGCGTTCAACTTTGTGTGCATCTTGTTATTCATCTGCGAATGCAGCTCAATCCCCCTTCTCGATGTACGTCTCGATCGTCTTCTCTACGTACAACTCGACCTTCGTTATCACACACAGAGCAAGCATCAGCTAACTAAGGTTATCAATGGTCGACATTCGGGTCATTGGAGTTACAACATGCCAATCACAAAGGTGCAAAATATAAGGATAAAGACAAAGGAGATACAAGAATCATCAAGTTTTCCATTCAACATCTCACAAATATTTGCGAAACACCAAGTTCTCAAGGACATAAACATTCAGAAAAAACAAAATAAAAACATACAACAAAACCCTACAAACAATGATCTACAAAGAATACAACCTAACTACTGAACCCCCTATCTCGGCCCTCTTTGCCGCCATCTTGCTCATCACCCGCCTCTCTCTCGCCGTCATCTGGAGAGACGATAACTCCCACCATCTCCTCCTCAGGAGGCCAAGCACCTACCCACGGGAAGGACACTCTGCGACTCGTATAGTCGAGAAAGATGTCAGGGACCTCAAGGGTCGCGCCTTCGACAGAGACCAGGCGGTCGGCTTCTTCATCCCAAGAGTATCCGATCAAGACCGAGGCTTCGTTGGGCACCATGGAAAAACCCAACTCCTTTAGTCAGAAAGGATAAAACCTCCGAAGAGAAAGAAGAGCAGCATAAGCTCCATTCAGTAGCTGGGAGGAGACAGACACGAGAGGGTTGCAGTAAAGAAGGCCGAGGAATTCAGGAATTTGCCGATAAGGTTGGAGTTGGCTCTTTTTTGCTCCCCAAGGGCAGCTGATTTCTTATCATACAAGCTCCGAAGGCCGTGTAGACATAGAGCTTGCTTGATATTTTCCATTCGGGAGCGAGAATATTCTGCAGCCAATTGAGAGTTACGTTGGCGAAGTCCCATCACCTCGATCTCCAACTCATTTACCCTCACCTCGGTAGAAGCAAACAAGTTGGATAATTTGGTGACTTCTGCTTTGGCCGCCTTTTCACCCGCGGCTAAGGTGCTTTGCAATTTGGTCTTCTCCCATAACAGCTGCTCCTTCTCCAAAACCAGCTTGGCCTTCTCAGCTTCGATAACGGCCTTATGCTTGGCGACGGTCTTCGCAACGAACAAGGGAAGCTCTCCCCGCTTAAGGGCTGTCGTGTCCCCCAACCTTGAGGTCATCTCGGCTATGGCAGTGCCTTGAAGAAAGCAGTCAAGGACTCCAGGTTCATGTCGGCATACTCCTGCCTTAAGTACCCGAGCGTGCACTTGGACAGGAGCTCTCGAGCGAAAGGGAGTAGTGAGGTCGGGGCGTCCGAGAGATCACCAACACTAGAGTCGGACATGAGTTCCCGATCGTGAGGGAGCTGGATGTCAACGCGGTCGCCCTCGTCATCGACAGCCTGACCCTTTTGACCTCCAAGGTGGTTCTTCCCCTTGCCCGTTGGGCCGACACCGAACGCCTCACCCAGACCAGGACCTTTTGGAGGCGGTGACAGAGTACTCTTTTGAGCCGGGGCGACAAGAGCCGAAGATTGGTCGAGTGGAGGAGGAGGACAATGAGAATTTAGGGGGGGTGACCGCAATGGCAGGGGCGATCTGCGAAGTCGTAGCCTTTTGCCGGGGCTGCTCCTTAACTTGCTCGGCACCCGGTGCCTCCTTGACAACCTTCTTCAACCAAGGTTTATTGACGGGCTGAGAAGAACCTGCAACCTCGAACCCCCCCCCCCCCCCCCCCGCTTCTTTGGCGAGTCGGACAGCCTTTTAAGGCTTTGTCAACACCATAGATGGTGAGTGGGAGCTCCCTCTTCATCATAACACCTACAAAACAAAAGTAAGAAAGAAGTTAAGCAAAAGGAAGTTACGAACAACAATGAAGTACAGAGAAAAGTGCATAAGTAGGAGTGTATATGGCTGGAGAATGCTAACTAGAGTGAAGTCCTCGATTCTGAGTCGGAAAGCGGTCTCTTCAGGGTTCAGTAGCCGACGACCCAGCAACGTAACCTTGGTATTTCATTGCCGTCTCACTAACCCAACCCAAGGCGTGTCCAGTTCGTTGGGTGGGAGATAGAAGAAACCCTTGTTGCAATGATTAATCTTCTTACCGAGCCAAAGATATGATTCTTCCTCCCCTTCTCCTGTCTCCGATTGATTATTATCCAGGATTTTACGACGGTAAACTTGTAGAACTCCAAAAACAAGGAAACCGTCGGTTGGGCATCTGGAAGGTCTGCAAAATACTCCCAATGCTCGTGCGTGAACAAGGCCTCAAAAGAACAAATATGGCACCAAAAAGCCACGACATTCCGTTGGCTCTGCGCCACATCTAGGGTCTTCAAAAGATCCACGACAAAGCCGTTGAAAGGCAAGGTGACCCCACACTACGCCGACTTGTGGTAAAAATAGTATCCCCTGGTAGAGTGATGGGCCTGGTCTTCCTCAGTGGCTGAAACCAACCTCTTTCCTACCCCCAAACTAACTCCATGCTTCACCCTCTTGACATTGTAGGTGTGCTCGGGATCGCTGGGATGCCTTCAACCCATGACAAGTCGATGGTCACCTCCTCAAACTCTCGGTCCTTCGGGGGAACCCGCTCCTCTTCTTTCTGTCAAAATAAAACCATCAGCTTCTAACCAGGGGCGGATTTACAAGGGGGACTCGGGGTCTCATCCCCCAATATTTCTGATAATCACCTTAAATACTATCTTATATATAGCAACTAATGGGCCCCACCCCCCCACCCCCTAATAAAGTTTTGCTAAATATAGAATATTATTTGTACTATAAAAATCCCACCATTCTACTCAATTCTCACATCTGGAGTCCAGCGTTAAAAAAAAACTGATTGTAATTTATTTTCCCATCAATCGCTAATTGCCTCATTATCTCACCGCCTGTTCTTATTCTTGCCTCTTCTATTCATCTCGCAAGTCGCAAGTTGCAGCCGTCACCGACCCTAACCCTAGGATCTTAATCCAACGGTACTACAGTAGCGTTCATCCCTCCTCCTCCGGCGCTCCCTTCAGCCTTCTCTGCTGCGGCGCTGCCTCTGGTGCTAACTACTTACTACTTAGTAAGCATTAACTGTTCCTCTGTTCTCTGTTCTTGCTGTCAATTCTTAATTTTAACAAGGATCATCAAGTTATAACATTTGAAATTTAATTATGGTCATGTACTCAAGTACTCAACGATTTTTTTTTATAATATATATCCATTATGATTTGTTAGTTCTCCAAGTTTATTTTACTTCTTCAAGGAACATATTTTTGTGGAATTTACAATAAGTAATCTGTAATCGACTAATAGGGGCCTTTTGGAATAAAAGTTCCATATGAGCCTCTTGTTCTCTGTTTACATTTTTTGGCAATGCAGACACCACTTTATTTTTTAATGCATGTCACAAGAAGCATTAAGCAATAAGCATGAGATAGTGTAACATGGTCAACCTGAAAAATTGAGTAAAAATATTCCCGGCATTATATTGTGTTATTACTTTGTCCCAATGTCAGTATACACAGTTTTTTAATTATTTGAGTTCTTTATATGCTAGTTGTTTCTAGCATTTTATTATATTCGGAAGCATTATTTAAATAAAAACATAGTATTTACTATCATAAAGTATACATTGATAATTTGACATAAATTTTTTTATTAGGTGCCAACTATCAAAAGAAAAACCCTTGAATGTTTTTTCAAGAAAGTGGAAACCGCGTCAAGCTCTCAATCTGTTGGAACTAATGAAGCAGCAACTTCTCAAATATCAAATGAAGTTCAAGAACAAAACTCTCAAGTTCCAAATGAAGTTCCAACACACGAACAATCAGAAGAACCAAGAATTGGATTTGTCACATATGAGAGAGATCCAGTTAAGCGTCCTCAAATTCATGAATACCCTTATGATAAAAGAGATGAAGTTAGAAAATTTTACATAAATATGGGGCCATTTCAACCTTGTTTGGATGAGTATCCACTTGTTGGATCTGGAAAACATCGTCGTCGCTTTCAGTACCACTATTTCTCAACTTTTCCTTGGCTAGAATTTTCACCGACCACACAACGTGCGTATTGCTTGCCTTGTTTTCTTTTTTCAACAAAACCACAAGGAAAGTCTGGTTCAGACACATTCACGATGAAGGGTTTTCAAAATTGGTGGAAAGCTCATAATGGAAGAGAATGTGCATTTTTTACTCACATGGGTAAAGATTCAAATTCGGCTCATAATTTTGCGGTGAGATGTTATGAGAATCTCAAGAATAACATGGGTCGTATCGAAAAGGTGATACATAAGCAAAATGAGAAAATGGTGGTAGATGCTAGACTGCGGTTGAAGACATCAATCGATGCTATCAGGTGGTTGACATTTCAAGCGTGTGCATTTAGAGGTCATGACGAATCTCCTGAATCCAAGAATCAAGGAAATTGAGATGATCAAGATTTTGGCTTCTTACAATAAATAAGTGAAAGCTGTTGTTTTAGAAAATGCTCCAAGGAATACGAAGTACACCTCACCGGTAGTTCAAAAGGAATTCTTCATGTCTTTGTTCAAAAAGTGCAGACAACAATTTGAGATGAAATTGGTAGTAGCAAGTTTTGCCTAATTGTCGACGAATCTCGAGATGAATCAAAAAAGGAGCAGATGGCAATAGTTGTTCGATTTGTCGATAAGAAAGGATTCATAAAAGAGCGTTTTCTTGACCTTGTTCATGTGAAAGATACTACTGCATTAACTCTCAAGAATTCAATTTGTACTGTCCTATCACATAACAATTTGAGTTTACAAAATATTAGAGGCCAAGGATATGATGGAGCAAGTAACATGCGTGGTGAGTGGAATGGAGTGCAAGCTCTTGTACTCAAGGAGTGTCCTTATGCATACTACGTGTATTGTATGGCGCATCAACTACAATTAGCTCTTATTACAGCAGCGAGAGAGGTATTACAATAATGTTTGAATGTATAAAACTCTTAAATAAGTTTCTTCAGGGTTCATAAATACTAATAGTCTAATAATATGTTTTTTCCTAATAGGTAGCTGATGTCCATAATTTCTTTCAAGATGTAATTTTCATCATAAATATCGTAAGCGGATCTACTAAGCGAAATGATGAGCTATTAACAAAACAAGCTGAAGAAATTGCACGTGAAACTGAATTGGGAGAGCTTGATACTGGAAGAGGAGCAAATCAGATTGGTTAATTGCAAAGACCTGGAGACACTAGATGGAGTTCTCACTACAAATCGATTTGTAGCTTAGCAAGGATGTTTGGTGCTACTGTTTTTGTTTTGCAAAATTTAGCAAATGAGCGTTCACTCTCATATTATGCTCGAGGAGATGCAAGTGGCTCTCTCAAGAAGCTCAACTCATTTGATTTTGTGTTTGTTATGCATCTAATGAAAGAGATCATGACAATTACTGATACATTGTGCCAGGCTTTACAACGAAAGTCTTTAGATATTCTAAATGCCTTGCATCTTGTTTCAACTACAAAAATGTTAATTCAAAAGCTGCGAGATGATGGGTGGGAGCCTCTTTTAGTGAAG
>CAXKVX010000882.1:0-104547 GCA_964058865.1 Eleocharis quinqueflora | reverse complement strand
CTGCTCTGATATCATATTAGCTTTTGAGGGAGATGGAATATAATGAAATATGTATTGAGAATTCTGATTTACAAGTGCTCTATACATGCATACATATAGCCTATGTTGTGCTACTAGTCGTTGGTTGTTTTCCTTAATAAGAGATTGATTGATCTCTTGCCTAATTACATTATAAATATAAGCTAGGTACCAATTACGGATATATAGCTGTATTTTGCTATGCTAGCTTATTTGTTGCCTATTTACTGCCAATGATGAATCTTCTGAGGCTGTATTATTTTCTCCCAACACTAACATAGACACCACATTACCTACGTACAATGATTAAAAGCCAAAATTATGAACTCCAATCCAGCAAAACAGTTGTTGCTTGCTTGATTATATTACTAATTAAGATCAAATTAATTTACAATCTCATAAATTTGAAACAAAATTATGCTCTCGAAAAACAACATAATCTATCATATGAATATCCTCTCAACCATGAAAACTTAACAAAATTTATAGATATACAACAACACTTGTCGATACAACAACAAAGCTCTATATATCAACAAATAAATACTACGCTCTGCCCACAGCCAACCGTGCATTTGGAGGCATGACTGGCAGTGTGCCACCTAGATTCGTGTCCACATAGATGTACATAACTCAACACACTATATTATTAGTGTAGAGTGTCATGATATTATTGGATCCGGCTGGTACTTGAATTCTGGTACGCTGTCCAGCCTGTAACAGAAAACTTTGTTACTGATACAGAAAGAAGTATTTCAGGTTATCCCATCTGGTAACAGTCTGGTTCCAGTTACTGCACAACGCAACACAAGCCAGAGCCCAAGTACATTTGAATATATATTCGGTATTAGCCCATCAAAGAAATCACAAAACACCTTTATAATGTGGTAAATAAAGCTATCCTGAAACCTCATCTCACTTCCCTCCAAACCCCAGCTTGATGCAAAATAAGAAAAAAAAAACACACTAGTACATCTTTTCAATGGAGGAATAGAACGACATCATCATACTTGAACAGAACACTTCACAGTTGATTCTCGAGTAAAGCTACTATGAGCTTATAAGTTCACCAAGATGATGTGACCTTAATAATAAAATCCATCAAATCGGATTTTAACAGTGAATCAAAAGTTTCAAACCATTCAAACTGATCTATTTCCCAAGTGACTTGTTTACATCATGAGGAAGGTTTAAATTTGTGTACACTTTTCATTATCTTTTTGACCAATTAACTTTACATTAAATGAGCTAAAAAACTTGCAAATTTTATATTAAACACATCACTCATCAATTAGATTTGTTTGGCACTTCGGCTCGCCATTTTAAGCAGATTCCATCAAATTAATCTCAAAAACAAATTGCCAAGCTTAGCCTTACTGTCATTAAGGTCACATTTTCTTGGTGATATAGGTCATATAATCTTGGTGATCATGTATAATCTTGACATAGACATTTAAGAATGTGTGTAATAATATTGTGGAAGTTAAAAGATGCTCTCTTCAGCTGTAGGATGCATTGAAAAGATGCTCTGATGTTTTTCTCAAATGAAGCCAACATCAATGCACTATCCTTCATCTTTGTAATACCAAACCTTTGGATCCCAAGAATTTCACTCTACAAAAAACAACAGAAAATTGGGAGTAGAAAACAAAATTTATGTTAGGTCAGTTTTGGTTTCCTCTTGGGCTCCAACATGCACTCAATGCCTCCAATTAAGCCTGCTATATTTACAGGTCGCAGATCAACAAAACCATCCAAGAAAAATTCTGTATTGAATATTATGAAGCCTTTACTATCCTAAGTTCCCAAGAGATGAGAAAATAGTAAATGACACAGGTTGCATTTAGTAAGCATTTAAAATATATATCGTCTTGTGCTAGCTGTAGTATTTTAGATTTGAGTAAATATAACTGTCATTTCAGTTTCTGTCCTCCTTACGCGTCTCCCTACTCAAATGCAATGATAAATTATTTTTAATTTTTTGTATAAATAATTTATTGAACAAATGCAATGATAATCATTTTTTAGTATAAAGACTTATACTAAAAAATATAAAGACTACTACATTTGAGTATGAAAACTTATATGGGGGGACAATTAATCGCTTCCTTTAGATTTTTTATCATAGATTTTATATGTGACTATGATTGCATCATTATATTTTCTTTTATTGCGAATGAAATTCGACAATGTAAATGACACAAATTCATTTAAAATCTATTATACTCCAAAAGTCTAACTTAAATGATGGTACTAATATGTATCCATATTTATATCAGGAGTTAAATAATACTCTTATCATTTTCTATTATCCATATTAAATGAATTATAGATATTTTGTATTATTTGACATCTGTCACTCTTGTTGGATTCACATTTCATCATTATATTTGTTGGTTTTGACAAAAACTTGGCCATATATGTAATAATTATTGATGGTTAATTTTATTTAAAGAACTAGTCAATTTCAAAATTTCAAAACACGTACTTAAAAACTAAAAATATTTTTTTGTTTCCTACACAATTTTGATATAAAAATTTGTTAAGCATGATAAGTCAAAATTTGAATATGATTTTGAGTTATGAATACAGGAGACCTTGATAGAAGTACCATAACTTTACTCTAATTTGTCTGGTACATAAAAGCTCTTTACCATGAGCTTAGAGATGAGACAATGGTAGAAAAGGAAAGAGATGAGCAAAAACTTTTTTGTTGCATTTAAGAAAGAGCGCTGAGGATTCATATATTATGCATATTATATGACTGATTTATGCACGTTAATTGATATTTTATGCATGTTAAGAGAACACAATGCAAAAAAAGTGAGTATCGATACATATATAGCTGCGCCATTTTCCTCTAAGAAACTTAAAAGAAAGACATAAAGGCAATTTTCTCCGTATCTGATTATCAGTACTTTATGTTAATAAATTTTGTGAATATTTAAAATCAAATAGTTTGTTTTCATCTTAGTCTTAAAACACTTTTCTAAACTCATGTATCGATTTTTTTTATACTTTTTGCTCATTTATATTTATGTTATTGTTAAACCTAGGCTATCATCATGATCATGTAGCATAGTTGCTAGAAGAACTTGCCTCTTATCATTATTAGCAAAAGTAAACACCTTTATCAAGTACCTGATCTAAATATCTAATAATTCCATGATTCCATCAACCGACCGGACATCAAATCACGCAGGAGTGCCTGAGGCATGGTCATGAATCATGATTTGTGCTTCTGTACTGGATCCAGATTTCATGTACCACTGCAACCAGATTTCATGTATGCAGCGTAGATCGAGACTCGTGAGTGAACTCACTCGGCTTATTACCCGTTTAATTTGATTGCTGCTTTTGGTTATCCGGTCTAAACAATTCATTGGGGCATAAATTTTGATTCAGAAGTGAAGAATATTCATTTATTTCATTGAAATGTTAAATCGAGTCTTACATAAATCTAAATCTATTTAGACACTAAAAAAACTAATACTATCTAACCCTATTTCTATTTTAAAATCGAGCTCCTAATACTACTTGATAAAACCACAAACGGACTTTTTTGCCTTTTCTGTCTTACCTGCTATCTTGTTTTCTCACTTACATCACTTGCAAAATAAAGCAAATCAACAACAGTATCATTGTTTTTCTCTCGCTCACCTTAATCAATTACATCACAAAACATTCATAGAACATCAACTTCTCCTCAAAAACAGCATTGTCCAAAAAAAAGTTTTTCAAACACCAACTTCACCGACCACTTCACACAACCACTTCACGGACATGAATTAGGATCAAAAGGGAATGGAGAGTGCCCTTTTTTCCTTGGCGGGACCTCCATACCAGTTAGATACACTTTCTTCTTCGACACAATTTTGTATCAGAGACCTCTTCATCCTCTATCTCGTTTAAATTCCAACTAGAGTATCCATAGCTGGAGCCTGACTCTAACCCTGCATCTGAAACATTAATCTAATAACAACCTAGGTAATTCCTCATGATCATGAACAACAATGAGATTATTATGAAAACATGTGGAGCTATTAACTAAATTTTCTACGTCCTGAGGCAGAACTAAGGATGATTTTAAAAATAAATCTTGCTTGGTATTTTTGCACCAGAATCCCGCTAATCTAATAATATTTAATCCCGCTAACTGCCTGAATGACATGTTTCCTAGGATTGAAAGATTCTACAGGGAAACCCTTGTTTCCTAGATACAAGATACATTTTGAGAGAGCCATTGCTCTCCATTGCTCATTTGGTGGCTTGATCAGAAAGAAATCGTTAGGGATGGCTCTCGCTGTCCAGATCCAGCCAGGAAATGTGAACAAGCTAGCCAGGTGTGATTGGATATATATTGCCCATTTTTCTTCCTCATCTTTCAGTACTAGACTGTGTTTGATAGTGTTTCGGAGTTGGATGTGATTTGAAGAAGTAGTAAGGTGGATAGGGATTGGTTTGTTGGCTACTTCTCTATTCTGGGAAGAAGGTGGAGCAGTGCTAGGGTTAGGGTTAGGGTTTGTGTTTCTCATTTCGCGTAAGTTCCTACAAGATCTAGAATCGTGTCCTGTTTTGAAACAAGCAAAGCACACTCTAGGATTTCTACAAACTGAGGTGAAATGACCTAGATCTCCACATTTGAAGCACTGGTTTCCTTTCTCTCTTGCTTCTCTCAAAGAAGACAGTTTCTGGCGGAGATTTCTGATGAATCTAGATCTGTCGTTAGGGTTTCCCTTATATGAGAGAGTAATTCTGAGGAGGTGCTTTGGAGATTAACGGAGGTTTGTTAGATTTTGCAATCAATGCATAGGATCTCGCCGGCTGAGAGAAGTGATGGTGCTGACTGGAGGGAATGCCAAAGGACGCCACTTTGGAGATGTCTCCTGAATTGATGGGGATATTCTGGATTTGATGCGACCAAGGGGCTGGATGATGTAGCGCTTGGTTCTGAGATTGGACCCCACCAAAAGATAGCACATGATTATCCTTGCTTTGAGAGTGAGTCATAGGCATAGACGATCTAGCTTGCATCGAAAATGATGAGTTATGGAACGCTGGATGAGGAAGGGATGTTTGCTGCAAACGGGGCCCCTCTTCAACTTCTTTCTTTTCAGAGAGAAGTGATGTAAAGAGATTGAAAAGGTGGAGCATAGAAGATCCTATCTCCTGAATCGATTTTCTATTCACAGAGATTGATTCTTGGGCTGCCATGATGATCGGTAAATCAAAGGAAGGATTCTTGATTAAACAGTAGAGCCTAGAAATCTTTTTCTGAGAGTCTTAATTTGCCGGTGTACTTACTCAAGGGAAGGATTGCAAGACAACATGATACTTACTCATTGGGGCATAAATAGAAAAGGTTAATGGGTTAAATCGAATGATTTCTTATTTAAGTGCCCAAGTCCAGTATTTGAAAACAATTGCATTTCGGCTTTGCGTGATTTTAGAGGACACGCTGTTTGATTTGATTTTGGTTTTCTTTTCTTTTTTTATTCATCTTTTCTTCTTTTGCTTGTTTTGTATGGTTTATCCAAAATTTCATTACACAAAAAAGACAATTTATATAATTACAGCTATACGATCAGTCATTTAGCGATCACCACCAGATTTAAATTTGTATTTAAGTTGCTAAACAATTAAAGTCACTTTGTTATTTTATTTGTTTGTCATAAGAGACTTGATTTAAGATATATTTTCCGAAGATTTGCACTATGTTTGATTCATACTACATAAAAAGTGAAGAAGAAGATGATGACGAAAATAAAAGATATGAAAAGGTTGATCTCCTTTTCCTTCATTACACAATTTGGGGACAATTAAAGTTTAGGATATTTGAATAAATTAATTTAGAAATTTTAGAAGAAGAAGAGTAGCTTGCATTAATTTTTTTTTTTTTTGAAATAAGTGGGGAGTGCCCACCACTTCATTTTCTTTAACAAAAACGAAGTATACAAACTCTAACACCAAACAAAAATCGCACTATCTCTATCAACAACCCCATATTAAATCTATACCCTTCATAACATCTATCTAACACCCAATATATATTTGCATACCATAATCTTTATTAAACGACACTAGATCCTTTAAGCAAATCTAATCCCTAATAACCAAACTAGAAATAGAAGTACCCCATGGTCTCTTATAGTCCTCTTACACTATACAGTTCAACTCACAACTAAAATGGTGCTCTTACGGGCGTCGACATATCCCATCCTCGCATGAAAGGAATTGTGTTTCCAACGACTGTGCATCTCAGTGGCTCAACCAACCATCGCGTCAAAGCTAAGGTGGAATCAGTCCCAAGACCGTTCAGTTATATCTGTACTTCACAGTCCCCTGATCCTCACCTCGATCGTAGCTTGATTGCGCTTTGCACATATCCACGAGCAAATTGTCGGTCATACTCAGCCCTCCTTGCAAAGCATGGTCAATCTCGTAACCCATTTGTCAGCACCCTTGTGAAAAGAGTTTTTTTACCAGCACCCTGTGACTATTCTTCTGCATCAGCTGGTACCAGCACTCAGCTGGTTTGTACCTGATCATGGTTGTCTGACTCCAGCTCCATGTACCATCTCCCAGCATACTAACTCAGCACTATCTCTGCACAGCATCCCAGTCACATATCCCCTGCTGCACCACCTGTTTAGCCTGACTATCACCATACATGATGGCACATAAAATGAGGATCAGAATTGATACCTATATGTTCTCTGGTACATCGGCATCACCCTAGAAGTGCAGAAATGAGGTGCAAAAACTGGTATGATCACTTCTTATCTTTATCCTGGCATCCCCTTATCTGTTCAGAAATCACTGATTTTCGACTCAGATCAGTGCTTCGCGAGTAGCACCTCTCACGATCCACACTTCTCGATCGTACGATCTATCTCCCTCAGGTCACGATCAGTGTCTCTCCCAATCAATACGTCCCACTCTACACTTCAAAATCATCTCCATCGGTGATATCCTCGGTCTGTCGATGGCTGATACTACCCCTAATCTGGTAGCATCTGCTCATACTGCCTTCAATTTTTGCACTGTTATCACAGCTCCATTCGATTTAGAGTTCTCAAAACCGTGTCTGCGTGTCTGAAAACATCACGAAACGACACGGCACAATAAGGACACGGCACGATTAAGACACGGCACGAGACACGACACAGTACTGTTCACGTGCCGTGTCTTAAACGTGTCATGCCTTGGTTTCCTACTGTAGGACACAGCATGACATGGAACGTTTATGAGGAGAGACACGGCACGGCACGACACGAAAGCACGACACAGAACGACACGAGAACACGTCTAGACACGGTACATTTAGACACGACACGACGGCACGACACAACACAGATAGACACGGGTAGGCACGAATAGACACGGATAGACACGAAAGTTCAAATTATTTGAAATCTTTTGCATTTATTAATTATTCTATTTTAAACTTTACAAATTTTAAAAAATAAACATTTAGACACGAGTCACGACATAGTTAAGACACAGTTAAGACACAGTTAAGACATGACATGTTTAGACACGACACATTTAGACACGACACGTTTAGACACGACACGTTTAGACACGACACGTTTAGAGACGACACGTTTAGACACGACACGTTAAGACACGACACGGTTAGGCACGGAACGGTTAAGACACGACACATTTAGACACGGCGTGTCGTGTCTTAACCATTCCGTTCCGATCTCTTCCAATTTTTGGCACGACACGGTAAAAATAATAAAATACTAATCGTGTCGTGCCGTTTCGTGCCGTGCCAAGTCATGTTTGAAACGGGACAGCACGAATTTAGAACACTAATTCGATTGTGAGCTGCTCGTCCACTGCCCAAACAATCAGATGAGCAATTTGTGCTGCTCGTCCCCTTGAGAAGAATTGAGATCTGATCTCCATCGACTCATCTTTTGTCTGATCGTCACACTCGATCTCCTCAACGTCTCGGCAACACTCTCATCAGCTTGACCTCTAAATCCTTGAATCAGCCTCGTCAGACTACTCTGACCCGTATCTACATCTCGATCTCAGACAGTCATCTCTGACAAGGCACATATCCACCCCGACGTCGTCGCCACCTGATCTCGGCCTGGCCTCAACTCAACCTGTTCTCGCGATTATCCTCCTCATCTCAGATATGGACTGAGATTTCTGAGTTTCGATACCTGCCTCTATCATGAGCAAGGCTCGAGTTAACCTAATCCCAATCTGAGACTCGGATTTTATCCGATGGCAGACTCTGCCTCGGACAGGCCAGTCTCAGCTACTTTAACCCCAGGCGCTCAAGCAAGATCTGCCTCGGATCACCTTAGACCACCGATCAGATACTATCACTTCGTCGAGGGAATCAATCACCATCCCTCGACCTAAACGGTCAGAGACTCCACTATCTAGCTGCAGATCTTCCTTCTACTGATCGCTCGATGACCTACTACTGATCGCTTAATCTGCATTTTCCTCATCACTCGAAACCAGGGGAGGGGAGGGGGAGAGGGGACAGCGGGAGGAGGTCGGAGGTGACCTCCCCCGCCGAGAGATCGCCTTTTCTTCGATTTTCGCCTCGAGAGAGATTTAGAGTTCTCTTGCATTAAATTTAACCTTCTATGTAATCAGGAGAGATTAGTTATATTTTTTTTCCGTCCAATCTTTCCTCCACCTTCTATTAGAAGACGGTGTTAGAGAGACGAATCACGTGTGTGTGTTACACATTTATGGTATATAACAAAGAATTGTAGAAATTTATATTTAAATGCACGGTACATAGATCAAGAGGATCGATATGGACACAACATTTAAATATAAAATTAAGAGCATAATTATGGTGCTTTACAAAGTACTAATCAAGTCGTATTTCACCTCCATATCTCAAATTTCAAAGTTCAAATGATCAATTCAAATCATAAAATTTAATCTTCATATTAAAATTTTAGAGACCAAATTTTTTATTTTTAGAATTTTTTATTATTTTTTGAAGAGGTGAAAAAAAATTCATATCTAATGTCCAAAAATCGTTAGATTAACTGACTTTTCACCATCTTTAAAAATAATAACTAAATTCTAAAAATATAAAATTCGGTCTCCAAATATTTTTTAATATGAAGACCAAGTTCTATGATTTCGATCAATCATTTGGACTTTAAAATTAAAAATATGAAGGTGAAGCACTTGTTTTGTGTTTTGTGAAGTACCGTAACCATGCACTAAAATTAATATCGAGCTAGACAAGTATAATTATTTTTAAGCTAATTAAATCTCAAAGATTTTTTTAACAAACAATAGTAAAAATTAACACAAGCGCCAACATGCTGTTTATTGAATTCGCCCTTGTTTATGCACATATAAAAAAGCAATATATAATTACTTGCATATTTTCCCTAAAAATTCAATAGCGAAAGTTTTCTGATTTTCATCGTCTTTCACTCCTGTTCTAGAAGTGCTCCCTTCTTTTCTCTTTTTTCTCTCTCTTTTTCTCTCTCTCTCTTCCGACTATCTTTCTATCGCTATCTTCATTCGTTTTTCTCCCACTCTTTTTTTTCTATCTTATCTTTGACGAGATCCGTCAGCAATAGTGGTGGGGATTAAAAACGATGAAAGGTGACAAATGGCAGAGGCAAGAGCAATGCGGAACATGCTTCTTTCATTAGCCATTGAGACTGTATCTGACGCTCTTTTGTGTTCAACAAAACTATTTCTTTTCTTTTCTTTCTCGATGCGGATCACAGCCAAAGATAACAAAGAAAAGATGAAAATATTTAAAAACATGAAATATAACAACTGATATTAATTAATATAAATACTTAAAATAGAGATATAAACAACTGAAATAGAGATATAAATATCTATAATCAGTTCATAAAAACATCTAAAATAAAGATATAAATATCTATAATCAGTTCATAAAAACATCTAAAATAAAGATATAAATATCTATAATCAATTCATAAAAACATCTAAAATAGAGATATAAACATTTGATATCAATTAATAAAAACAAGTTTCTCAAAAAAAAAATTTAACAAAAACACGTGAAAGAAAGATATAAACACCCAAAATCAATTATTATAAATACCTGGAATAGAGATATAATCACCTAGAATCAAGATATAGAAGAAAGTTAGGACATAAACGTTCAGAAGAATAGAAGAATGCAAGTGTCCAACATTTCATTTTTGTTTGTTGTTGATTATTTTTTCTTTTTTGACATAGTTGGAATTCTAGTAGCAAGCCCCAATTCAAAAGTACACATATTCTCTAAATATTCTAATATCATATTTATTCTTCAAAAATATAAAAGATCTCACATTTATTCAATATAAGTTCAAGAAACATTAAATATATAAAAATATGTAATTTCGTCATAATTAAACTTTTAAAATTTAACAATATTTATTAACAAGTTGTTAAACATTGTACACTTTTCATCGCCTTTCAGTAACTAATTTGGTATCTTTTATTTAAAAAAACAATCATCATGTAAACATAAATTACCTGAATTATTGACTATATTTGCAATAAATAGCAATTAATTACTAATATTTATCAGTTGAATTTTGCTTAATTTCTAGAGTAAATATATGGTGCTCCTAAGAGCATCAATGCCTCCCTTACTCTTTAACTCAAAACATCCTTAAGTATCTTTAAATTTTGATTTATCAAGCTTAACAAATTTTTTATATCAAATTCTTGTAGGATGTTTTTTCTATTTTTTTTATTTTTGAAGTATGTTTCGATTTTTTTTTAAAGTGACACTAAACTAATAATAAAATAATTAATATTTAAACTAAAAATCAGTCACTTTCAAAATTCATAACATGTACTTTAAAACTATGAAAATAGAAAACTTTGTTCGGCACAATATTTTAATATAATTTTTTTAAGCATGATAAATTAAAATTTAAAAATAATTAAGACTATTTTTAAATTAAGAGCATGTGAAGTCTTGATGCTTCTAAGATCACGATAGCTTTACTCTAATTCCTATCGATATATGAAACTTTGAAAATTGATACCTTTTTCATGTAAATAATAATTTACTTCATAAAAATTTGATGCGGTAAATATGAACGATAAGAACAAATGTAACAGTTATTTTATTTACTTTAACAAAAACAACAAATAAATTTACAGTCTTATATACTATTTTGCTAATTGTACGGAAAATGTTATGCAAACTGTTCGTGTTAAATCAGTAGAGATTCAAATTAATGAATTTATTATACAACTTATTTTGTGAGATACGTAAAGTTTCATTTAACGACTTTGTTATTTATTTCAGTGACATTACAAATGAATATTATAGCATCAAACAAAATAAGTTGCATAAGTTAACTATTAATTAAACCATTATACATTTACATGAATTAATAAACTGACGTGAATGATATCAGTAACGATATCTCTATATTTATATATTTTATCTTTAATAAAGAAGCCATGCTTCGGAATTCGGATAGGCTTGTGTGTAATTACCAGAATTAAAGAATCTGAATGATACATACCCCCATAATTTCTTTAAAAGCATCGTACCAATCGACAACTAAGTTCTTACCAGTATCATGCGAAAACAAATTTGGTAAAAGGTCGATTTCCGAAGTAACATTACTGTCATAAATTAATGTCATTTTCATCCACAATGCAAACAACAAATCAAATTGAATGATTTAGACAAACATCGAAACTTCATCGCAGATTGTCTAAAACTTCCAATAGTATGCAGACAATATGTTATGGACCACGCTTCACAAATGGGTGATTCTATTGTTTTTTTTTTTTTGGAAAATGTTTCGCGGATTCTAACTTCGATACCGTTAGCGATACCAACTGAACACGTCCAGTTGAGTTCCGACGAAAATTTATTTTACTTATGATGCACATTGTTTTCGTTATTGTGCATCTAATAACATGCATAACAGTTAAATATTTATAATTTATATGCTAAGTTCAATATGTTTTTTTGTTCTATTTATGATTTATTATGAAAATTTGTTTTACTTATGATGCATATTGTTTTCGTTATTATGCATTTTGTTTTTGTTATTGTGAATCTAAAAACATGAATAACAATCAAATACTTATGATTTATATGCTAAGTTTATTATGTTTTTTGTTATACTTATGATTTATTATGTTTTCGTTATTATGCATAATGTTTTTGTTATCATGCATGTTATTTGTATTATTTTGCATGTTATTTACTTGCATAATAACAAAAAATAACATGCACAATAACAAAAACAACATGCATAATAACTAGAACAACTTTTCAAAATAAATGCAATTGGATTCGTCCAGTCTGCATCGATGAGCATAGCGATCCGCATCGGTGAGTGTAGCGACATTCATTTTCAGTGGAGCGTCCGATCAATTATATGCATAATAACAAAAACAATTTGCATAATACAAAAAAACAACATGCATCATAAAAAAAATAACATGCAAACTGAATTCAACTGGATCTGTCATGTTGGTATCGATGGTGGTATCACTAAAAGTATCGATATATCAGCTCCCTTTTTTTTGATAAAAAGATGGGAGGTGATTCTATTGTAAATCCAAAACAAACGTACATCTCATTTTGTGATACATTCAACGGTTCTAATTACATCATAGAGATTAATAAATTTTTTATTTTTGTTTGTACATTCATTAAATAAGATCATAATTGGTACACACAAAAAGATAATTAGAAAGAATTTAATGAGATGAACAGAAAAAGGAAATACTTAATCTACTGGAATCCACATTCACTCTCCAAATACAATTTTTCCCTATAACCGTTGGCTTGCTTTCAATGTCATCTAGATATGGAAAAAAAAAAGTCTCCTTAAATTTCGTTATGACCTTAATATATTTTTCATTCCAACGTGACACATGTATGAAAAAAACTAGTAATCGTACCCGTGCCAAGCAACGAGAGACATTATGAACGAAAAAATCATTTAAATTGCATGTTGATCAACTACTATTTTTGCGTGTATCACATTTTTGTGAATTATTCGACGCATATTCAAAATTATGTGTTCTTGTCAATTAGTTGTATTAAAAATATGGGTGATGCTGGTGTAAATCCTAAAATTTTGTACATCCAATTTTAGAGTACATCTTCAATCTCAACCGTTAATTATGCAAGGGCATTGATGTCATTTATACATGATGAACTAAATTTGTTATGTATTAAATGCTAGATAGCAAAACAGATTAATCTGAGTTTAATTTTCCAAATTCCATATTAGTTAATGTTAGAATAGTATATTCTTCAGACCTATCTCAAAAAAATTACGGAAAACTCCAAAACTTTTTAAAAATTCACATAATTTCTTGCAATCCGTTAGAAAGTTTATTCAAACAACTCTTTGTCATTACTTTGACAACAAATTATTTAATAATCAATAAATTTGGAAAGCAATTTCGAAAAAGAATTCCATGTGTATTCGTTATACTTACTTATGTGTGTCAAATTTTAAACACTTGAAGTGTCTACAAAAATAACCACAAAATATAATGAAAATTGACAATCGTCCATACTATATACTAAACAAATGATCTTCACACTAATATTTTAATTTACAAAAGTGTACATTATAATGATATTTAATCTGTAAAGATGTAAACCATTCACCACTTATAACAAAAAAATAAAATATTTTCACTCGAGCAAAGTTGAAATGAAATCCAAATTTCCTAGTTCAAGGTAAATAGAAGCCAAAATGAAATCACACACCTCTTCTAATTTATTGGCCTCCGGCTGAGAAATAAATAATTAATATGTTTTTTAATTAAGGTGCTCTTTTTACATAGGAACAGTAAAGCATCTTTAATTTTGTTTCAAATTAAATACATTTCTTATTCAGCAATACAAGTTTGAATGCACTAAATATTTCTATTTATATATTTTTATGTGTCAAATGTACCCCTATTTAATGAAGTTACAATATTAAAAGAAAACATTGTTAATCTGTCAAGATGTAATTTCAACTGTTGATTATATTATAAAAATAGATGTACCAAAATTTCAGATTTACACCAGCATTACCCTTAATGTTATATAAAAATTGATAAAAATATTAACATATATCGTATATTTAATGAGAATTGAATTGTTTAAAAATATATATATAACAAATGATAAATATTAAATTATTAGTTATTAAGTTTTAAAAAAAACTTGTTCATATGATTACGTATAGGTCTTTTTCCTATAACTTATCAAATGTGCCTACATCTTTTTAATTGAATTTTTTTATCAAATGTAAGGGACATGTGTTCATTTCTCATTAGATAGCATGTATTTCAATGAAAAAAAAGAAAAGGTTGCAAAGGTCCAAGTAACGTCTGAATTCACATTTTTTGCAATAGAAATGGTGCTACAATAATAGAAATGGTCAACTTTTTGAATTTTCACCGTTGTCCGCACAGTAACTGCTACAGTGCTGTTACAGTATCAGCGTGCAAAAGCTGTCCATCTCTAATTTTGGAATTGCTGACCATTCCAGGAATACGAATTCGTGGCGTTTTCCATTTCTTCTCATATGAAACATTAAAGTAAGCAAATTTGCAATTGAAATCATTTTTTCTTGAGACTAGGTTATCCGATTTCTTATAAAAAACCACGAATTAGCTCGTTTTTTTGTTGGTTCAGCAGCATATACGATCTTTCAATTGAAACAAACCGGATAGTTATCTGATTCCAATTTTTTCTTATTTAACCATCGGTCCGGTCTGATTTTAAAAATACTGATTCAGATGCTTGTAGCTGAATATTATTTTCTTTTTTATTCTTGCTATTTAAGATGTGCTACCCATTTACAAATTCTATACATATTTGCTTCTTGCTATCAAAGAGGTGTTGCGTCCATTTAGGCTTTGATTTCGCTAATTACAAACTGGGCTAGTATTATAATTAACGCATCATATACAAATTTGAACGTCCTGCAGAGGCATTCATTCACTCACAAATCAATCAAATGAAGTTTTCTATTTATAACTTTTTCTTGTACCTAAAATAGCCTTATTAATGATGTTAATGACAAATATAGAAATAATTAACACATCCCATGATGTAATTACAACCCTTGAATGTACGATAAAATTGAATGTACCGAAATTTCGGATTTACACCAGCATTACTCTAAAAATAGATGCTTGGAGAAGTGATTTTACAATTTTATCTTTCAACTACATAACAATATAACATATACATGCACTGCACAACAATTTCATTTAGACGATGATTCTCTAGGTATCACCGTTGTATTATCTAGCTAGGATTTTCGCACATTAACTCCACGCCCATTGTCCCTTCTTCGACATATTGGATGTGAGTCGTCTCCTTGAAGTGTTGACTCATTAAATTGTTTCAGAAAATGAAATCTATATCATTTGAGATTACCTTGCATGCAAGGACAATTAGGATTCAGACTTCCACACGGTCCATAAAACATGTGAGTAGCAACCAGCTTGTGCAACATACGGTATTTTTTTGGGTCGGGGATTTCAGCTGACATAAGTTGGTCGTATTGATCTGGATTCGTTCGCATGGAACATATAATAACATAGGGTAATTTCTATAATATAGTATAGTATAGTATGATGTCCGTGTCATGCAACAAATAATATTTTTATTTTATTAAATTTATTTTTTAATATTTTGTGAATGCATTTCAATTATATTCTCATGACAAGTTTTATAAAGTTATAACAATCACATTCTCGATAAATGTTAATATTTCCTAATATGTTAATGCATTATTCTCTGATCCAAATCTTTTTTTGGTGGACTAAAATCTGATTTGGGGATACAATAACGAGCAAATATATATAATGTAATGACAAGTCATCAAAATTTGCAAGTTTATGAGCACATTCAATTGTTTTTGTTTTCTTTTATTTTGGATTAAGGAGGATGAAAGATGAAAATTAGAAGAATACAAAATTAACGGTTGTGATTTATTCAAACAACCGATCTAACTCATAAAACTCCAAGCTCTTTTATTATTTATATAGTATATATAGTATAATTATGAGTATCATAACGCCAATAGATTGATACTCATTAGCTGAAAACGAAATCCTCTCCTATATTTTTTGGGCGGCGCTATTATAAGCGCAATATTTCCAATTTTCAGTGCAGAGACAAACTTTTTCTTTATTTTTCCGATTTTGCCTCTAACTAAAACATGTAGATAGATATGCAATGTCAAGATAATAAATGCGTTGTTACTTTGAAAAAAAGCAAGCGCTATTTTATGATCTGAAATTCTGCATGTACAAAGAAACTATCAAATACATATAAATGATTTGGCTTGATACATTATCTTATTTCTCGTCAGAATAATAATTTCGATAATGATCAATGCCAACTATAAAATGTCATTATCACTTAATGATACAAAATTTATGTTTGAAATTATATTGAAAAAGTTAAATATTAGTAAATATAAAACAGTTATGTTCGAAAGCTGGTATTAAATTGTTACTAAACTATAAAGTATATTGATAATAGAAATGAGTTGTTTTCAATGTCAAATATGTTGACATTAGATGTAAGTTGTAATTTATATGTGTTAAAAATATCTAATATGCCAAGTATTATTGTATGTATCTGAATCTACGATATTGAAAGTAAATTATGTTGCATTTTTTTAATGTAACATAAACTAAAAAAGTTGATATTGTATGGAAAATTTAAAAAATTATGTAATAAAAAATTATAAGAGTAAAATGTTCAGCACCAATTAGCACAATATTTTCTAGAAAGAAAAAAAAATCATGTTTTCAAAAAATGTTTAACGTATGTTAACCTTGAGTCGATCATTTAATCGTTAAACTTTAAAATGAAATTAAAATATAGTTAAATTGTAATATAAATAAATTTTTAGATCTATTTTTCGAATATGTAAAATACCAATTTATAAATTTTTATGCTTAATAGTAATGAAATTATGAAAGAAATGCAAACATAATAAAAGTAAAGTACTTAAAATTTTTACATATACAATTACACTATTATATTGCTATATCCAAAATATTTAAAAAAGTGAGAAATTTATAGAGTTGAAACAAGACTTATGGAGTAAGTTCAAATTTTTGTTTTTTCGATAACTCAAATTTGTTTCTATTCATCGCTGGTCTTTCTAAATTACTCATATAGTATAATAAAATGCACCAATAAAACTTCCGTTGAGCTCAATTTCTTAAACAAAATGGACTTAAACCATTTGAATAACATTTAATTGTCAAAAACAATTAAACCCATTTTATTCTAAAAATTACAGTCTAACTTTTTAAATGAAAGTTAAAATTCATTTTTTTGTTTTAAAAAAATTACATTTGAATTATGGATTATATTCAATTAGAACCATTTTATACTCATGCCGAGTATATCACAGTAAAAAACGATATGATTGATGTACATTGATAGTCAAATGACAATATGTGAATAATCATTCTTATAATTCTTACCATATATAATTTGTACAAATGACATCATTGTCTTTATAGAATCAAGCATTGTGTATTAATATCCTCTAGTTTGAAGGGTATTTTAGTCCATAAAAAAAGTAAGACTATGACCAAATGGGGAACTCTATTTCTTAGGTGCTTTATAAGATAAGTATAGATAGATATCACATTAAATAATATACATCCTAATATATTATATTCAGAATTGTTGTATTCATATTCGCACTAAAAATTGCATCGATGTAAGCAATAATTGAACTTAACATAATAAACAAATTATCATTTTTTTATTAAAGATATTTTACCAACTTTTATTTCTCTTTTGGAATTAGAAATCTATGAAATTAAGCTAGTTATATCAAAACATTGACAATTTTTTCCTTAAACTTTCCTATAAAAAAAAACCTTTATTAATTCTTTTATAATGAATTATTTCCTTTATAATGAATTATTTCTTGTACATAAACTAAAACACACAATATATCCTTATTTCTTAACGTGTGCACAATTTATTTTTACTTGTGTGAATTGAGTAACATACTAAAATAAAATAACATACTAAAATCAAACCAGACCTGTAAATTAAATTACTATCTATATCTACCATGCCAAAATAAAGAGTCCAAATTAATTATAATGCTTGCCCGTAAAACAATAATTATAATGATTAAAGCAGACTTAAATTCCTGAAGTAATATATACTTAATTCAATTGTCTTGTGAAATGACTTAACTGTGGCCGTGCAAATCGTTCTGATCGTCGCCTAAAAACGATACGATCAACGCCACATTTTTTCCTTTCGTTTGCTAAACAAAACAATCAACGGAATTTTTTATTTCTTTCCGTGCTATAACGAAACGGAAACACAACATGTGGCTTACGTGGTCGTTGACCACGTTAGACACCCCTACTTAACTGTCCATGCATAATCAACGACCAGAATTAAAGATGTACAATTAAATAAGTTGTGCTGTAATTTCGAATTTAAACTAGAAATACTCTTCACAATAATTGAAACGGATATAAAGTTTCTTGTCATCTCAATAAAATTTCCAAAGTTAAAACAAACTATTGCACGAGAAACATACAGTAAATGTATACAGAATCACGGAAACAACACTAATTCGAGAGTAATACAACTAATGTTTTTATTTTCGATTAGACATGCAATTTTCTCTCGAGAATAATGTTTGAATAGCGTTACTGTACTAACCTAAAGAATGTAAGAATTAACATTTGCCAAAGACTTCATATTCCAGCGAAATATCCAGTGTATTCAACTCCACCAATTACATACAATCCACTTTATAATAATATATAATAGTTTTACTTTTTTAATTTTCAAAATTCAATTCCACCAATCACTACTAACAGAAGTACCTAGATGTACCCAACTAGTGGAGCACTCAAATTTTTTCCTTAACATTTTCATATTAACACGATAAAAAATAGTGTTATAGAAACTGATAATTCTTAACATATATCATTTTTTTATGGTAAATCCAACTCTAATGTCCAAGTTAATAAAATAAAATTGTACATTTGTTCATATTAGATAGAACAGATTTTAAACTGTTTGATGTAAAACTATTTTTTTCAATTAATTCAAATTCGATTTATGTCCTATTCAGATAATTTGAATTACATTTATAATTTGATTATTTAATTTGAATAATATTTTCAGTTGTACACACCGGAGATGGATCCAGCCCCTAATCAAGCACGGACACAATCTCATAAGTCAATTTGAAAAACTTTTCACTTTTATGAAATTAAGAGATAGACACATAATTGGTTTGCACTTGACAAAATCTTTAAAAAAAATTACACTTGTTCAATTTGCAATTAGGTCCAATCACCTTCTAAAAATTTGGATTATAACTGTTTGAATCTAATAGAAAAATTAGTACTTCGAATGCTGTATTTCAAAATCAAGCCAGAGCACGAGTCTAAGCTTGCCTCTACATAGATCCGCCTCTAATATACACAATAAGAGTTGGATGTATACTCGATCGGAACAAAATCTAACCATAATAGAATAGAAATAATTTGAAATTGAATTTTTGTGACCTAAAAAACTTCATCCATCAATTAGAATTTAACATAAATTTTTTTGCAGAAATTCAAAAGTTCGATCCAATTTATATGTCTTGCCACCAAAATCAAAGCTAGGATTTACTACATATTAAATTATGAAGGTTTGTAAAGTTGAATGAAGATTAGAGACAAACAAAGACGAAAGATTCGAGATGTATATAGGACGAAGGCATGAAATAATATAGAGTGTGACAAATTCTTATAATTAGTTTGAATCTTAGATTTACTTATATTATTTTTTTTTTCTTGAAAAAAGTCTATTCATAGAAGCCTATTTTTGAAAAAAAAATTATTTGGTCAGGAGACTTATGCATTTCTCAATTGTGGAGGTATAAAAATCAAAATAATGAAAACAATTTGGAATTTAAAAATATCATTAAAATTCAAATTATTTACATGATTAGTTTTGAAAATAGAATACTAACTAAGAATAATTTATTGCAAAAGGGTATAGAAGTACAAAGCATATATCCATTATGCCAATCTGAGGATGAATCAATACAACACCTATTTTTAAATTGCACAATAAGCCAAACATTCTGGAGAAAATTAAAATGAATATAATGATGGACAAACTCTAAATATATTATCTGTTGAGGATCTTTGGGGTTCAATTATAAAATTTAATAAACATGATATGCAAAAATGGGGAATACTTATCTCTGCATTTATATGAATAATTTGAAATGAAAGAATGAATAATCTTCCAAGAAAAATCAATCAAAAACTTTAACACTCTCTATGGTTTAATTATAATCTACATGAATACTGGACATGGGGTCCTTCAAAAGTTTGCCACCTATTAATTGCATCTCAAGCTTAACATATTGGTTTCAGAATAATAAAAATTCATCATTTTTCAAATTGTACGTGATGTTTCCACAGAATGTACAGAACCTTCCTACACATACTCAAGAAAGAGAAAATCAAACGATGGTAGTGGCTCACAGTTCTTTGGAAAAAAAGTGGAGGAAGGTCTTTGGTGTGGAACAGGACAAACCGATTTAGCTATTTGTTTTTGATGATGTATTTTTGAGATTGTATGAAGTTTTTGATACTTTGTTTTGAGCAGTGTAAACTTGTTTGTTTGATGACTGGTTTAAGACTGTATTAGTAGTAATTGATGTATTTGTGTTTCCTTGCATCATAGGTAGATGTGATGATGATGCTTTTAGTTGCACTACTTAAGAATCATTGATGTAATAGGTCTAGATGTCTTGCATGGGTGGTGGATGCAAGAAATTTAGGAACCAAAAAATTTATTTCTCTGTTTCAATGAAACAAAAGAATTTTTTTTCCGCTTTTACTCGAAAAAAAAACTGCATCTCAAGCTCAAAGGAAAGATACTAGTACTAGTCAAGCAATAGAAATTCATGAAGTATAAGAAGATTCCAATGAAGAGACGATTGAAGATTCTAATGGTGACTTACTGTTTGAATAAAGCAGTATGTCATTGTCAAATTATGCTCATAAGTAGATTTTAAGATAGAAATAGGAATGTTCAAATCTAAACACAAAAATGGAGTGATCTTTTTTTTTTTATAAGATATACGATTTTGATTAGGAACTAAGTTTTTGCAGTTTGAATATTATGTCTTGAACTTGTAGTTTTAATTTGTATATGATGTATGTTACATGACTAATGTTTTAAAATATTTTGTAATTTGCTTTCATAGTATAATAAAAGTTGGTATTCTAGCTTGGAGTTACTGTTGTAAAAAAATTGATTATCCTATGAAAAAAGAAGTGGAAAAAAAGTGAAAAGTAACTACCATTCAAACATACACATTATTTGATAGTTTAAGTACAAAAATTTATATTTCATAAAAGAATATTTAGTAATGAATGCTAGATTTCGAGAACAGTATATGTCAAAAAAATTCCAAACATACCAAAATCAGAAGTATATTTCGTAGAAAGTGACAAATGGTAACAAGATCCACAAATGTGATCGGTCTCATAAGATCAGGTTTCACCTCCATTGATTTCATGGAGCTGTGGATCGCGTGCAGCGACTAGCTAAAATAGCTGTCTCTCCTTCCATTCCATCCGAGCAAGAGGAACAGGAGCCGGTTTATTCGTCTTCTCCAGCTACTCACCTGCACATCAATCAACTGTTGAAAAGAAAACTATAAAAGGAAAATTATTGTAGTCACTTCACTCAGACTCTACTTCCACGATCGGAGAGATCTGTGTTTGTTTTTCAATTAAGAACAGCGGGAGCATAGCGAAAGAATAACGGAAGAATAGCGGCGATATACAGAAGAAAAAGGGGATATTCCACGCTCTGATAGGTTACAACGCTAAAAATGAAGGGGAAGAGCTTGCCTCTTATTACCTTTGAGCACAAGAGGTTTGTTATTTCAGACATTATCTGTTTCTTCTCCCAATCCAACTCGGATTCATGTATTGAGATCTCAGCCGCTTATATTCACTGTGTTTACGCTATTGTTCGATCTTATGTATATTGTTTGATTGCTAGTTAGAATACTAACTTTTGGATTTGATTCGTCCTTTCCTTTGTGGATATCGGCTTGCCCCGATTTTTCCGCTTACGGATATATCTTTTAAATAAGCTTTACGGATATAAATCTCTAAATTTGGATGATGTGGATGGTAATCGAGGTGTACTCAACTGTTCCCGTCTTTATCTTGTATTCCCTTTTCGGAAAAGAATATCGAAATGGCCTAAGTTCTGAAAAAAGAGGCATTTCGATCCCCTAACCTAGGGTTTATGGGGCGATTTGGGTTTTAGCGTTGAATCTTCTTTGAGGCTAACTGACGATCCGACAGGGATCTTTCTAATGGTTTCGTTGATCGATCCAGATCTCTATGGCAGTTGAGTGTAGGTAACTAATTGGGACGATTTTTATTAAGTTTTCATTGTTTTACTGCAATGTAGCACGATATCATTACCACTGTTAATTAAACTTCGTCAAGGATGCTTATTGTTAAACAAAATTTGTTCAGGGATGCTTATGGATTTGCAGTACGGCCTCAGCACTTACAGAGATATAGAGAGTATGCAAGCATCTACAAGGTATGTCTGAAATTTTCCAATTACAGCTAAAATCAAGAGGTTTCAATGCTTAATTTTCAGTCTAATTATTTAAAAAGTTGCCATATTATCATCAATTTATTCTTTTTGTTTGTATAAATCTGAGTTCCTACATCCATTCTTCTTACTCCTTAGAAAAGTTACTTAGTTTTGCAGTTATGTTCAGGTAGTTGACTCCTAAATAATCAATGCCTGGCTTTTTGTTCTTCACTTTATTATGTTATTAGTAATCCTCATAATAGAATACAAATATGTTGCTCGATTTTTTTATGGTTGGTCACTCCAATTGTCACTCCTATTCAAGTTGTCATCTTTTGGTTTCCTTGGATGCTGCTTATATGTAATTCTTTAGTGCATTACTTTCTTTTTTACTTCATGTTAAACTCGCTCTTGTTCTTGTATGCTGAACCAAGTTTCTAGGTAGACCATTCCCTTCTGCGTAAATGTTTATGTAGAATTGTGTTGTTGGTGCTCTCTATCCATGTTTCCTATCCACCTCTCACATTAATCTTTCTTGGTCCCATTTATCGCAGGAAGAAGAGGAGGAGAGATCAGATAGATGGAACAACTTTCTTGAAAGACAAGTTGAGTTAGAGACACCAAAACCAGACGAGAAATCATCTGAGAAAGAAACGGGTATTGTAACAACACAAGAAGATGAAGAGGAGAAACTACAACCAACTGGAACACCAACTGAGAAAACCGAGAAAGGTATTCAAGCTACCAATGATTTTGAGAGCTCACATGAAAATGGGTCCCTTGAAAGAATGGTCAAAAAAGATACAAAAACAGACAAACTAATTTGGACCAATATTAGACCATCTCTTTGCCACATCGAGCAATTGATGAGTCAGCGAGTGAAGAGTAAAAAATGCTTAGCTGAAAATGGAACTGATAATGGCCTGGGGCCACATGGGGGATCTTTAGCATCCATCGACGAAGAGAAGCAATCTGAGGACTCTGATGACGAGTTCTATGATGCGGAGCGAGTCGACCCCCCTAATCAGGAGGTGCACTCAGGTGATAATGCTATTGGTGAAGAATTCTCTTGGAAAGAGGAGCTAGAGGTTTTAGTACGTGGCGGATTGCCAATGGCTCTCCGAGGAGAGGTAAATATTTAAAATTAAATTGTGGTATTTTAGTTATTTCAAGTATTCTTTTTTGTAGTTCTAATATAAAAAATATGTCTATCGTCTTTAAAATGCAATAGTATCTTGTTCATTTCCCTGTAATGCAATCCAATCAGTGGCTTCTTGCTTGTAATGTACATATTTTCTTTTTCTGTGCCCATTTATTATGAGCTTTGCAAGTATCAGATGCTAAACCGGTTTGCATGGAGAAAAAAAGATCCATTCTCATCCTTTTTCCTTTTTCTTAATGGGATAATTCGTGTAATAATATAGCTGTGGCAAGCCTTTGTTGGAGTTGGGGCTCGTAGAATTGAAGGTTATTACGAGAGTCTTCATGCAAAGGAAACAATACGTGAAGTAAATAATAATTCTGAAGTGTCCCCAGCTGAAGAGGTGAATGACGAGCAGAAGGAAGTGCCTCAGGCTGCCCCAGTTGAGAAATGGAAAGGCCAAATAGAAAAGGTTTCTATATGAATCTTTTGTGACAGAGAAATTTGAAGCTATAAACTTCAAACTTTGTTTACCATCTTTTTCTTTTGCAAAGGATTTGCCAAGGACATTTCCTGGGCATCCAGCTTTGGATGAGGATGGAAGAAATGCTTTAAGGCGACTCCTCACTGCATATGCACGTCATAATCCTTCTGTTGGCTACTGCCAGGTATTATATGGTTAATTACAATATATTACATTACTTCAATTGGGTTTCATCTCTAGCCTACCCCAACTTGTTTGGGTCTAAAGGCTTTGTTGTTGTTATTGTTGTTGCATAACATGCTTGACAATTACAGGCAATGAATTTCTTTGCGGGTTTGTTGTTGTTGCTGATGCCCGAGGAGAATGCATTTTGGTAAATCATTGTTTGACAAGATTCATTAGCATTGTTCAGGATTACCAGTGTTTTTTTAGATGATGTGTTGTGTAAATATTTGTCTAGGACCTTGACTGGCATCATTGATGACTACTTTGACGGTTACTTCACCGAGGAAATGATTGAATCCCAGGTTTACTACTTTTAAAGGATTTCATTCAGTTATCCAGATGATACCGGTAATTTGAAACTCCTAATGTTTATTTCTCCTTGAAGGTTGACCAGCTTGTGTTAGAGGATTTGGTCCGTGAGAGGTTCCCTAAACTAGGTTTGCAACCATAAAACTATCTATTCATCTACTTTGGATCTCCTACTGTGTAGAAATTAGAAGTTGCATACTATAAAATACATAAAATTTGAAAATAAGTGTTTTTTTTTGTTATTTTAATCGTAGTGAATCATCTGGATTATCTTGGAGTTCAAGTTGCATGGGTCTCTGGACCTTGGTTTCTCTCAATTTTCATGAATATGCTTCCTTGGGAAAGTGGTCAGGTTTTTTCTTTATATTAGAACTTCCCAAATTCTAATTGGAACTCTACACCTAATTGCTGAAATTTGAATTCTTATTATCCCGTCAATCTTATTGTATATTTGGTCTGTAACATATTATGTTAAAAATCAAACATTTTAGTTCTTCGTGTATGGGATGTGCTTTTGTTTGACGGGGACCGGGTGATTCTCTTCAGAACAGCGCTTTCATTAATGGAACTATATGGTAATATTATTTGATCCATTTATTTATTCACTAGTTTTTTTCATCATTTTCTTTTATTGCAAATTTTGCAACTTGCTGCTTCTCAAATATTCCTGAACATATCAACTTTACCAACAATACCGAATTGACACCAACAAATGGCATGTTCTTTCAAACTAATCCACAAATTACTCCTTGCCTTGCATCCGCCTACTTGTGCAGGTCCTGCACTGGTAACAACAAAAGATGCTGGTGATGCAATAACCTTACTGCAATCCCTAGCGGGCTCGACATTTGACAGCAGCCAACTTGTGTTGACTGCTTGCATGGGCTATCAGGCAGTCAATGAGACAAGGCTTCAAGAACTACGGAATAAACACAGACCATCAGTTCTGTCTGCAATGGAGGAGAGAAAGAAAGGTCTTCGGGTATGGAAAGACTCCAAATCCCTTTCTATGAAGCTCTATAGTTTCAAGCGGGACCCGGAGCCGGTGGTATTTGAGGCAGATCAGCGGAGCAATAACACTAATAACGGAGATCTCCAACCAGAAGTGTCTGATTCACCTGACACGGGTGCTTTGTTTTGTAATCTTTCTCTTGATGCTGAGGTAGATTCATTGCCTGATCTCAACGAACGGGTACACTTCTTACATGCACTCTCATATCTGATTGATTTATGGGACTTGCCAGTTGATACAGAGTCTATTTCATTGCCTGAGGCACTTTGAATTGCTAATTAATAGGTGACATGGTTGAAAGTTGAGTTATGCAGACTTTTAGAAGAGAAAAGGTCAGCTGTTCTCAGGTATGCACTTAAATGTATTCCCCTCATTGTTTTAGATTCAAAGTTTGATAACAAGTAGACCAGGAATTGATTGCTTGATATGTTTTTGTTGTCACTAGAGCGGAAGAGTTGGAGACTGCTTTAATGGAGATGGTCAAACAAGACAACCGACGCCAACTTAGTGCAAAGGTAAATTGAAGTGAAATAGATTGAAAGCCACCCTTTTTTTAGCTTTTACCATTTTCGTTGACTAAATGATTTTAGCTTGAGCTTATGCATTACGCTCAATAGGTTGAGCAGCTTGAACAAGAGTTGAGGGAGTTGAGCCAGGCACTGCATGACAAACAGGAGCAAGAACGAGCCATGCTTCAGGTTGGGGAAGGCAGTTGGTGTAATTTAACTATACTCTTTTTTTGTCAGTAAGTTTATATGTACTGAAACTTTCTGTGGTTTAAAAGGTTTTGATGCGAGTTGAACAAGAACAAAAGGTCACTGAAGATGCTCGTGTGTGTGCTGAGCAGGATGCAGCTGCTCAGAAATATGCTGTTCATGTCATCCAGGTTAATTGGCTAGCAATTATTATGACATTTTTAATAACCTCCACTTTTCCTGAAATATTGAAAACTCTACTTATGATAAACCCAAGAATATTTGTGAACACAGAAAGAAACTCTGCCACTATTGTTAACAACTGAAGTTGCTAATCAAATATTGCCGTTACAAAGCAACTATTGATCCTATTATATGTAATTGTAGCAAAATTTTCCAACCATCATTTGACGTGAGATGCCTAATCATTTTGTAAGCGGTGCTATGAAATTGGATATATAGAACTGTTGTAACATTGAAACTGTGGGGACGCTTGCTGGGAAGATCTGATCTTCTTTATGTTTCTGTCAGAAAGGAAGCAAATATCTTTTCTTATAGTTCTTTCTTTTTATTTATTTATTTATTTATTTTTGGAGTACTCAACAAGGGGCAAACCAAAAATGATATACATATGATTTTCTTTTGTCTGTTATGAACTGTTACCAGATTTGTGCAGGATAAGTACGAGCAGGCCATGGCATTGCTTATGAAGTTGGAGAAAAGAGCAGTTATGGCCGAAACAATGCTAGAGGCTACCATACAGTACCAGTCTAGCCAGGGAAAAGCTCAGCAGCCTTCTTCTTCTCCTAGGTATCTCTCCCTTCTGTTCTTTTCTTGCTATGTTAACGAAAAAATCAGTCAGCAATAACCAAGTTCTTCTTGGGCCTATAATTGTACTTAAAAATGTAATTCAACTCACCATTTTTTTTGCTTCATATAGTGGCTCCTTATCTCCCCTTTTCTTTATATATTACAGTACTGCTGCTGTTATTCCTTATTCTTTTATGCACATTATTGCTATTAAATTCTTTTAGAACACCGACAAGTCCAGAACCATCTCAGGATACTGTACAACCAAGAAGAATAAGTTTGTTGTCCAGACCCTTCGGCTGGCTTGACAAGAATAAGGTAATCTGAAATTGTTACTTTCCAAGAATTTAGTTGAATTGTCTCATTTATTAGAACCCTGCTTTTTGAAACGACTTTTCTTCCTACTTTTGAGTCTTGATACCCGGTGCATCCTGCTGTATTGCAAATAAACTTCTTCATATGTATTTTTATTTCTTAACAGGGCAAACAAAATACGTCAGAGGAAGCCAAGGGAAGTAATATTGAGGAAGCCAAACCTAATCCTGAGGAAGCCAAACCTAGTAACCCTGAGGAATCAAAACGGATAAGTCCCAAGGAAAGCTCGAATGCTAAACTTACTAATGACGAGGACAAAACCACAAGTACACTGCATGAAGAAACATTGCACATGCAAACAAATGGAAAGAAAGAGCCAGAGGTAGAAGACAAATGAAATTTTTTAGGAGAATATGGCTTTAATATATTAGAATTAGGCTATGGTTTTATTTTTCAGTTCCATATCACGGTCTCTCGTTAATTTTTTCCTTCTTTGCATTTCAAAGCGAGGTCCAATCTGTCTTGTAGGCTCAGATTTTAGTGTAAAATGTTGAAAGAAAAAGAGACTATTTTTTACTATTTATGAGGTGTAATAATGTAATGATTAATGCAGGCTAGAAGGATGTTCCGTATGAATTATTTATGATCGATGCTTGATGAATAATCGCCATGTGTATTATATATTTATATGAGATGTGACTTTACGGATAATTTTCCAAAACAACTTTATTCTACAAGAACCGTTACTTAGTATTAAATAAGATGATTCAGGTTTTCACATCAGAACCATCCTAACATTTTCTCTAGTGTCATTTATACGAAGTTGAAAATAATTCTGTAATGGTTTTATAATTATATTTTTCGTGATTTTTACCATAATGATTTAATCTAAGAGTTGTTAAAAAGAGCGTAGACCGGACGGAAGAAGATTTTTTGTCTGAAAATAATAGAGTTTGCAGTAACTATGTAATTACAAGGATACAAACAAGAAATAAGTGCAAGTGTGCACATGCAACCCGTAATGAAAATATCTTATCATTTTATCTCGTAAAGAGCCATATATGGTCCTTAAACAAAGAGAATAATAAATGTCTTTAAATGCCTTTAACTTTCGTCAGTACTCAGTATTTTGCAGTTTTCTGTCAGCAGATCACACCAGCTTATATTTCAGTACAGAAAATAATAAAAAGACATTAATCTAGTAATATTTGATTTAAGAAATTGTTAGTAATTTAACAAAAAATAATTAGGAGATCTCAAAACCGTTGACCACAAATTTGGGGTCATGCAGTAAATGGTTGACCAGTCCAGTCAACAACCGGAAAAATTGGGAATTTAATTCTTTCCAGACCAAAAAATTCCCTTGGTCCCATTCTGGCATTATTCTCCTCTCCTGTATAAATGAACCTCTCTTCATTGACTCAACACACCTTGCTTATACACTCATTCTCTCTTATCTTCCTCTTCAGTTCACTTATCTAACCATCAAAATGGCAACAAAACATCTTTCATTTCATCAGAATAGCTTCGGATCAAAGGAAGAGTGCCGGCATGACCGCGCAAACGACTGTAAGGATGAGATGTGGCGGCCTCCGCTCAAACGAGGCCAGCTCAAATTCCACATGATTAAAAAGGTGATCAGTGCTTTGGTACCAACTAATTCGAGCAAAGTAAGAACAAGCTTCGAATAGAATGACGCCGGGTGTTCGACCGAACCCAGTGTCGGAAAACTTTTTGGCAGTTTTTATCTTTCTAGGCCCCCATCCCTTTTGAACTCTTCTTTATCCTTCTTGCTGTGATGTAGAATTTGTAATGTATAAAGCTCTCTGAGTCTCTCTAATGTCTATTGAGTGTTAAAAGGTGAGCTCATAGTTGAGTCACTAAATTATATAGATCAGTGCTAATTGGTTTTGCTCTGTTTTGCTGCGTGCACCTTGCAGTAAGATTCAAATGTACCATATAATTTCCCCTACTTATAATTGTTGTTATTTTGGTTTCTACATATATAGTATGATCATAATTAATGTTTATTATGTTTTGTTATGGATATTTGCAATGGTGTTTTTCTTTTTAATAAATATTTACATAATAAAGAATTCAATATTATATTTACAATTGTTTTTTGTGTGAGTCCATTAGTCTCTCAGATTTTAAATTTGCAAGATCAAGCAGCTATGATGATGAAGAACACTAAAACAATTTTTTAAGAACATCATAGTAAAATCTTGTTTCTATAGTTTTACCATCATGCATCCGATTTTGATGAGATATTGGTGAAAAAACATCCTTCCATATTGTTTTTGTATGACAAATGAAAACAGAGCATGCATTTGTTCGCAAAAACAAAAAAAAGAGAAAATTAAATGGATATCGTTAAATGTTCACGTATGAATGGTATTGTGGATTTGTGGTATTGTCCTTGTCTTTTGAGTCACTAAAATAAATATTTGGATTAATTAACGAGGTCCTTAATTATTTCCCTAAAAAGTAATTAACCATTATTTTGCCGTGTATTAATAAAATATAAGGGGATATGAATTTAAAGTCTCGTATGTATGTATTAAGTCATGAGTGATTTAAAAACCAACGTCTTTTGGCGAAATAACCGGTCGATTAGTTATTGGCAACGATCAAACCGTCATATATAGTTTATAGGAAATTTATTTTGCACTTAGAAATGCATATTAGACCGATATTTCTGATTAATCACCCAATTTCAGACTAATCCTCCGTTTTCTTCTTTTTCTCTATTATCCTTTTATTAATAAGGAAGCGACTAACTGTCCCCCTTACAAGCTCCCCTTACACGCTCCCACTACAAGACAAAAATTTTCTTAACAATCTCCTTAACTATCATTAGCAGAGTTAATTTTCATTCTTGAGAATGGAAATTAACACGCGCGTCCAAGTCTTTATATAAATAATACGAAGTCTTTATAGTTGTGCGTTCAAGTCTTTATATAAATCATACGAAGTCTTAATAGTCGCGCGTCCAAGTCTTTCTATTACGTAAAAACTATGTATTTTAATTCAAGTTTGCTACAATTTGTCACAATTTTGCAGCAGTTTTAAATATAAAGACTTGCTTGTTATAATATAAAGACTTGATTGTTACAATATAGAAATTTTCTTGTTTTAATACAAAGACTTGAAGGTTCCAATTTTGCAACAATTTTGCTGCATATATAAATATAAAGACTTTTATGTTGTAATATAAAGACTTGATTGTCATAATATAGAGACTTGCTTGTTCTAATATAAATACTTGCAATTTCGAATTTTGCAGTAATTTTGCTGGATTTTTAAATATAAAGACATACATGTTGTAATATAAAGACTTGATTGTCTCAATATAGAGATTTGAAAATCAATCATACAATTTAACACGAATGCTACAACAGACCCTCTAGCACATCAAATTGGATAGGATATTGAGTAAATAAGGAGATGAAAAAGAAGGCAGAAGACAAGGTCAACCCCCTGACTGAGAACTACATAAGCAACACCTTTGCACTTACTTTCACCATGTCAGGAGAATACAATAGTGGCTCAAACAATACTAGTTTAGCAGTATTTGCGAAAAAATCGTTTTCCAAGTTTTCTTGGTATCAAACACCTTCACCATGTGCTCTTCCCTTGCTGTTGCATTCCTTGCTGTTGTACCCACATAAAGACTTGCTTGTTATAATATAAAGACTTGAATGTTACAATATATAAACTTTCTTGTTTTAATATAAAGACTTGAAGGTTCCAATTTTGCAACAATTTTGCTGCATATATAAATATAAAGACTTGATTGTCATAATATAGAGACTTGCTTGTTCTAATATAAAGACTTGCAATTTCGAATTTTGCAGTAATTTTGTTGGATTTTTAAATATAAAGACCTACCTATTGTAATATAAAGACTTGATTGTCTCAATATAGAGACTTGAAAATCAATCATACAATTTAACACGAATGCCACAACAGACCCTCTAGCACATCAAGCTGAAAAGGTCAGATGGTGATGCTGAAAACCGTTACGCACCTGCTCCCTATTCTAGATACAAGACATTGGATCTTTGCATAGATATATGCCTCAATCACTTGTGCCATAATTTGGTCGAATTCTTGTTAGTTAATTTTTCGTTTTCTAGTTTCAATGCACAAGGCTTCTGTATGTGAAGTGTCTATTTCAAGAAAATAAAGATTATCGTAAGAAAATAAAGAACCAGAAGCAACTTATTTTGAATTTTGAAACAAACTGAAATTTCCATTATCAAATGAACATACAAAACCATTCTTGTCCAAATAGGAAATAAAAATTAGGTTCCTTCGAAAGGAAGGAACCACTAATGCATCAAAATACAAATAAAATTCAGTCCTACACAATAATCTAAATTTCCCTATGCCTTATACTTCAACCTTCCTGCCATCTCCTACATAAATGTGTTGCTCAGCTTGTTTTGGCTTTTGAAGGTTTAGGCAATCCTGCATGGATATACTCATGTTAGATGTTGCACCTGAGTCTAACCACCAAGTATATTTTGAAACTGTACTTAAATGAAGTACTCGGAGAAGAAACACATCTCGTGATAATATATGATGTGTTGTGGAGTTATCTTGAAAAGTTCTACTCATAAATGAAATACTTTGATCAGAAACACTTCGTAGTAGGATATGATGCTTTGTGGTGTTTTCTTTAATGGTTATCACCCATAAGTGAAATACTCAGATAAGAAACAATTCTCGCAGTAGGGTAAGATGCTTTGTGATGTTTTATTTAATGGTTACCACCCATAAATTAAGTACTCGTAAATAGAGCACTTATAGTGGTACTCAATGCTTCTTTGTTGTGTTTTAGTGAATGGTTACAACACTTAAATTAAGTACTCGAAGAAGAAACTCTTTTCGTGGTTAGATATGAAGATTTGTGAAGTTTTCTTGCAAGGTTACCACTCATAAATGAAGTACTATGATTAGAAACACTTCTTAGTAGGATATGATGCTTTGTGGTATTTTCTTTAATGATTACCACTCATGAATGAAGTAGTCTGATCAGAATCACTCATAAATTAAGTACACATACATGGAGCACTTAGAGTGGTACTCGATTCTTCTTTTTGTGTTTTAGTGAATGGTTACAACACATAAATGAAGTACTCGGAGAAGAAACTCTTCTCGTGGTAAGATATGATGCGTTGTGGATTTTTCTTAAAGGTTACAATTCATAAATGAAGTACACTTATTGGAAACACTTTTTAGGAGGATATGATGCTTTGTGGTATTTTCTTTAATGGTTACAATCCATAAATGAAGTACTCAGATAAGAAACACTTCTCGCAGTATGGTAAGATGCTTTCTGATATTTTATTTAATAGTTACCACTCATAAATGAAGTACTCTGATCAGAATCAGTCATATATTAAGTACTCATACATGGAGCACTTAGAGTGGTACTCGATACTTCTTTATTGTGTTTTAGGGAATTGTTACAACACTTAAATGAAGTACTCAGTGAAGAAACTCTTCTTGTGGTTAGATATGATGGTTTATGAAGTTTTCTTGCAAGGTTACAACTCATAAAATGAAGTACACTTATCGGAAACACTTCTTAGTAGGATATGATGCTTTGTGGTATTTTCTTTAATGGTTACAATCCATAAATGAAGTACTCAGATAAGAAACACTTCACGCAGTATGGTAAGATGCTTTCTGATATTTTATTTAATAGTTACAACTCATAAATAAAGTAGTTTAATTGGAATTACTCATAAATTAAGTACTCGAAAATGAAACACTTAGATTGCTATCTACACTTCTTTGTTGTCTTTTAACGAATAAATGAAGTACTTGGAGAAGAAATTCTTCTCGTGGTAATATATGATGTGTTGTGGAGTTTTCTAGTAAGGTTATCACTCATAAATGAAGTAATATGATCAGAAACACTTCTTAGTATGGTATGATGCTTTGAGGTGTTTTTTTAATGGTTAGCACCCATGAATGAAGTACTCAGATAAGAAACACTTTTCGCATTAAGGTAAGATGTTTTGTGATTTTTGTTTAATGGTTATCACCCATAAATGAAGTATTTTGATCAGATTCACTAATAAATTAAGTACTCGGACATGAAACACTTAGAGTGGTATCTATACTTCTTTGTTTTCTTTTAATGATTGGTTACAACTCTTAAATGAAGTATTCGGAGAAGAAACTCTTCTTGTGGTAAGATATGATGCATTTTGTAGTTTTTTGAAATGTTACCACTCATAAATGAAGTATACTGATCAGAAACACTTCATAGTATGATATGTTGCTTTGTGGTGTCTTCTTTAATGGTTACCACTCATAAGCGAAGTACTCAGATAAGAAACACTTCTCGCAGTAGGGTAAGATGCTTTGGGATGGTTTTTTTATGGTTTCCACCCATAAATGAAGTACTCTCATCAGAATCACTCATAAATTAAGAACTCGTACATGGAGCACTTGGAATGGTACTCGATGCTTCTTCGTTGTGATTTAGTGAATGGTTCCAACACTTAAATGAAGTACTCGGAGAAAAACTCTTTTTGTAGTAAGATATAATATTTTGTAGAGTGTTCTTGAAAGGTTACCACTCATAAATGAAGTATTATGATCAGAAACACTTCTTAGTAAGATATGATGATTTGTGGTGTTTTCTTTAATGGTTACTACCCATAAATAAAGTACTCAGATAAGAAACACTTCTCGCATTAGGGTATGATGTTTTGTGATGTTTTCTTTCATGGTAATCACCCATAAATGAAGTACTATGATCAGAATCACTCATAAATTAAGTAATCGGACATGAAACACTTAGAGTGGTATCTATGCTTCTTCGTTGTCTTTTAATAAATGGTTACAACACTTAAATGAAGTACTCAGAGAACAAACTCTTTTCGTGATAAGATATGATGCGTTGTGGAGTTTTCTTGAATGGTTACTACTCATAGATTAAGTACACTTATCACAAACACATCTTAGTAGGATATGATGCTTTGTAGTGTTTTGTTTAATGGTTAACACCCATAAATGAAGTACTCTGATCAGAATCACTCTTATATTACTCGTACATGGAGCACTTAGAGTGGTACTCGATGCTTCTTTTTGTGTTTTAATGAATGGTTACAACACTTAAATGAAGTACTCGGTGAAGAAACTCTTCTCGTGGTTATATATGATGGTTTGTGAAGTTTTCTTGCAAGGTTACAACTCATAAATGAAGTACTTTGATCAAAAACACTTCTTAGTAGGGTATGATGCTTTGTGGTATTTTCTTTAATGGTTACCACCCATTAATGAAGTACTCAGATAAGAAACACTTCTCGCAGTAGGGTACGATGCTTTGTGGTGTTTTATTTAATGGTTACCACCCATAAATAAAATACTTAATTAGAATTACTCATAAATTAAGTACTAAGATGAAATTCTTCTCGTGGTAATATATGATGTGTTTTGGAGTTCTCTAGTAAGGTTACACTCATAAATGAAGTAATATGATCAGAAACACTTCTTAGTATGATATGATGCTTTGTGGTATTTTTTTAATGGTTACCACCCATGAATGAAGTACTCAGATAAGAAACACTTTTCGCATTAAGGTAAGATGTTTTGTGATGTTTCCTTTAATGGTTATCACCCATAAATGAAGTATTTTGATCAGATTCACTAATAAATTAAGTACTCGGACATGAAACACTTAGAGTGGTATCTATACTTCTTTGTTTTCTTTTAATGATTGGTTACAACTCTTAAATGAAGTACTCGGAGAAGAAACTCTTCTTGTAGTAAGATATGATGCATTTTGTAGTTTTTTGAAAGGTTACCACTCATAAATGAAGTATACTGACCAGAAACACTTCATAGTATGATATGTTGCTTTGTGGTGTCTTCTTTAATGGTTACCACCCATAAGCGAAGTACTCAGATAAGAAACATTTCTCGCAGTTGGGTAAGATGCTTTGGGATGTTTTTTTTATGGTTTCCACCCATAAATGAAGTACTCTCATCAGAATCACTCATAAATTAAGAACTCGTACATGGAGCACTTAGAGTGGTACTCGATGCTTCTTCGTTGTGATTTAGTGAATGGTTACAACACTTAAATGAAGTACTCGGAGAAGAAACTCTTTTTGTAGTAAGATATAATGCTTTGTAGAGTGTTCTTGAAAGGTTACCACTCATAAATGAAGTATTATGATCAGAAACACTTCTTAGTAGGATATGATGCTTTGTGGTGTTTTCTTTAATTGTTACTACCCATAAATGAAGTACTCAGAGAAGAAACACTTCTCGCATTAGGGTATGATGTTTTGTGATGTTTTCTTTCATGGTAATCACCCATAAATGAAGTACTATGATCAGAATCACTCATAAATTAAGTAGTCGGATATGAAACACTTAGAGTGGTATCTATGCTTCTTTGTTGTCTTTTAATGAATGGTTACAACACTTAATTGAAGTACTCGGAATAGAAACTCTTCTCGTGGTTAGATATGGTGCTTTGTGAAGTTTTCTTGCAAGGTTACTACTCATAAATGAAGTACTATGATCAGAAATTCTTCTTAGTAGTATATGATGCTTTGTGGTGTATTCTTTAATGGTTACCACCTATAAATGAAGTGCTCAGATAAGAAACACTTCTCGCATTAGGGTAAGATGCTTTGTGATGTTTTCTTTCGTGGTTATCACCCATAAATGAAGTACTATGACCAGAATCACTCATAAATTAAGTACTCGAAATTGATAAACCTAACCAATACTCCTTAATCTGAACCTGTTTGGGTTTCATCCAGGCCCCTGAAATTGATAAAGAAAAATATTGTTCTACTTGTGGTGTTGGGTATCTGAGTACATGTAGTATGGCTTTACTCGATTCCTGGTATGGCCCCTTTCCAGTTTGAATTATTGTGAGGTGCCCCTAACGATTAGGTTAATACTGGCATTAGGTTAATACTGGCATTAGATTGACTGTTTTGGTTCTTTTTTTTCTGGCACCCAGCTATGAGACTGTTGAACTGTAGCACTTGACTGTGTTTTTGTTTAATGAGGTGTCAGATTCCTTGTGGTATGCCCTGGTTCTCTGATTCTCTGCTTGCTGGCATGGCCAATGCCAGCACAGCAGCAGTACCTGAATTTTTCCCTTTCCCTTCTGGCTTGCGTTAGCTAAGTGTCGAGAGGGGGAAAGGCTGGGCCAGAAGTGATGACTGGCCCAGCAAGGTTATTATGCAGCACAGGCCTTGGGCCTTACTGAACTTGTATATAATAAGAAAGTTTAATATGAATAAACAATGGCATGTTGGGCCTTTGGACCTTATCGAAAATAATAAGAACAGAAATAATACAACTTTGGATTTGTATTGGGCTTGGGCCCTATTTAGGCCGAGATTGGTATATAAAGAAAGTGCTACGAAATGGTGGTCTGGCCCAATTCAATCTAATAGTTGTAATAAACACAAATAATAAGGTCGAGAAGGGTATAATAAGGAAATAACGACTAAAAGTCCGTGCAGCACGAGCTACGGATATGACGCACGAGTACGGACTTCTGATCCCACAGGATTAACACCAAAATAAAGTATAAATAGAGATGAAATCACTTGTGTTTATCTGTGTTTTATATATTTTTCATATATTTTCTATACTATATGTACCACTAATATTAAGCGTATATTATGCGATGTAGGTAGGTAGTTAGGATAGCTTGGTTAGGTGCGATAACGTTAGTTAGCGAAGGACTTTATGATTGGATTATACGCAACGACATAAATAAATTGACCAAGTATCTAGTAACAATAATGGTCACACAAATATATGAGTGTAACACATATATACATGGTAAAGCATTATCACTCACCACCAACGAATTGGAATAAGTAAGATAATATATGCATCAGTATATATTGATCAATTTCTCTAAAACATTAAATATAATACAATACATGTACTACTATAATACATTAATTACAATGAGTATGAATATACAAAATAAACTTACATGCAAGTTATATGAACACATAAATTTGACTAAGTAGATATTTAGTTTCGGTAATATATATATATATATATATAATTCTCAGTTTCTCTATAAGCACTATATATATTATATGCACATACAACCATTATAATAGTTTATTTTCTTCTTTGCTTAGTTTAATTAAAAGTCCAATTAAAACTGATTGAATTTATAACATGCTTTTCTTGTGTTGTACTTTTATTGCTTTTCAGTAGAATATCGCCCTGACGTCAAATAAATGGAAAGTAGTAAGAACTTAAAACTTCACAAAAATTAAGTAAAGGAATAGAGGCACAGGATTCACACCCACTCACCGTGCAGCAAGGACACTGCACGGGGATTTGACCAAGTAAGAATATTACTTAAATTAAGTTAGGAGCATCAAGGACGTCTCAACGCATAGACCTTGCTTTTGATTAACTACTCAATGAATCAACAACAAATAACTGATAAAACCCCCCATCGTCAAAGTAGGAGATTTAGCCGACTCGTATCCACTCGCGGACGAGGCTGCTGTTGACGACGTCGCTGCTGACACAGACGCGGACGGATCAGAGCCGCCTCCGGAGTAGAGTCTGCTCTACATTTCTCTCCATATCTCCCAGGTGCGGATTCCTGGGGTTTATACCCTTGTCTATGTTATAGGAACCAGGCCATACCCTTTCTTTTCTTTTATCTGAATTGAGGTACCAATAACTACCAACAGTAATAAACAGGCCCATAGAACTTGAACTGTCATAATTGCATACCGGTTACTGTACCAAAAGATGAGACCAGCCTGCATTGCATGTCATCTGCATTTCATAATGCACGTAAGATCTGATATACAGATCGTATAGGTTATTAGATACTTATAGTTAGATGCGTAGTTACTATTATATGTATGACGTTGGGAGTGCTGAGTGTCGGGCCGGTGAGACTTAGATTGGGTGTAGTCTGGAGGCATCGTGACGGTTGGATTACGTACGCAAGCTCAACGCCCGTGGGATCCACTCGTCGGGATGTCTTTAAGGACACGCAATCACTTCTCACCAACGATGTTCGTCACTTGATGACTCGTAGTGCCAGCTGAGAGTTTATTTTTAAATCTCCATATTACCTATATAATATTATTATAATATTCTCTAAGAGTGAATAAGGCCGGCGTCTCAGTTTAGAGTGTGCGCGCCATATGTGAGGTACTGGAGCTATTCCGTTCTTTATATATTTCCTATTAGCCGATATTAAGAGATCTCCTAATATTCGAAGGACTTCCGCCTTTGGCCCCTGGTTGGTACAGAGGAAGTCTGGGGCTCCCCTTTGGCCCCTGGTTGGTACAGGGAGTTCCCATTCTATTATATTCTTTTCAAACGGGTAGTCGGTTCCTTATTTCCGTATGGCAACTGAGGCCGAACATTTTTATTTTGTATTTTCTCTTTTGGTGAGGTACACGGGAATACGTTGTTGACCCATGCTTTACCAGGGCGATTCCGCTCTGGAACCTCAGAATTTAGGGTTTAGGCTTTGGATGCTCCTACTTAGTTGATGCTCCGCCTAAACCCTTCCTTAAGCCTGGCGGCTCCGGTCACCGTTGAGACCCGCTTAAGGGCGGATTCCCGTGTTCTACAACTGGGGTCTCTATTGGGTGCTAAATTGATAAAATTCGTACTATATGTGTACTTATCTATCTGTTTTCTTTTGGGTTTCTTTCACGACTGTATTAACGAATCTTAGAAATTCATGGTGTAGGTTAATTACCAATAGGGTATAAGCTCTTAAAAGTGAATTTAGTAACTAGGTTAAAAGTGCTTAGTAATATACCAAGTATTGGTTTGGGTTCCACCCTAGAGAATGGTATAAACTCAAAGGCTGGACCTTAATCCGCACTGAGATTTATTTCTCACGTTTCCACGATGGTTGTGGGGTCCAGGTGAGGAGCCTTTTGCTGTCCATGAGGAGCGCACTAGGATGGAGTTTCCCCGGCGTCTTTCGTTTTGATATATCCCCTCATATTGCTTATCTTTTGTTTCTTATTAGGTAAGTTATTGTAGTAGGATAGCAAGGATGGGTCTTGCGACCTTTGGTGAGACCGTCCTCTTTGTATATATATTTCATCTTTCGTTGCTTTCGCTGTACATCTTGTAAATAGACGCTGGTGTTAATGAAAATATGACTTTTGGATATTCATGTATTGTGTGCATGATGTGTGCTATCCTTTTTATTAAATAAAACTTGTTATGATTTCCTTATTTCTATAACAATAAATCAAGCCTTTCGTGTACTTGTAAACAAGTACACGTGGCGGGATTTACACCCCTAAGTTGTTCATTATTTCTGGGGTGTGACATCCTTCGGTGGTATCAGAGCCAGGTTGATAAAACAGGCAAAGACACGAAATCAATCCTGTGAACAAACGTGACCACTCGCCTCCAGGCTAAAGTCTGTATGAGCACACATCACAATACGTGATATCTACCTAGGTCAGAGTGAGGGTAGGTCTAGGATTTATACGAATCGGTCGTAGGGTAGTAAATATCTATAACAAGTCGCGTCGATGGTGAAACTTTTACGAGACCAAAGGCTTCATTAGTATACAAATGTAAATTAACTTTTCTGATCCTCGTGCGAGAGACATGGTTATTTAATTAAAATTCCACTTTTATTTCAGGTTCCTCCATTTCTTCTCATTCCTAAGTCTCGTGGTTCACGTGGACCATCTCGTCCTACCCTCTCTGCACCCCAAGTTCAGTTACCACTCATAAATGAAGTACTCTGATTAGAATCAGTCATATATTAAGTACTCATACATGGAGCACTTAGAGTGGTACTCGATGCTTCTTTATTGTGATTTAGGGAATTATTACAACACTTAAATGAAGTACTCGGTGAAGAAACTCTTCTCGTGGTTAGATATGATGGTTTGTGAAGTTTTCTTGCAAGGTTACAACTCATAAACTAAGTACTTTGATCAGAAACACTTCTTAGTGGGGTATGATGCTTTGTGGTATTTTCTTTAATGGTTACCACCCATTAATGAAGTACTCAGATAAGAAACACTTCTCGCAGTAGGGTACGATGTTTTGTGGTGTTTTATTTAATGGTTACCACCCATAAATAAAGTAGTTTAATCGGAATTACTCATAAATTAAGTACTCGGAAATGAAACACTTAGATTGGTATCTACACTTCTTTATTGTCTTTTAACGAATGGTTATAACACATAAATGAAGTACTCGGAGAAGAAATTCCTCTCGTGGTAATATATGATGTGTTGTGGAGTTTTCTAGTAAGGTTATCACTCATAAATGAAGTAATATGATCAGAAACACTTCTTAGTATGGTATGATGCTTTGTGGTGTTTTTTTAATGGTTACCACCCATGAATGAAGTACTCAGATAAGGAACACTTCTCGCATTAAGGTAAGATGTTTTGTGATGTTTGTTTTAATGGTTATCACCCATAAATTAAGTATTTTGATCAGATTCACTAATAAATTAAGTACTCGAACATGAAACACTTAGAGTGGTATCTATACTTCTTTTTTTTCTTTTAATGATTGGTTACAACTCTTAAATGAAGTATTCGGAGAAGAAACTCTTCTTGTGGTAAGATATGATGCATTTTGTAGTTTTTTGAAAGGTTACCACTCATAAATGAAGTATACTGATCAGAAACACTTCATAGTATGATATGTTGCTTTTTGGTGTCTTCTTTAATGGTTACCACCTATAAGCGAAGTACTCAGATAAGAAACACTTCTCGCAGTAGGGTAAAATGCTTTGGGATGTTTCTTTTATGGTTTCCACCCATAAGCGAAGTACTCAGATAAGAAACACTTCTCGCAGTAAGGTAAAATGCTTTGGGATGTTTCTTTTATGGTTTTCACCCATAAATGAAGTACTCTCATCAGAATCAGTCATAAATTAAGAACTCGTACATGGAGCACTTAGAGTGGTACTCGATGCTTCTTCGTTGTGATTTAGTGAATGGTTCCAACACTAAATGAAGTACTCGGAGAAGAAACTCTTTTTGTAGTAAGATATAATGCTTTGTAGAGTGTTCTTGAAAGGTTACCACTCATAAATGAAGTACTATGATCAGAAACACTTCTTAGTAGGATATGATGCTTTGTGGTGTTTTCTTTAATGGTTATTACCCATAAATGAAGTACTCAGATAAGAAACACTTCTCGCATTAGGGTATGATGGTTTCTGATGTTTTCTTTCATGGTAATCACCCATAAATGAAGTACTATGATCAGAATCACTCATAAATTAAGTAGTCGGATATGAAACACTTAGAGTTGTATCTATGCTTCTTTGTTGTCTTTTAATAAATGGTTACAACACTTAAATGAAGTACTCGAAGAAGTGACTATTCTCGTGGTAAGATATGATGCGTTGTGGAGTTTCAATGAAAGGTTACCACTCATAAATGAAGTACACTGATCAGAAATACTTCTTAGTAGGATATGATGCTTTGTGGTGTCTTCTTTAATGGTTACATCTCTTAAATGAAGTATTCATATAAGAAAACTTCTCACAGTAGCGTAAGATGCTTTGTGTTTTTTTATTTAATGGTTACCACCCATAAATGAAGTATCCTCATCAGAGTCACTCTTAAATTAAGTACTCGTACATGGCGTGGAAATAGATGCTTCTTCGTTGTGTTTTAGTGAATAGTTACAACACATAAATGAAGTACTCGGAGAATGAACTTTTCTCGTGGTAAGATATGATGTTTTGTGAAATTTTCTTGAAAGGTTACCACTCATAATTGAAGTACTCTAATCAGAAACACTTCTAGTAGGATATGATGCTTTGTGGTATTTTCTTTAATTGTTACCACCCATAAATGAAGTACTCAGATAAGAAACACTTGTCGCAGTAGGGTAAGATGCTTTGTGATGTTTTATTTAATGGTTTCCACCCATAAATGATGTACTCTCATCAGAATCACTCATAAAATAAGAACTCGTACATGGAGCACTTAGAGTGGTACTCGATGCTTCTTCGTTGTGATTTAGTGAATGGTTACAACACTTAAATGAAGTACTCGGAGAAGAAACTCTTTTCGTAGTAAGATATAATGCTTTGTAGAGTGTTCTTGAAAGGTTACCACTCATAAATGAAGTACTATGATTAGAAACACTTCTTAGTAGGATATGATCTTTGTGGAGTATTCTTTAATGGTTACCACACATAAATGAAGTACTCAGATAAGAAACACCTCTCGCATTATGATAAGATGTTTTGTGATGTTATTTTTAATGGTTATCACCCAGATAAGAAACACCTCTCGCATTATGATCAGAATCACTCATAAATTAAGTAATCGGACATGAAACACTTAGAGTGGTATCTATGCTTCTTCGTTTTCTTTTAATAAATGGTTACAACACTTAAATGAAGTACTCAGAGAAGAAACTCTTTTCGTGATAAGATATGATGCGTTGTGGAGTTTTCTCGAAAGGTTACTACTCATAGATTAAGTACACTTGTCACAAACACATCTTAGTAGGATATGATGCTTTGTAGTGTTTTATTTAATGTTACCACCCAAAAATTAAGTACTCTGATCAAAATCACTCTTATATTACTCGTACATGGAGCACTTAGAGTGGTATTTTCTTTAATGGTTACAATCCATAAATGAAGTACTCAGATAAGAAACACTTGTCGCAGTAGGGTAAGATGTTTTGTGATGTTTTATTTAATGGTTTCCACCCATAAATGATGTACTCTCATCAGAATCACTCATAAATTAAGAACTCGTACATGGAGCACTTAGAGTGGTACTCGATGCTTCTTCGTTGTGATTTAGTGAATGGTTACAACACTTAAATGAAGTACAAGGAGAAGAAACTCTTCTCGTGGTTAGATATGATGGTTTGTGAAGTTTTCTTGCAAGGTTACAACTCATAAACTAAGTACTTTGATCAGAAACACTTCTTAGTAGGATATGATGCTTTGTGGTATTTTCTTTAATGGTTAGCACCCATTAATGAAGTACTCGGATAAGAAACACTTCTCGCAGTAGGGTACGATGCTTTGTGGTGTTTTATTTAATGGTTACCACCCATAAATGAAGTACTTTAATCGGAATTACTCATAAATTAAGTACTCGGAAATGAAACACTTAGACTGGTATCTACACGTCTTTGTTGTCTTTTAACGAATGGTTATAACACTTAAATGAAGTACGTGGAGAAGAAATTCTTCTCGTGGTAATATATGATGCGTTGTGGAGTTTTCTAGTAAGGTTATCACTCATAAATGAAGTAATATGATCAGAAACACTTCTTAGTATGTTATGATGCTTTGTGGTGTTTTCTTTAATGGTTACCACCCATGAATGAAGTACTCAGATAAGAAACACTTCTCGCATTAAGGTAAGATGTTTTGTGATGTTTTCTTTAATGGTTATCACCAATAAATGAAGTATTTTAATCAGAATCACTAATAAATTAAGTACTCGGACATGAAACACTTAGAGGGATATCTATACTTCTTTGTTTCCTTTTAATGATTGGTTACAACTGTTAAATGAAGTACTCGGAGAAGAAACTCTTCTTGGGGTAAGATATGATGCTTTTGTAGTTTTTTAAAAGGTTACCACTCATAAATGAAGTATACTGATCAGAAACACTTCTTAATAGGATATGATGCTTTGGGGTATTTTCTTTAATGTTACCACCCATAAGCGAAGTACTCAGATAGGAAACACTTCTCGCAGTAGGGTAAGATGCTTTGTGATGTTTTTTTAATGGTTTCCACCCATAAATGAAGTACTCTCATCAGAATAACTCATAAATTATGTACTCATAATTGGACCACTTAGAGTGGTACTCGATGCTTCTTCGTTGTATTTTAGTGAATGGTTACAACACTTAAATGAAGTACTCGGAGAATAAACTCTTCTCGTTGTAAGATATGATGTTTTGTGAAGTTTTCTTGAAAGGTTACCACTCATAAATGAAGTACTCTGATAAAAAACACTTCCCAGTAGGATATGATGCTTTGTGGTGTTTTCTTTAATGGTTACCACCCATAAATGAAGTACTCCGATAAGAAACACTTCTCGCAGTAGGGTGAGATGCTTTGTGTTGTTTTTTTAATGGTTACCACTCATAAATTAAATACTCTAATCAGAATCAGTCATATATTAAGTACTCGTACATGGAGCACTTAGAGTGGTACTCGATGCTTCTTTATTGTGTTTTAGGGAATAGTTATAACACTTAAAAGAAGTACTCGGAGAAGAAACTCTTCTCGTGATAAGATATGATGGTTTGTGAAGTTTTCTTGCAAGGTTACAACTCATAAATTAAGTACTTTGATCAAAAACACTTCTTAGTAGGATATGATGATTTGTGGTGTTTTCTTTAATGATTACCACCCATTAATGAAGTACTCAGATAAGAAACACTTCTCGCAGTAGGGTACGATGCTTTGTGGTATTTTCTTTAATGGTTATCACCTATAAATGAAGTACTCTGATCAGTACTCGTACATGAAGCACTTAGAGTGGTACTCGATGCTTCTTCGTTGGGTTTTAGTGAATGGTTACAACACTTAAATGAAGTACTCGAAGAGAAGAAACTCTTCTCGTGATAATATATGTTGTGGTGTGGAGTTTTTTTGAAAGATTACCACTCATAAATGATATACTATGATCAGAAACACTCCTTAGTAGGATATGATGTTTTGTGGTGTTTTCTTTAATGGTTACCACCCATAAATGAAGTACGTAGATAAGGAACACTTCTCACATTAGGTTATGTTGCTTTGTGATGTTTTCTTTCATGGTAATCACCCATAAATGAAGTACTATGATCAGAATCACTCATAAATTAAGTACTCGTACATGAAGCACTTAGAGTGGTACTCGATGCTTCTTCGTTGGGTTTTAGTGAATGGTTACAACACTTAAATGAAGTACTCGAAGAGAAGAAAGTCTTCTCGTGATAATATATGTTGTGGTGTGGAGTTTTTTTGAAAGATTACCACTCATAAATGATATACTATGATCAGAAACACTCCTTAGTAGGATATGATGTTTTGTGGTGTTTTCTTTAATGGTTACCACCCATAAATGAAGTACGTAGATAAGGAACACTTCTCACATTAGGTTATGTTGCTTTGTGATGTTTTCTTTCATGGTAATCACCCATAAATGAAGTACTATGATCAGAATCACTCATAAATTAAGTACTCGGATATGAAACACTTAGAGTGGTATCTATGCTTCTTCGTTGTCTTTTAATGAATGGTTACAACACTTAAATGAAGTACTTGGAGAAGAAACTCTTCTCGTGGTAAGATATGATGTGTTGTTGAGTTTTCTTGAAAGGTTACTACTCCAAATGAACTACACTTATCAGAAACACTTCTTAGTAGGTTATGCTGCTTTGTGATGTTTACTTTAATGGTTACATCCCATAAATGTAGAATTCATATAAGAAACTTCTCGTAGTAGGGTAAGATGCTTTGTGATGTTTTATTTAATGGTTAACACCCATAAATGAAGTACCCTCATCAGAATCACTCATAAATTAAGTTCTCGTACATGGCGTGGAACACGATGCTTCTTCGTTGTGTTTTAGTGAATAATTACAACACATAAATGAAGTACTTAGAGAATGAACTTTTCTAGTGGTAAGATATGATGTTTTGTGAAAATTTCTTGAAAGGTTACCACTCATAAATTAAGTACTCTAATCAGAAACACTTCTTAGTAGGATATGATGCTTTGTGGTATTTTCTTTAATGGTTACCACCCATAAATGCAGTACTCAGATAAGAAACACTTGTCGCAGTAGGATAAGATGTTTTGTAATGTTTTATTTAATGATTTCCACCCATAAATGATGTACTCTCATCAGAATCACTCATAAATTAAGAACTCGTACATGAAGCACTTAGAGTGGTACTCGATGCTTCTTCGTTGTGATTTAGTGAATGGTTACAACACTTAAATGAAGTACTCGGAGAAGAAACTCTTTTCGTAGTAAGATATAATGCTTTGTAGAGTGCTCTTGAAAGATTACCACTCATAAATGAAGTACTATGATTAGAAACACTTCTTAGTAGGATATGATGCTTTGTGGAGTATTCTTTAATGGTTACCACACATAAATGAAGTACTCAGATAAGAAACACCTCTCGCATTATGATAAGATGTTTTGTGATGTTTTTTTTAATGGTTATCACCCAGATAAGAAACACCTCTCGCATTACGATCAGAATCACTCATAAATTAAGTAATCGGACATTAAACACTTAGAGGGGTATCTATACTTCTTTGTTTCCTTTTAATGATTGGTTACAACTCTTAAATGAAGTACTCGGAGAAGAAACTCTTCTTGGGGTAAGATCTGATGCTTTTGTAGTTTTTTGAAAGGTTACCACTCATAAATGAAGTATACTGATCAGAAACACTTCTTAGTATGATATGTTGCTTTTTGGTGTCTACTATAATGGTTACCACCCATAAGCGAAGTACTCAGATAGGAAACACTTCTCGCAGTAGGGTAAGATGCTTTGTGATGTTTTTTTAATGGTTTCAACCCATAAATGAAGTACTCTCATCAGAATAACTCATAAATTATGTACTCATAATTGGACCACTTAGAGTGGTACTCGATGCTTCTTCGTTGTATTTTAGTGAATGGTTACAACACTTAAATGAAGTACTCGCAGAATAAACTCTTCTCGTTGTAAGATATGATGTTTTGTGAAGTTTTCTTGAAAGGTTACCACTCATAAATGAAGTACTCTGATAAAAAACACTTCCCAGTAGGATATGATGCTTTGTGGTGTTTTCTTTAATGGTTACCACCCATAAATGAAGTACTCTGATAAGAAACACTTCTCGCAGTAGGGTGAGATGCTTTGTGTTGTTTTTTTAATGGTTACCACTCATAAATGAAATACTCTAATCAGAATGAGTCATATATTAAGTACTCGTACATGGAGCACTTAGAGTCGTACTCGATGCTTCTTTATTGTGTTTTAGGGAATAGTTATCACACTTAAAAGAAGTACTCGGAGAAGAAACTCTTCTCGTGATAAGATATGATGGTTTGTGAAGTTTTCTTGCAAGGTTACAACTCATAAATTAAGTACATTGATCAAAAACACTTCTTAGTAGGATATGATGATTTGTGGTGTTTTCTTTAATGATTACCACCCATTAATGAAGTACTCAGATAAGAAACACTTCTCGCAGTAGGGTACGATGCTTTGTGGTGTTTTCTTTAATGGTTATCACCTATAAATGAAGTACTCTGATCAGTACTCGTACATGAAGCACTTAGAGTGGTACTCGATGCTTCTTCGTTGGGTTTTAGTGAATGGTTACAACACTTAAATGAAGTACTCGAAGAGAAGAAACTCTTCTCGTGATAATATATGTTGTGGTGTGGAGTTTTTTTGAAAGATTACCACTCATAAATGATGTACTATGATCAGAAACACTCCTTAGTAGGATATGATGTTTTGTGGTGTTTTCTTTAATGGTTACCACCCATAAATGAAGTACGTAGATAAGAAACACTTCTCGCATTAGGTTATGTTGCTTTGTGATGTTTTCTTTCATGGTAATGACCCATAAATGAAGTACTATGATCAGAATCACTCATAAATTAAGTACTCGAATATGAAACACTTAGAGTGGTATCTATGCTTCTTCGTTGTCTTTTAATGAATGGTTACAACACTTAAATGAAGTACTTGGAGAAGAAACTCTTCTCGTGGTAAGATATGATTTGTTGTTGAGTTTTCTTGAAAGGTTACTACTCCAAATGAAGTACACTTATCAGAAACACTTCTTAGTAGGATATGCTGCTGTGTGATGTTTTCTTTAATGGTTACATCCCATAAATGTAGTATTCATATAAGAAACTTCTCGTAGTAGGGTACGATGCTTTGTGATGTTTTATTTAATGGTTACCACCCATAAATGAAGTACCCTCATCGGAATCACTCATAAATTAAGTTCTCGTACATGGCATGGAAATGATGCTTCTTCGTTGTGTTTTAGTGAATATTTACATCACATAAATGAAGTACTCGGAGAATGAACATTTCTCGTGGTAAGATATGATGTTTTGTGAAAATTTCTTGAAAGGTTACCACTCATAAATGAAGTACTCTAATCAGAAACACTTCTTAGTAGGATATGATGCTTTGTGGTATTTTCTTTAATGGTTACAATCCATAAATGAAGTACTCAGATAAGAAACACTTGTCGCAGTAGGGTAAGATGCTTTGTGATGTTTTATTTAATGGTTTCCACCCATAAATGATGTACTCTCATCAGAATCACTCATAAATTAAGAACTCATACATGGAGCACTTAGAGTGGTACTCGATGCTTCTTCATTGTGATTTAGGGAATGGTTACAACACTTAAATGAAGTCCTCGGAGAAGAAACTCTTTTCGTAGTAAGATATAATGCTTTGTAGAGTGCTCTTGAAAGATTACCACTCATAAATGAAGTACTATGATTAGAAACACTTCTTAGTAGGATATGATGCTTTGTGGAGTATTCTTTAATGGTTACCACACATAAATGAAGTACTCAGATAAGAAACACCTCTCGCATTATGATAAGATGTTTTGTGATGTTTTTTTTAATGGTTATCACCCAGATAAGAAACACCTCTCGCATTACGATCAGAATCACTCATAAATTAAGTAATCGGACATGAAACACTTAGAGGGGTATCTATACTTCTTTGTTTCCTTTTAATGATTGGTTACAACTCTTAAATGAAGTACTCGGAGAAGAAACTCTTCTTGGGATAAGATATGATGCTTTTGTAGTTTTTTGAAAGGTTACCACTCATAAATGAAGTATCCTGATCAGAAACACTTCTTAGTATGATATGTTGCTTTGTGGTGTCTACTATAATGGTTACCACCCATAAGCGAAGTACTCAGATAGGAAACACTTCTCGCAGTAGGGTAAGATGCTTTGTGATGTTTTTTTAATGGTTTCAACCCATAAATGAAGTACTGTCATCAGAATAACTCATAAATTATGTACTCATAATCGGACCACTTAGAGTGGTACTCGATGCTTCTTCGTTGTATTTTAGTGAATGGTTACAACACTTAAATGAAGTACTCGCAGAATAAACTCTTCTCGTTGTAAGATATGATGTTTTGTGAAGTTTTCTTGAAAGGTTACCACTCATAAATGAAGTACTCTGATAAAAAACACTTTCCAGTAGGATATGATGCTTTGTGGTGTTTTCTTTAATGGTTACCACCCATAAATGAAGTACTCAGATAAGAAACACTTCTCGCAGTAGGGTGAGATGCTTTGTGTTGTTTTTTTAATGGTTACCACTCATAAATGAAATACTCTAATCAGAATCAGTCATATATTAAGTACTCGTACATGGAGCACCTAGAGTGGTACTCGATGCTTCTTTATTGTGTTTTAGGGAATTGTTATAACACTTAAAAGAAGTACTCGGAGAAGAAACTCTTCTCGTGATAAGATATGATGGTTTGTGAAGTTTTCTTGCAAGGTTACAACTCATAAATTAAGTACTTTGATCAAAAACACTTCTTAGTAGGATATGATGATTTGTGGTGTTTTCTTTAATGATTACCACCCATTAATGAAGTACTCAGATAAGAAACACTTCTCGCAGTAGGGTACGATGCTTTGTGGTGTTTTCTTTAATGGTTATCACCTATAAATGAAGTACTCTGATTAGTACTCGTACATGAAGCACTTAGAGTGGTACTCGATGCTTCTTCGTTGGGTTTTAGTGAATGGTTACAACACTTAAATGAAGTACTCGAAGAGAAGAAACTCTTCTCGTGATAATATATGTTGTGGTGCGGTGTTTTTTTGAAAGATTACCACTCATAAATGATGTACTATGATCAGAAACACTCCTTAGTAGGATATGATGTTTTGTGGTGTTTTCTTTAGTGGTTACCACCCATAAATGAAGTACGTAGATAAGAAACACTTCTCGCATTAGGTTATGTTGCTTTGTGATGTTTTCTTTCATGGTAATGACCCATAAATGAAGTACTATGATCAGAATCACTCATAAATTAAGTACTCGAATATGAAACACTTAGAGTGGTATCTATGCTTCTTCGTTGTCTTTTAATGAATGGTTACAACACTTAAATGAAGTACTTGGAGAAGAAACTCTTCTCGTGGTAAGATATGATTTGTTGTTGAGTTTTCTTGAAAGGTTACTACTCCAAATGAAGTACACTTATCAGAAACACTTCTTAGTAGGATATGCTGCTGTGTGATGTTTCTTTAATGGTTACATCCCATAAATGTAGTATTCATATAAGAAACTTTCGTAGTAGGGTACGATGCTTTGTGATGTTTTATTTAATGGTTACCACCCATAAATGAAGTACCCTCATCAGAATCACTGATAAATTAAGTTCTCGTACATGGCGTGGAACACGATGCTTCTTCGTTGTGTTTTAGTGAATATTTACAACACATAAATGAAGTACTCGGAGAATGAACTTTTCTCGTGGTAAGATATGATGTTTTGTGAAAATTTCTTGAAAGGTTACCACTCATAAATGAAGTACTCTAATCAGAAACACTTCTTAGTAGGATATGATGCTTTGTGGTATTTTCTTTAATGGTTACCACCCATAAATGCAGTACTCAGATAAGAAACACTTGTCGCAGTAGGGTAAGATGCTTTGTGATGTTTTATTTAATGGTTTCCACCCATAAATGATGTACTCTCATCAGAATCACTCATAAATTAAGAACTCGTACATGGAGCACTTAGAGTGGTACTCGATGCTTCTTCATTGTGATTTAGTGAATGGTTACAACACTTAAATGAAGTACTCGGAGAAGATACTCTTTTCGTAGTAAGATATAATGCTTTGTAGAGTGTTCTTGAAAGATTACCACTCATAAATGAAGTACTATGATTAGAAACACTTCTTTGTAGGATATGATGCTTTGTGGAGTATTCTTTAATGGTTACCACACATAAATGAAGTACTCAGATAAGAAACACCTCTCGCATTATGATAAGATGTTTTGTGATGTTTTTTTTAATGGTTATCACCCAGATAAGAAACACCTCTCGCATTACGATCAGAATCACTCATAAATTAAGTAATCGGACATGAAACACTTAGAGGGGTATCTATACTTCTTTGTTTCCTTTTAATGATTGGTTACAACTCTTAAATTAAGTACTCGGAGAAGAAACTCTTCTTGGGATAAGATATGATGCTTTTGTAGTTTTTTGAAAGGTTACTACTCATAAATGAAGTATACTGATCAGAAACACTTCTTAGTATGATATGTTGCTTTGTGGTGTCTACTATAATGGTTACCACCCATAAGCGAAGTACTCAGATAGGAAACACTTCTCGCAGTAGGGTAAGATGCTTTGTGATGTTTTTTTAATGGTTTCAACCCATAAATGAAGTACTCTCATCAGAATAACTCATAAATAATGTACTCATAATCGGACCACTTAGAGTGGTACTCGATGCTTCTTCGTTGTATTTTAGTGAATGGTTACAACACTTAAATGAAGTACTCGCAGAATAAACTCTTCTCGTTGTAAGATATGATGTTTTGTGAAGTTTTCTTGAAAGGTTACCACTCATAAATGAAGTACTCTGATAAAAAACACTTACCAGTAGGATATGATGCTTTGTGGTGTTTTCTTTAATGGTTACCACCCATAAATGAAGTACTCAGATAAGAAACACTTCTCGCAGTAGGGTGAGATGCTTTGTGTTGTTTTTTTAATGGTTACCACTCATAAATGAAATACTCTAATCAGAATCAGTCATATATTAAGTACTCGTACATGGAGCACCTAGAGTGGTACTCGATGCTTCTTTATTGTGTTTTAGGGAATTGTTATAACACTTAAAAGAAGTACTCGGAGAAGAAACTCTTCTCGTGATAAGATATGATGGTTTGTGAAGTTTTCTTGCAAGGTTACAACTCATAAATTAAGTACTTTGATCAAAAACACTTCTTAGTAGGATATGATGATTTGTGGTGTTTTCTTTAATGATTACCACCCATTAATGAAGTACTCAGATAAGAAACACTTCTCGCAGTAGGGTACGATGCTTTGTGGTGTTTTCTTTAATGGTTATCACCTATAAATGAAGTACTCTGATCAGTACTCGTACATGAAGCACTTAGAGTGGTACTCGATGCTTCTTCGTTGGGTTTTAGTGAATGGTTACAACACTTAAATGAAGTACTCGAAGAGAAGAAACTCTTCTCGTGATAATATATGTTGTGGTGCGGTGTTTTTTTGAAAGATTACCACTCATAAATGATGTACTATGATCAGAAACACTCCTTAGTAGGATATGATGTTTTGTGGTGTTTTCTTTAATGGTTACCACCCATAAATGAAGTACGTAGATAAGAAACACTTCTCGCATTAGGTTATGTTTCTTTGTGATGTTTTCTTTCATGGTAATGACCCATACATGAAGTACTATGATCAGAATCACTCATAAATTAAGTACTCGGATATGAAACACTTAGAGTGGTATCTATGCTTCTTCGTTGTCTTTTAATGAATGGTTACAACACTTAAATGAAGTACTTGGAGAAGAAACTTTTCTCGTGGTAAGATATGATGTGTTGTTGAGTTTTCTTGAAAGGTTACTACTCCAAATGAAGTACACTTATCAGAAACACTTCTTAGTAGGATATGCTGCTGTGTGATGTTTCTTTAATGGTTACATCCCATAAATGTAGTATTCATATAAGAAACTTCTCGTAGTAGGGTACGATGCTTTGTGATGTTTTATTTAATGGTTACCACCCATAAATGAAGTACCCTCATCAGAATCACTCATAAATTAAGTTCTCGTACATGGCGTGGAACACGATGCTTCTTCGTTGTGTTTTAGTGAATATTTACAACACATAAATGAAGTACTCGGAGAATGAACTTTTCTCGTGGTAAGATATGATGTTTTGTGAAAATTTCTTGAAAGGTTACCACTCATAAATGAAGTACTCTAATCAGAAACACTTCTTAGTAGGATATGATGCTTTGTGGTATTTTCTTTAATGGTTACCACCCATAAATGCAGTACTCAGATAAGAAACACTTGTCGCAGTAGGGTAAGATGCTTTGTGATGTTTTATTTAATGGTTTCCACCCATAAATGATGTACTCTCATCAGAATCACTCATAAATTAAGAACTCGTACATGGAGCACTTAGAGTGGTACTCGATGCTTCTTCATTGTGATTTAGTGAATGGTTACAACACTTAAATGAAGTACTCGGAGAAGAAACTCTTTTCGTAGTAAGATATAATGCTTTGTAGAGTGTTCTTGATAGATTACCACTCATAAATGAAGTACTATGATTAGAAACACTTCTTTGTAGGATATGATGCTTTGTGGAGTATTCTTTAATGGTTACCACACATAAATGAAGTACACAGATATGAAACACCTCTCGCATTATGATAAGATGTTTTGTGATGTTTTTTTTAATGGTTATCACCCAGATAAGAAACACCTCTCGCATTACGATCAGAATCACTCATAAATTAAGTAATCGGACATGAAACACTTAGAGGGGTATCTATACTTCTTTGTTTCCTTTTAATGATTGGTTACAACTCTTAAATGAAGTACTCGGAGAAGAAACTCTTCTTGGGGTAAGATATGATGCTTTTGTAGTTTTTTGAAAGGTTACCACTCATAAATAAAGTATACTGATCAGAAACACTTCTTAGTATGATATGTTGCTTTGTGGTGTCTACTATAATGGTTACCACCCATAAGCGAAGTACTCAGATAGGAAACACTTCTCGCAGTAGGGTAAGATGTTTTGTGATGTTTTTTTAATGGTTTCCACCCATAAATGAAGTACTCTCATCAGAATAACTCATAAATTATGTACTCATAATTGGACCACTTAGAGTGGCACTCGATGCTTCTTCGTTGTATTTTAGTGAATGGTTACAACACTTAAATGAAGTACTCAGAGAATAAACTCTTCTCGTTGTAAGATATGATGCTTTGGGGTATTTTCTTTAATGGTTACTAATCAGAAACACTTCTTAGTAGGATATGATGCTTTGGGGTATTTTCTTTAATGTTACCACCCATAAGCGAAGTACTCAGATAGGAAACACTTCTCGCAGTAGGGTAAGATGCTTTGTGATGTTTTTTTAATGGTTTCCACCCATAAATGAAGTACTCTCATCAGAAAAACTCATAAATTATGTACTCATAATTGGACCACTTAGAGTGGTACTCGATGCTTCTTCGTTGTATTTTAGTGAATGGTTACAACACTTAAATGAAGTACTCGGAGAATAAACTCTTCTCGTTGTAAGATATGATGTTTTGTGAAGTTTTCTTGAAAGGTTACCACTCATAAATGAAGTACTCTGATAAAAAACACTTCCCAGTAGGATATGATGCTTTGTGGTGTTTTCTTTAATGGTTACCACCCATAAATGAAGTACTCAGATAAGAAACACTTCTCGCAGTAGGGTGAGATGCTTTGTGTTGTTTTTTTAATGGTTACCACTCATAAATGAAATACTCTAATCAGAATCAGTCATATATTAAGTACTCGTACATGGAGCACTTAGAGTGGTACTCGATGCTTCTTTATTGTGTTTTAGGGAATAGTTATAACACTTAAAAGAAGTACTCGGAGAAGAAACTCTTCTCGTGATAAGATATGATGGTTTGTGAAGTTTTCTTGCAAGGTTACAACTCATAAATTAAGTACATTGATCAAAAACACTTCTTAGTAGGATATGATGATTTGTGGTGTTTTCTTTAATGATTACCACCCATTAATGAAGTACTCAGATAAGAAACACTTCTCGCAGTAGGGTACGATGCTTTGTGGTGTTTTCTTTAATGGTTATCACCTATAAATGAAGTACTCTGATCAGTACTCGTACATGAAGCACTTAGAGTGGTACTCGATGCTTCTTCGTTGGGTTTTAGTGAATGGTTACAACACTTAAATGAAGTACTCGAAGAGAAGAAACTCTTCTCGTGATAATATATGTTGTGGTGTGGTGTTTTTTTGAAAGATTACCACTCATAAATGATGTACTATGATCAGAAACACTCCTAAGTAGGATATGATGTTTTGTGGTGTTTTCTTTAATGGTTACCACCCATAAATGAAGTACGTAGATAAGAAACACTTCTCGCATTAGGTTATGTTGCTTTGTGATGTTTTCTTTCATGGTAATGACCCATAAATGAAGTACTATGATCAGGTTCACTCATAAATTAAGTACTCGGATATGAAACACTTAGAGTGGTATCTATGATTCTTTGTTGTCTTTTAATGAATGGTTACAACACTTAAATGAAGTACTTGGAGAAGAAACTCTTCTCGTGGTAAGATATGATGTGTTGTTGATTTTTCTTGAAAGGTTACTACTCCAAATGAAGTACACTTATCAGAAACACTTCTTAGTAGGATATGCTGCTGTGTGATGTTTCTTTAATGGTTACATCCCATAAATGTAGTATTCATATAAGAAACTTCTCGTAGTAGGGTACGATGCTTTGTGATGTTTTATTTAATGGTTACCACCCATAAATGAAGTACCCTCATCAGAATCACTCATAAATTAAGTTCTCGTACATGGCGTGGAACACGATGCTTCTTCGTTGTGTTTTAGTGAATATTTACAACACATAAATGAAGTACTCGGAGAATGAACTTTTCTCGTGGTAAGATATGATGTTTTGTGAAAATTTCTTGAAAGGTTACCACTCATAAATGAAGTACTCTAATCAGAAACACTTCTTAGTAGGATATGATGCTTTGTGGTATTTTCTTTAATGGTTACCACCCATAAATGCAGTACTCAGATAAGAAACACTTGTCGCAGTAGGGTAAGATGCTTTGTGATGTTTTATTTAATGGTTTCCACCCATAAATGATGTAATCTCATCAGAATCACTCATAAATTAAGAACGCGTACATGGAGCACTTAGAGTGGTACTCGATGCTTCTTCATTGTGATTTAGTGAATGGTTACAACACTTAAATGAAGTACTCGGAGAAGAAACTCTTTTCGGAGTAAGATATAATGCTTTGTAGAGTGTTCTTGAAAGATTACCACTCATAAATGAAGTACTATGATTAGAAACACTTCTTTGTAGGATATGATGTTTTGTGGAGTATTCTTTAATGGTTACCACACATAAATGAAGTACTCAGATAAGAAACACCTCTCGCATTATGATAAGATATTTTGTGATGATTTTTTTAATGGTTATCACCCAGATAAGAAACACCTCTCGCATTACGATCAGAATCACTCATAAATTAAGTAATCGGACATGAAACACTTAGAGGGGTATCTATACTTCTTTGTTTCCTTTTAATGATTGGTTACAACTCTTAAATGAAGTACTCGGAGAAGAAACTCTTCTTGGGGTAAGATATGATGCTTTTGTAGTTTTTTGAAAGGTTACCACTCATAAATGAAGTATACTGATCAGAAACACTTCTTAGTATGATATGTTGCTTTGTGGTGTCTACTATAATGGTTACCACCCATAAGCGAAGTACTCAGATAGGAAACACTTCTCGCAGTAGGGTAAGATGTTTTGTGATGTTTTTTTAATGGTTTCCACCCATAAATGAAGTACTCTCATCAGAATAACTCATAAATTATGTACTCATAATTGGACCACTTAGAGTGGTACTCGATGCTTCTTCGTTGTATTTTACTGAATGGTTACAACACTTAAATGAAGTACTCGGAGAATAAACTCTTCTCGTTGTAAGATATGATGCTTTGGGGTATTTTCTTTAATGGTTACTAATCAGAAACAATTCTTAGTAGGATATGATGCTTTGGGGTATTTTCTTTAATGTTACCGCCCATAAGCGAAGTACTCAGATAGGAAACACTTCTCGCAGTAGGGTAAGATGCTTTGTGATGTTTTTTTAATGGTTTCCACCCATAAATGAAGTACTCTCATCAGAATAACTCATAAATTATGTACTCATAATTGGACCACTTAGAGTGGTACTCGATGCTTCTTCGTTGTATTTTAGTGAATGGTTACAACACTTAAATGAAGTACTCGGAGAATAAACTCTTCTCGTTGTAAGATATGATGTTTTGTGAAGTTTTCTTGAAAGGTTACCACTCATAAATGAAGTACTCTGATAAAAAACACTTCCCAGTAGGATATGATGCTTTGTGGTGTTTTCTTTAATGGTTACCACCCATAAATGAAGAAATCAGATAAGAAACACTTCTCGCAGTAGGGTGAGATGCTTTGTGTTGTTTTTTTAATGGTTACCACTCATAAATGAAATACTCTAATCAGAATCAGTCATATATTAAGTACTCGTACATGGAGCACTTAGAGTGGTACTCGATGCTTCTTTATTGTGTTTTAGGGAATAGTTATAATACTTAAAAGAAGTACTCGAAGAAAAAACTCTTCTCGTGATAAGATATGATGGTTTGTGAAGTTTTCCTGCAAGGTTACAACTCATAAATTAAGTACTTTGATCAAAAACACTTCTTAGTAGGGTACGATGCTTTGTGATGTTTTATTTAATGGTTACCACCAATAAATGAAGTACCCTCATCAGAATCACTCATAAATTAAGTTCTCGTACATGGCGTGGAACACGATGCTTCTTCGTTGTGTTTTAGTGAATATTTACAACACATAAATGAAGTACTCGGAGAATGAACTTTTCTCGTGGTAAGATATGATGTTTTGTGAAAATTTCTTGAAAGGTTACCACTCATAAATGAAGTACTCTAATCAGAAACACTTCTTAGTAGGATATGATGCTTTGTGGTATTTTCTTTAATGGTTACCACCCATAAATGCAGTACTCAGATAAGAAACACTTGTCGCAGTAGGGTAAGATGCTTTGTGATGTTTTATTTAATGGTTTCCACCCATAAATGATGTACTCTCATCAGAATCACTCATAAAATAAGAACTCGTACATGGAGCACTTAGAGTGGTACTCGATGCTTCTTCATTGTGATTTAGTGAATGGTTACAACACTTAAATGAAGTACTCGGAGAAGAAACTCTTTTCGTAGTAAGATATAATGCCTTGTAGAGTGTTCTTGAAAGATTACCACTCATAAATGAAGTACTATGATTAGAAACACTTCTTTGTAGGATATGATGCTTTGTGGAGTATTCTTTAATGGTTACCACACATAAATGAAGTACTCAGATAAGAAACACCTCTCGCATTATGATAAGATGTTTTGTGATGTTTTTTTTAATGGTTATCACCCAGATAAGAAACACCTCTCGCATTACGATCAGAATCACTCATAAATTAAGTAATCGGACATGAAACACTTAGAGGGGTATCTATACTTCTTTGTTTCCTTTTAATGATTGGTTACAACTCTTAAATGAAGTACTCGGAGAAGAAACTCTTCTTGGGGTAAGATATGATGCTTTTGTAGTTTTTTGAAAGGTTACCACTTATAAATGAAGTATGCTGATCAGAAACACTTCTTATTATGATATGTTGCTTTGTGGTGTCTACTATAATGGTTACCACCCATAAGCGAAGTACTCAGATAGGAAACACTTCTCGCAGTAGGGTAAGATGTTTTGTGATGTTTTTTTAATGGTTTCCACCCATAAATGAAGTACTCTCATCAGAATAACTCATAAATTATGTACTCATAATTGGACCACTTAGAGTGGTACTCGATGCTTCTTCGTTGTATTTTAGTGAATGGTTACAACACTTAAATGAAGTACTCAGAGAATAAACTCTTATCGTTGTAAGATATGATGCTTTGGGGTATTTTCATTAATGGTTACTAATCAGAAACAATTCTTAGTAGGATATGATGCTTTGGGGTATTTTCTTTAATGTTACCGCCCATAAGCGAAGTACTCAGATAGGAAACACTTCTGGCAGTAGGGTAAGATGCTTTGTGATGTTTTTTTAATGGTTTCCACCCATAAATGAAGTACTCTCATCAGAATTACTCATAAATTATGTACTCATAATTGGACCACTTAGAGTGGGACTCGATGCTTCTTCGTTGTATTTTAGTAAATGGTTACAACACTTAAATGAAGTACTCGCAGAATAAACTCTTCTCGTTGTAAGATATGATGTTTTGTGAAGTTTTCTTGAAAGGTTACCACTCATAAATGAAGTACTCTGATAAAAAACACTTCCCAGTAGGATATGATGCTTTGTGGTGTTTTCTTTAATGGTTACCACCCATAAATGAAGTACTCAGATAAGAAACACTTCTCGCAGTAGGGTGAGATGCTTTGTGTTGTTTTTTTAATGGTTACCACTCATAAATGAAATACTCTAATCAGAATCAGTCATATATTAAGTACTCGTACATGGAGCACTTAGAGTGGTACTCGATGCTTCTTTATTGTGTTTTAGGGAATAGTTATAACACTTAAAAGAAGTACTCGGAGAAGAAACTCTTCTCGTGATAAGATATGATGGTTTGTGAAGTTTTCTTGCAAGGTTACAACTCATAAATTAAGTACATTGATCAAAAACACTTCTTAGTAGGATATGATGATTTGTGGTGTTTTCTTTAATGATTACCACCCATTAATGAAGTACTCAGATAAGAAACACTTCTCGCAGTAGGGTGAGATGCTTTGTGTTGTTTTTTTAATGGTTACCACTCATAAATGAAATACTCTAATCAGAATCAGTCATATATTAAGTACTCGTACATGGAGCACTTAGAGTGGTACTCGATGCTTCTTTATTGTGTTTTAGGGAATAGTTATAACACTTAAAAGAAGTACTCGGAGAAGAAACTCTTCTCGTGATAAGATATGATGGTTTGTGAAGTTTTCTTGCAAGGTTACAACTCATAAATTAAGTACTTTGATAAAAAACACTTCTTAGTAGGATATGATGATTTGTGGTGTTTTCTTTAATGATTACCACCCATTAATGAAGTACTCAGATAAGAAACACTTCTCGCAGTAGGGTACGATGCTTTGTGGTGTTTTCTTTAATGGTTATCACCTATAAATGAAGTACTCTGATCAGTACTCGTACATGAAGCACTTAGAGTGGTACTCGATGCTTCTTCGTTGGGTTTTAGTGAATGGTTACAACACTTAAATGAAGTACTCGAAGAGAAGAAACTCTTCTCGTTATAATATATGTTGTGGTGTGATGTTTTTTTGAAAGATTACCACTCATAAATGATGTACTATGATCAGAAACACTCCTTAGTAGGATATGATGTTTTGTGGTGTTTTCTTTAATGGTTACCACCCATAAATGAAGTACGTAGATAAGAAACACTTCTCGCATTAGGTTATGTTGCTTTGTGATGTTTTCTTTCATGGTAATGACCCATAAATGAAGTACTATGATCAGAATCACTCATAAATTAAGTACTCGGATATGAAACACTTAGAGTGGTATCTATGCTTCTTTGTTGTCTTTTAATGAATGGTTACAACACTTAAATGAAGTACTTGGAGAAGAAACTCTTCTCGTGGTAAGATATGATGTGTTGTTGAGTTTTCTTGAAAGGTTACTACTCCAAATGAAGTACACTTATCAGAAACACTTCTTAGTAGGATATGCTGCTGTGTGATGTTTCTTTAATGGTTACATCCCATAAATGTAGTATTCATATAAGAAACTTCTCGTAGTAGGGTACGATGCTTTGTGATGTTTTATTTAATGGTTACCACCCATAAATGAAGTACCCTCATCAGAATCACTCATAAATTAAGTTCTCGTACATGGCGTGGAACACGATGCTTCTTCGTTGTGTTTTAGTGAATATTTACAACACATAAATGAAGTACTCGGAGAATGAACTTTTCTCGTGGTAAGATATGATGTTTTGTGAAAATTTCTTGAAAGGTTACCACTCATAAATGAAGTACTCTAATCAGAAACACTTCTTAGTAGGATATGATGCTTTGTGGTATTTTCTTTAATGGTTACCACCCATAAATGCAGTACTCAGATAAGAAACACTTGTCGCAGTAGGGTAAGATGCTTTGTGATGTTTTATTTAATGGTTTCCACCCATAAATGATGTACTCTCATCAGAATCACTCATAAAATAAGAACTCGTACATGGAGCACTTAGAGTGGTACTCGATGCTTCTTCATTGTGATTTAGTGAATGGTTACAACACTTAAATGAAGTACTCGGAGAAGAAACTCTTTTCGTAGTAAGATATAATGCCTTGTAGAGTGTTCTTGAAAGATTACCACTCATAAATGAAGTACTATGATTAGAAACACTTCTTTGTAGGATATGATGCTTTGTGGAGTATTCTTTAATGGTTACCACACATAAATGAAGTACTCAGATAAGAAACACCTCTCGCATTATGATAAGATGTTTTGTGATGTTTTTTTTAATGGTTATCACCCAGATAAGAAACACCTCTCGCATTACGATCAGAATCACTCATAAATTAAGTAATCGGACATGAAACACTTAGAGGGGTATCTATACTTCTTTGTTTCCTTTTAATGATTGGTTACAACTCTTAAATGAAGTACTCGGAGAAGAAACTCTTCTTGGGGTAAGATATGATGCTTTTGTAGTTTTTTGAAAGGTTACCACTTATAAATGAAGTATGCTGATCAGAAACACTTCTTATTATGATATGTTGCTTTGGGGTGTCTACTATAATGGTTACCACCCATAAGCGAAGTACTCAGATAGGAAACACTTCTCGCAGTAGGGTAAGATGTTTTGTGATGTTTTTTTAATGGTTTCCACCCATAAATGAAGTACTCTCATCAGAATAACTCATAAATTATGTACTCATAATTGGACCACTTAGAGTGGTACTCGATGCTTCTTCGTTGTATTTTAGTGAATGGTTACAACACTTAAATGAAGTACTCGGAGAATAAACTCTTATCGTTGTAAGATATGATGCTTTGGGGTATTTTCTTTAATGGTTACTAATCTGAAACAATTCTTAGTAGGATATGATGCTTTGGGGTATTTTCTTTAATGTTACCGCCCATAAGCGAAGTACTCAGATAGGAAACACTTCTCGCAGTAGGGTAAGATGCTTTGTGATGTTTTTTTAATGGTTTCCACCCATAAATGAAGTACTCTCATCAGAATAACTCATAAATTATGTACTCATAATTGGACCACTTAGAGTGGTACTCGATGCTTCTTCGTTGTATTTTAGTGAATGGTTACAACACTTAAATGAAGTACTCGGAGAATAAACTCTTCTCGTTGTAAGATATGATGCTTTGGGGTATTTTCTTTAATGGTTACTAATCTGAAACAATTCTTAGTAGGATATGATGCTTTGGGGTATTTTCTTTAATGTTACCGCCCATAAGCGAAGTACTCAGATAGGAAACACTTCTCGCAGTAGGGTAAGATGCTTTGTGATGTTTTTTTAATGGTTTCCACCCATAAATGAAGTACTCTCATCAGAATTACTCATAAATTATGTACTCATAATTGGACCACTTAGAGTGGGACTCGATGCTTCTTCGTTGTATTTTAGTGAATGGTTACAACATTTAAATGAAGTACTCGGAGAATAAACTCTTCTCGTTGTAAGATATGATGTTTTGTGAAGTTTTCTTGAAAGGTTACCACTCATAAATGAAGTACTCTGATAAAAAACACTTCCCAGTAGGATATGATGCTTTGTGGTGTTTTCTTTAATGGTTACCACCCATAAATGAAGTACTCAGATAAGAAACACTTCTCGCAGTAGGGTGAGATGCTTTGTGTTGTTTTTTTAATGGTTACCACTCATAAATGAAATACTCTAATCAGAATCAGTTATATATTAAGTACTCGTACATGGAGCACTTAGAGTGGTACTCGATGCTTCTTTATTGTGTTTTAGGGAATAGTTATAATACTTAAAAGAAGTACTCGAAGAAAAAACTCTTCTCGTGATAAGATATGATGGTTTGTGAAGTTTTCCTGCAAGGTTACAACTCATAAATTAAGTACTTTGATCAAAAACACTTCTTAGTAGGGTACGATGCTTTGTGATGTTTTATTTAATGGTTACCACCCATAAATGAAGTACCCTCATCAGAATCACTCATAAATTAAGTTCTCGTACATGGCGTGGAACACGATGCTTCTTCGTTGTGTTTTAGTGAATATTTACAACACATAAATGAAGTACTCGGAGAATGAACTTTTCTCGTGGTAAGATATGATGTTTTGTGAAAATTTCTTGAAAGGTTACCACTCATAAATGAAGTACTCTAATCAGAAACACTTCTTAGTAGGATATGATGCTTTGTGGTATTTTCTTTAATGGTTACCACCCATAAATGCAGTACTCAGATAAGAAACACTTGTCGCAGTAGGGTAAGATGCTTTGTGATGTTTTATTTAATGGTTTCCACCCATAAATGATGTACTCTCATCAGAATCACTCATAAAATAAGAACTCGTACATGGAGCACTTAGAGTGGTACTCGATGCTTCTTCATTGTGATTTAGTGAATGGTTACAACACTTAAATGAAGTACTCGGAGAAGAAACTCTTTTCGTAGTAAGATATAATGCCTTGTAGAGTGTTCTTGAAAGATTACCACTCATAAATGAAGTACTATGATTAGAAACACTTCTTTGTAGGATATGATGCTTTGTGGAGTATTCTTTAATGGTTACCACACATAAATGAAGTACTCAGATAAGAAACACCTCTCGCATTATGATAAGATGTTTTGTGATGTTTTTTTTAATGGTTATCACCCAGATAAGAAACACCTCTCGCATTACGATCAGAATCACTCATAAATTAAGTAATCGGACATGAAACACTTAGAGGGGTATCTATACTTCTTTGTTTCCTTTTAATGATTGGTTACAACTCTTAAATGAAGTACTCGGAGAAGAAACTCTTCTTGGGGTAAGATATGATGCTTTTGTAGTTTTTTGAAAGGTTACCACTTATAAATGAAGTATGCTGATCAGAAACACTTCTTATTATGATATGTTGCTTTGGGGTGTCTACTATAATGGTTACCACCCATAAGCGAAGTACTCAGATAGGAAACACTTCTCGCAGTAGGGTAAGATGTTTTGTGATGTTTTTTTAATGGTTTCCACCCATAAATGAAGTACTCTCATCAGAATAACTCATAAATTATGTACTCATAATTGGACCACTTAGAGTGGTACTCGATGCTTCTTCGTTGTATTTTAGTGAATGGTTACAACACTTAAATGAAGTACTCGGAGAATAAACTCTTATCGTTGTAAGATATGATGCTTTGGGGTATTTTCTTTAATGGTTACTAATCTGAAACAATTCTTAGTAGGATATGATGCTTTGGGGTATTTTCTTTAATGTTACCGCCCATAAGCGAAGTACTCAGATAGGAAACACTTCTCGCAGTAGGGTAAGATGCTTTGTGATGTTTTTTTAATGGTTTCCACCCATAAATGAAGTACTCTCATCAGAATTACTCATAAATTATGTACTCATAATTGGACCACTTAGAGTGGGACTCGATGCTTCTTCGTTGTATTTTAGTGAATGGTTACAACATTTAAATGAAGTACTCGGAGAATAAACTCTTCTCGTTGTAAGATATGATGTTTTGTGAAGTTTTCTTGAAAGGTTACCACTCATAAATGAAGTACTCTGATAAAAAACACTTCCCAGTAGGATATGATGCTTTGTGGTGTTTTCTTTAATGGTTACCACCCATAAATGAAGTACTCAGATAAGAAACACTTCTCGCAGTAGGGTGAGATGCTTTGTGTTGTTTTTTTAATGGTTACCACTCATAAATGAAATACTCTAATCAGAATCAGTCATATATTAAGTACTCGTACATGGAGCACTTAGAGTGGTACTCGATGCTTCTTTATTGTGTTTTAGGGAATAGTTATAACACTTAAAAGAAGTACTCGGAGAAGAAACTCTTCTCGTGATAAGATATGATGGTTTGTGAAGTTTTCTTGCAAGGTTACAACTCATAAATTAAGTACATTGATCAAAAACACTTCTTAGTAGGATATGATGATTTGTGGTGTTTTCTTTAATGATTACCACTCATTAATGAAGTACTCAGATAAGAAACACTTCTCGAAGTAGGGTACGATGCTTTGTGGTGTTTTCTTTAATGGTTATCACCTATAAATGAAGTACTCTGATCAGTACTCGTACATGAAGCACTTAGAGTGGTACTCGATGCTTCTTCGTTGGGTTTTAGTGAATGGTTACAACACTTAAATGAAGTACTCGAAGAGAAGAAACTCTTCTCGTGATAATATATTTTGTGGTGTGGTGTTTTTTTGAAAGATTACCACTCATAAATGATGTACTATGATCAGAAACACTCCTTAGTAGGATATGATGTTTTGTGGTGTTTTCTTTAATGGTTACCACCCATAAATAAAGTACGTAGATAAGAAACACTTCTCGCATTAGGTTATGTTGCTTTGTGATGTTTTCTTTCATGGTAATGACCCATAAATGAAGTACTATGATCAGAATCACTCATAAATTAAGTACTCGGATATGAAACACTTAGAGTGGTATCTATGCTTCTTTGTTGTCTTTTAATGAATGGTTACAACACTTAAATGAAGTACTTGGAGAAGAAACTCTTCTCGTGGTAAGATATGATGTGTTGTTGAGTTTTCTTGAAAGGTTACTACTCCAAATGAAGTACACTTATCAGAAACACTTCTTAGTAGGATATGCTGTTGTGTGATGTTTCTTTAATGGTTACATCCCATAAATGTAGTATTCATATAAGAAACTTCTCGTAGTAGGGTACGATGCTTTGTGATGTTTTATTTAATGGTTTCCACCCATAAATGATGTACTCTCATCAGAATCACTCATAAATTAAGAACTCGTACATGGAGCACTTAGAGTGGTACTCGATGCTTCTTCATTGTGATTTAGTGAATGGTTACAACACTTAAATGAAGTACTCGGAGAAGAAACTCTTTTCGTAGTAAGATATAATGCTTTGTAGAGTGTTCTTGAAAGATTACCACTCATAAATGAAGTACTATGATTAGAAACACTTCTTTGTAGGATATGATGCTTTGTGGAGTATTCTTTAATGGTTACCACACATAAATGAAGTACTCAGATAAGAAACACCTCTCGCATTATGATAAGATGTTTTGTGATGTTTTTTTAATGGTTATCACCCAGATAAGAAACACCTCTCGCATTACGATCAGAATCACTCATAAATTAAGTAATCGGACATGAAACACTTAGAGGGGTATCTATACTTCTTTGTTTCCTTTTAATGATTGGTTACAACTCTTAAATGAAGTACTCGGAGAAGAAACTCTTCTTGGGGTAAGATATGATGCTTTTGTAGTTTTTTGAAAGGTTACCACTCATAAATGAAGTATACTGATCAGAAACACTTCTTAGTATGATATGTTGCTTTGTGGTGTCTACTATAATGGTTACCACCCATAAGCGAAGTACTCAGATAGGAAAGACTTCTCGCAGTAGGGTAAGATGCTTTGTGATGTTTTTTTAATGGTTTCAACCCATAAATGAAGTACTCTCATCAGAATAACTCATAAATTATGTACTCATAATTGGACCACTTAGAGTGGTACTCGATGCTTCTTCGTTGTATTTTAGTGAATGGTTACAACACTTAAATGAAGTACTCGCAGAATAAACTCTTCTCGTTGTCAGATATGATGTTTTGTGAAGTTTTCTTGAAAGGTTACCACTCATAAATGAAGTACTCTGATAAAAAACACTTCCCAGTAGGATATGATGCTTTGTGGTGTTTTCTTTAATGGTTACCACCCATAAATGAAGTACTCTGATAAGAAACACTTCTCGCAGTAGGGTGAGATGCTTTGTGTTGTTTTTTTAATGGTTACCACTCATAAATGAAATACTCTAATCAGAATCAGTCATATATTAAGTACTCGTACATGGAGCACTTAGAGTGGTACTCGATGCTTCTTTATTGTGTTTTAGGGAATAGTTATAACACTTAAAAGAAGTACTCGGAGAAGAAACTCTTCTCGTGATAAGATATGATGGTTTGTGAAGTTTTCTTGCAAGGTTACAACTCATAAATTAAGTACTTTGATAAAAAACACTTCTTAGTAGGATATGATGATTTGTGGTGTTTTCTTTAATGATTACCACCCATTAATGAAGTACTCAGATAAGAAACACTTCTCGCAGTAGGGTACGATGCTTTGTGGTGTTTTCTTTAATGGTTATCACCTATAAATGAAGTACTCTGATCAGTACTCGTACATGAAGCACTTAGAGTGGTACTCGATGCTTCTTCGTTGGGTTTTAGTGAATGGTTACAACACTTAAATGAAGTACTCGAAGAGAAGAAACTCTTCTCGTTATAATATATGTTGTGGTGTGATGTTTTTTTGAAAGATTACCACTCATAAATGATGTACTATGATCAGAAACACTCCTTAGTAGGATATGATGTTTTGTGGTGTTTTCTTTAATGGTTACCACCCATAAATGAAGTACGTAGATAAGAAACACTTCTCGCATTAGGTTATGTTGCTTTGTGATGTTTTCTTTCATGGTAATGACCCATAAATGAAGTACTATGATCAGAATCACTCATAAATTAAGTACTCGGATATGAAACACTTAGAGTGGTATCTATGCTTCTTCGTTGTCTTTTAATGAATGGTTACAACACTTAAATGAAGTACTTGGAGAAGAAACTCTTCTCGTGGTAAGATATGATGTGTTGTTGAGTTTTCTTGAAAGGTTACTACTCCAAATGAAGTACACTTATCAGAAACACTTCTTAGTTGGATATGCTGCTGTGTGATGTTTCTTTAATGGTTACATCCCATAAATGTAGTATTCATATAAGAAACTTCTCGTAGTAGGGTAAGATGCTTTGTGATATTTTATTTAATGGTTACCACCCATAAATGAAGTACCCTCATCAGAATCACTGATAAATTAAGTTCTCGTACATGGCGTGGAACACGATGCTTCTTCGTTGTGTTTTAGTGAATATTTACAACACATAAATGAAGTACTCGGAGAATGAACTTTTCTCGTGGTAAGATATGATGTTTTGTGAAAATTTCTTGAAAGGTTACCACTCATAAATTAAGTACTCTAATCAGAAACACTTCTTAGTAGGATATGATGCTTTGTGGTATTTTCTTTAATGGTTACCACCCATAAATGCAGTACTCAGATAAGAAACACTTGTCGCAGTAGGGTAAGATGCTTTGTGATGTTTTATTTAATGGTTTCCACCCATAAATGATGTACTCTCATCAAAATCACTCATAAATTAAGAACGCGTACAAGGAGCACTTAGAGTGGTACTCGATGCTTCTTCGTTGTGATTTAGTGAATGATTACAACACTTAAATTAAGTACTCGGAGAAGAAACTCTTTTCGTAGTAAGATATAATGCTTTGTAGAGTGTTCTTGAAAGGTTACCACTCATAAATGAAGTACTATGATTAGAAACACTTCTTAGTAGGATATGATGCTTTGTGGAGTATTCTTTAATGGTTACCACACATAAATGAAGTACTCAGATAAGAAACACCTCTCGCATTATGATAAGATGTTTTGTGATTTTTTTTTAATGGTTATCACCCAGATAAGAAACACCTCTCGCATTATGATCAGAATCACTCATTAATTAAGTACTCGTACATGAAGCACTTAGAGTGCTACTCGATGCTTCTTCGTTGGATTTTAGTGAATGGTTAGAACACTTAAATGAAGTACTCGAAGAGAAGAAACTCTTCTCGTGATAATATATGTTGTGGTGTGGAGTTTTTTTGAAAGATTACCACTCATAAATGATGTACTATGATCAGAAACACTCCTTAGTAGGATATGATGTTTTGTGGTGTTTTCTTTAATGGTTACCACCCATAAATGAAGTACGTAGATAAGAAACACTTCTCGCATTAGGTTATGTTGCTTTGTGATGTTTTCTTTCATGGTAATGACCCATAAATGAAGTACTATGATCAGAATCACTCATAAATTAAGTACTCGGATATGAAACACTTAGAGTGGTATCTATGCTTCTTCGTTGTCTTTTAATGAATGGTTACAACACTTAAATGAAGTACTTGGAGAAGAAACTCTTCTCGTGGTAAGATATGATGTGTTGTTGAGTTTTCTTGAAAGGTTACTACTCCAAATGAAGTACACTTATCAGAAACACTTCTTAGTAGGATATGCTGTTGTGTGATGTTTCTTTAATGGTTACATCCCATAAATGTAGTATTCATATAAGAAACTTCTCGTAGTAGGGTACGATGCTTTGTGATGTTTTATATAATGGTTACCACCCATAAATGAAGTACCCTCATCAGAATCACTCATAAATTAAGTTCTCGTACATGGCGTGGAACACGATGCTTCTTCGTTGTGTTTTAGTGAATATTTACAACACATAAATGAAGTACTCGGAGAATGAACTTTTCTCGTGGTAAGATATGATGTTTTGTGAAAATTTCTTGAAAGGTTACCACTCATAAATGAAGTACTCTAATCAGAAACACTTCTTAGTAGGATATGATGCTTTGTGGTATTTTCTTTAATGGTTACCACCCATAAATGCAGTACTCAGATAAGAAACACTTGTCGCAGTAGGGTAAGATGCTTTGTGATGTTTTATTTAATGGTTTCCACCCATAAATGATGTACTCTCATCAGAATCACTCATAAATTAAGAACTCGTACATGGAGCACTTAGAGTGGTACTCGATGCTTCTTCATTGTGATTTAGTGAATGGTTACAACACTTAAATGAAGTACTCGGAGAAGAAACTCTTTTCGTAGTAAGATATAATGCTTTGTAGAGTGTTCTTGAAAGATTAGCACTCATAAATGAAGTACTATGATTAGAAACACTTCTTTGTAGGATATGATGCTTTGTGGAGTATTCTTTAATGGTTACCACACATAAATGAAGTACTCAGATAAGAAACACCTCTCGCATTATGATAAGATGTTTTGTGATGTTTTTTTTAATGGTTATCACCCAGATAAGAAATACCTCTCGCATTACGATCAGAATCAGTCATAAATTAAGTAATCGGACATGAAACACTTAGAGGGGTATCTATACTTCTTTGTTTCCTTTTAATGATTGGTTACAACTCTTAAATGAAGTACTCGGAGAAGAAACTCTTCTTGGGGTAAGATATGATGCTTTTGTAGTTTTTTGAAAGGTTACCACTCATAAATGAAGTATACTGATCAGAAACACTTCTTAGTATGATATGTTGCTTTGTGGTGTCTACTATAATGGTTACCACCCATAAGCGAAGTACTCAGATAGGAAACACTTCTCGCAGTAGGGTAAGATGTTTTGTGATGTTTTTTTAATAGTTTCCACCCATAAATGAAGTACTCTCATCAGAATAACTCATAAATTATGTACTCATAATTGGACCACTTAGAGTGGTACTCGATGCTTCTTCGTTGTATTTTAGTGAATGGTTACAACACTTAAATGAAGTACTCGGAGAATAAACTCTTCTCGTTGTAAGATATGATGCTTTGGGGTATTTTCTTTAATGGTTACTAATCAGAAACACTTCTTAGTAGGATATGATGCTTTGGGGTATTTTCTTTAATGTTACCACCCATAAGCGAAGTACTCAGATAGGAAACACTTCTCGCAGTAGGGTAAGATGCTTTGTGATGTTTTTTTAATGGTTTCCACCCATAAATGAAGTACTCTCATCAGAATAACTCATAAATTATGTACTCATAATTGGACCACTTAGAGTGGTACTCGATGCTTCTCCGTTGTATTTTAGTGAATGGTTACAACACTTAAATGAAGTACTCGGAGAATAAACTCTTCTCGTTGTAAGATATGATGTTTTGTGAAGTTTTCTTGAAAGGTTACCACTCATAAATGAAGTACTCTGATAAAAAAACACTTCCCAGTAGGATATGATGCTTTGTGGTGTTTTCTTTAATGGTTACCACCCATAAATGAAGTACTCAGATAAGAAACACTTCTCGCAGTAGGGTGAGATGCTTTGTGTTGTTTTTTTAATGGTTACCACTCATAAATGAAATACTCTAATCAGAATCAGTCATATATTAAGTACTCGTACATGGAGCACTTTGAGTGGTACTCGATGCTTCTTTATTGTGTTTTAGGGAATAGTTATAACACTTAAAAGAAGTACTCGGAGAAGAAACTCTTCTCGTGATAAGATATGATGGTTTGTAAGTTTTCTTGCAAGGTTACAACTCATAAATTAAGTACTTTGATCAAAAACACTTCTTAGTAGGATATGATGATTTGTGGTGTTTTCTTTAATGATTACCACCCATTAATGAAGGACTCAGATAAGAAACACTTCTCGCAGTAGGGTACGATGCTTTGTGGTGTTTTCTTTAATGGTTATCACCTATAAATGAAGTACTCTGATCAGTACTCGTACATGAAGCACTTAGAGTGGTACTCGATGCTTCTTCGTTGGGTTTTAGTGAATGGTTACAACACTTAAATGAAGTACTCGAAGAGAAGAAACTCTTCTCGTGATAATATATGTTGTGTTGTGGTGTTTTTTTGAAAGATTACCACTCATAAATGATGTACTATGATCAGAAACACTCCTTAGTAGGATATGATGTTTTGTGGTGTTTTCTTTAATGGTTACCACCCATAAATGAAGTACGTAGATAAGAAACACTTCTCGCATTAGGTTATGTTGCTTTGTGATGTTTTCTTTCATGGTAATGACCCATAAATGAAGTACTATGATCAGAATCACTCATAAATTAAGTACTCGGATATAAAACACTTAGAGTGGTATCTATGCTTCTTCGTTGTCTTTTAATGAATGGTTACAACACTTAAATGAAGTACTTGGAGAAGAAACTCTTCTCGTGGTAAGATATGATGTGTTGTTGAGTTTTCTTGAAAGGTTACTACTCCAAATGAAGTACACTTATCAGAAACACTTCTTAGTAGGATATGCTGCTGTGTGATGTTTCTTTAATGGTTACATCCCATAAATGTAGTATTCATATAAGAAACTTCTCGTAGTAGGGTACGATGCTTTGTGATGTTTTATTTAATGGTTACCACCCATAAATGAAGTACCCTCATCAGAATCACTCATAAATTAAGTTCTCGTACATGGCGTGGAACACGATGCTTCTTCGTTGTGTTTTAGTGAATATTTACAACACATAAATGAAGTACTCGGAGAATGAACTTTTCTCGTGGTAAGATATGATGTTTTGTGAAAATTTCTTGAAAGGTTACCACTCATAAATTAAGTACTCTAATCAGAAACACTTCTTAGTAGGATATGATGCTTTGTGGTATTTTCTTTAATGGTTACCACCCATAAATGCAGTACTCAGATAAGAAACACTTGTCGCAGTAGGGTAAGATGCTTTGTGATGTTTTATTTAATGGTTTCCACCCATAAATGATGTACTCTCATCAAAATCACTCATAAATTAAGAACGCGTACATGGAGCACTTAGAGTGGTACTCGATGCTTCTTCGTTGTGATTTAGTGAATGATTACAACACTTAAATTAAGTACTCGGAGAAGAAACTCTTTTCGTAGTAAGATATAATGCTTTGTAGAGTGTTCTTGAAAGGTTACCACTCATAAATGAAGTACTATGATGAGAAACACTTCTTAGTAGGATATGATCTTTGTGCAGTATTCTTTAATGGTTACCACACATAAATGAAGTACTCAGATAAGAAACACCTCTCGCATTATGATAAGATGTTTTGTGATTTTTTTTTAATGGTTATCACCCAGATAAGAAACACCTCTCGCATTATGATCAGAATCACTCATTAATTAAGTACTCGTACATGAAGCACTTAGAGTGCTACTCGATGCTTCTTCGTTGGATTTTAGTGAATGGTTAGAACACTTAAATGAAGTACTCGAAGAGAAGAAACTCTTCTCGTGATAAAATATGTTGTGGTGTGGAGTTTTTTTGAAAGATTACCACTCATAAATGATGTACTATGATCAGAAACACTCCTTAGTAGGATATGATGTTTTGTGGTGTTTTCTTTAATGGTTACCACCCATAAATGAAGTACGTAGATAAGAAACACTTCTCGCATTAGGTTATGTTGCTTTGTGATGTTTTCTTTCATGGTAATGACCCATAAATGAAGTACTATGATCAGAATCACTCATAAATTAAGTACTCGGATATGAAACACTTAGAGTGGTATCTATGCTTCTTCGTTGTCTTTTAATGAATGGTTACAACACTTAAATGAAGTACTTGGAGAAGAAACTCTTCTCGTGGTAAGATATGATTTGTTGTTGAGTTTTCTTGAAAGGTTACTACTCCAAATGAAGTACACTTATCAGAAACACTTCTTAGTAGGATATGCTGCTGTGTGATGTTTTCTTTAATGGTTACATCCCATAAATGTAGTATTCATATAAGAAACTTCTCGTAGTAGGGTACGATGCTTTGTGATGTTTTTTTAATGGTTACCACCCATAAATGAAGTACCCTCATCAGAATCACTCATAAATTAAGTTCTCGTACATGGCGTGGAACACGATGCTTCTTCGTTGTGTTTTAGTGAATATTTACAACACATAAATGAAGTACTCGGAGAATGAACTTTTCTCGTGGTAAGATATGATGTTTTGTGAAAATTTCTTGAAAGGTTACCACTCATAAATGAAGTACTCTAATCAGAAACACTTCTTAGTAGGATATGATGCTTTGTGGTATTTTCTTTAATGGTTACCACCCATAAATGCAGTACTCAGATAAGAAACACTTGTCGCAGTAGGGTAAGATGCTTTGTGATGTTTTATTTAATGGTTTCCACCCATAAATGATGTACTCTCATCAGAATCACTCATAAATTAAGAACTCGTACATGGAGCACTTAGAGTGGTACTCGATGCTTCTTCATTGTGATTTAGTGAATGGTTACAACACTTAAATGAAGTACTCGGAGAAGAAACTCTTTTCGTAGTAAGATATAATGCTTTGTAGAGTGTTCTTGAAAGATTACCACTCATAAATGAAGTACTATGATTAGAAACACTTCTTTGTAGGATATGATGCTTTGTGGAGTATTCTTTAATGGTTACCACACATAAATGAAGTACTCAGATAAGAAACACCTCTCGCATTATGATAAGATGTTTTGTGATGTTTTTTTTAATGGTTATCACCCAGATAAGAAACACCTCTCGCATTACGATCAGAATCACTCATAAATTAAGTAATCGGACATGAAACACTTAGAGGGGTATCTATACTTCTTTGTTTCCTTTTAATGATTGGTTACAACTCTTAAATGAAGTACTCGGAGAAGAAACTCTTCTTGGGGTAAGATATGATGCTTTTGTAGTTTTTTGAAAGGTTACCACTCATAAATGAAGTATACTGATCAGAAACACTTCTTAGTATGATATGTTGCTTTGTGGTGTCTACTATAATGGTTACCACCCATAAGCGAAGTACTCAGATAGGAAACACTTCTCGCAGTAGGGTAAGATGTTTTGTGATGTTTTTTTAATGGTTTCCACCCATAAATGAAGTACTCTCATCAGAATAACTCATAAATTATGTACTCATAATTGGACCACTTAGAGTGGTACTCGATGCTTCTTCGTTGTATTTTAGTGAATGGTTACAACACTTAAATGAAGTACTCGGAGAATAAACTCTTCTCGTTGTAAGATATGATGCTTTGGGGTATTTTCTTTAATGGTTACTAATCAGAAACACTTCTTAGAAGGATATGATGCTTTGGGGTATTTTCTTTAATGTTACCACCCATAAGCGAAGTACTCAGATAGGAAACACTTCTCGCAGTAGGGTAAGATGCTTTGTGATGTTTTTTTAATGGTTTCCACCCATAAATGAAGTACTCTCATCAGAATAACTCATAAATTATGTACTCATAATTGGACCACTTAGAGTGGTACTCGATGCTTCTCCGTTGTATTTTAGTGAATGGTTACAACACTTAAATGAAGTACTCGGAGAATAAACTCTTCTCGTTGTAAGATATGATGTTTTGTGAAGTTTTCTTGAAAGGTTACCACTCATAAATGAAGTACTCTGATAAAAAAACACTTCCCAGTAGGATATGATGCTTTGTGGTGTTTTCTTTAATGGTTACCACCCATAAATGAAGTACTCAGATAAGAAACACTTCTCGCAGTAGGGTGAGATGCTTTGTGTTGTTTTTTTAATGGTTACCACTCATAAATGAAATACTCTAATCAGAATCAGTCATATATTAAGTACTCGTACATGGAGCACTTTGAGTGGTACTCGATGCTTCTTTATTGTGTTTTAGGGAATAGTTATAACACTTAAAAGAAGTACTCGGAGAAGAAACTCTTCTCGTGATAAGATATGATGGTTTGTAAGTTTTCTTGCAAGGTTACAACTCATAAATTAAGTACTTTGATCAAAAACACTTCTTAGTAGGATATGATGATTTGTGGTGTTTTCTTTAATGATTACCACCCATTAATGAAGGACTCAGATAAGAAACACTTCTCGCAGTAGGGTACGATGCTTTGTGGTGTTTTCTTTAATGGTTATCACCTATAAATGAAGTACTCTGATCAGTACTCGTACATGAAGCACTTAGAGTGGTACTCGATGCTTCTTCGTTGGGTTTTAGTGAATGGTTACAACACTTAAATGAAGTACTCGAAGAGAAGAAACTCTTCTCGTGATAATATATGTTGTGTTGTGGTGTTTTTTTGAAAGATTACCACTCATAAATGATGTACTATGATCAGAAACACTCCTTAGTAGGATATGATGTTTTGTGGTGTTTTCTTTAATGGTTACCACCCATAAATGAAGTACGTAGATAAGAAACACTTCTCGCATTAGGTTATGTTGCTTTGTGATGTTTTCTTTCATGGTAATGACCCATAAATGAAGTACTATGATCAGAATCACTCATAAATTAAGTACTCGGATATAAAACACTTAGAGTGGTATCTATGCTTCTTCGTTGTCTTTTAATGAATGGTTACAACACTTAAATGAAGTACTTGGAGAAGAAACTCTTCTCGTGGTAAGATATGATGTGTTGTTGAGTTTTCTTGAAAGGTTACTACTCCAAATGAAGTACACTTATCAGAAACACTTCTTAGTAGGATATGCTGCTGTGTGATGTTTCTTTAATGGTTACATCCCATAAATGTAGTATTCATATAAGAAACTTCTCGTAGTAGGGTACGATGCTTTGTGATGTTTTATTTAATGGTTACCACCCATAAATGAAGTACCCTCATCAGAATCACTCATAAATTAAGTTCTCGTACATGGCGTGGAACACGATGCTTCTTCGTTGTGTTTTAGTGAATATTTACAACACATAAATGAAGTACTCGGAGAATGAACTTTTCTCGTGGTAAGATATGATGTTTTGTGAAAATTTCTTGAAAGGTTACCACTCATAAATTAAGTACTCTAATCAGAAACACTTCTTAGTAGGATATGATGCTTTGTGGTATTTTCTTTAATGGTTACCACCCATAAATGCAGTACTCAGATAAGAAACACTTGTCGCAGTAGGGTAAGATGCTTTGTGATGTTTTATTTAATGGTTTCCACCCATAAATGATGTACTCTCATCAAAATCACTCATAAATTAAGAACGCGTACATGGAGCACTTAGAGTGGTACTCGATGCTTCTTCGTTGTGATTTAGTGAATGATTACAACACTTAAATTAAGTACTCGGAGAAGAAACTCTTTTCGTAGTAAGATATAATGCTTTGTAGAGTGTTCTTGAAAGGTTACCACTCATAAATGAAGTACTATGATGAGAAACACTTCTTAGTAGGATATGATCTTTGTGCAGTATTCTTTAATGGTTACCACACATAAATGAAGTACTCAGATAAGAAACACCTCTCGCATTATGATAAGATGTTTTGTGATTTTTTTTTAATGGTTATCACCCAGATAAGAAACACCTCTCGCATTATGATCAGAATCACTCATTAATTAAGTACTCGTACATGAAGCACTTAGAGTGCTACTCGATGCTTCTTCGTTGGATTTTAGTGAATGGTTAGAACACTTAAATGAAGTACTCGAAGAGAAGAAACTCTTCTCGTGATAAAATATGTTGTGGTGTGGAGTTTTTTTGAAAGATTACCACTCATAAATGATGTACTATGATCAGAAACACTCCTTAGTAGGATATGATGTTTTGTGGTGTTTTCTTTAATGGTTACCACCCATAAATGAAGTACGTAGATAAGAAACACTTCTCGCATTAGGTTATGTTGCTTTGTGATGTTTTCTTTCATGGTAATGACCCATAAATGAAGTACTATGATCAGAATCACTCATAAATTAAGTACTCGGATATGAAACACTTAGAGTGGTATCTATGCTTCTTCGTTGTCTTTTAATGAATGGTTACAACACTTAAATGAAGTACTTGGAGAAGAAACTCTTCTCGTGGTAAGATATGATTTGTTGTTGAGTTTTCTTGAAAGGTTACTACTCCAAATGAAGTACACTTATCAGAAACACTTCTTAGTAGGATATGCTGCTGTGTGATGTTTTCTTTAATGGTTACATCCCATAAATGTAGTATTCATATAAGAAACTTCTCGTAGTAGGGTACGATGCTTTGTGATGTTTTTTTAATGGTTACCACCCATAAATGAAGTACCCTCATCAGAATCACTCATAAATTAAGTTCTCGTACATGGCGTGGAACACGATGCTTCTTCGTTGTGTTTTAGTGAATATTTACAACACATAAATGAAGTACTCGGAGAATGAACTTTTCTCGTGGTAAGATATGATGTTTTGTGAAAATTTCTTGAAAGGTTACCACTCATAAATGAAGTACTCTAATCAGAAACACTTCTTAGTAGGATATGATGCTTTGTGGTATTTTCTTTAATGGTTACCACCCATAAATGCAGTACTCAGATAAGAAACACTTGTCGCAGTAGGGTAAGATGCTTTGTGATGTTTTATTTAATGGTTTCCACCCATAAATGATGTACTCTCATCAGAATCACTCATAAATTAAGAACTCGTACATGGAGCACTTAGAGTGGTACTCGATGCTTCTTCATTGTGATTTAGTGAATGGTTACAACACTTAAATGAAGTACTCGGAGAAGAAACTCTTTTCGTAGTAAGATATAATGCTTTGTAGAGTGTTCTTGAAAGATTACCACTCATAAATGAAGTACTATGATTAGAAACACTTCTTTGTAGGATATGATGCTTTGTGGAGTATTCTTTAATGGTTACCACACATAAATGAAGTACTCAGATAAGAAACACCTCTCGCATTATGATAAGATGTTTTGTGATGTTTTTTTTAATGGTTATCACCCAGATAAGAAACACCTCTCGCATTACGATCAGAATCACTCATAAATTAAGTAATCGGACATGAAACACTTAGAGGGGTATCTATACTTCTTTGTTTCCTTTTAATGATTGGTTACAACTCTTAAATGAAGTACTCGGAGAAGAAACTCTTCTTGGGGTAAGATATGATGCTTTTGTAGTTTTTTGAAAGGTTACCACTCATAAATGAAGTATACTGATCAGAAACACTTCTTAGTATGATATGTTGCTTTGTGGTGTCTACTATAATGGTTACCACCCATAAGCGAAGTACTCAGATAGGAAACACTTCTCGCAGTAGGGTAAGATGTTTTGTGATGTTTTTTTAATGGTTTCCACCCATAAATGAAGTACTCTCATCAGAATAACTCATAAATTATGTACTCATAATTGGACCACTTAGAGTGGTACTCGATGCTTCTTCGTTGTATTTTAGTGAATGGTTACAACACTTAAATGAAGTACTCGGAGAATAAACTCTTCTCGTTGTAAGATATGATGCTTTGGGGTATTTTCTTTAATGGTTACTAATCAGAAACACTTCTTAGAAGGATATGATGCTTTGGGGTATTTTCTTTAATGTTACCACCCATAAGCGAAGTACTCAGATAGGAAACACTTCTCGCAGTAGGGTAAGATGCTTTGTGATGTTTTTTTAATGGTTTCCACCCATAAATGAAGTACTCTCATCAGAATAACTCATAAATTATGTACTCATAATTGGACCACTTAGAGTGGTACTCGATGCTTCTCCGTTGTATTTTAGTGAATGGTTACAACACTTAAATGAAGTACTCGGAGAATAAACTCTTCTCGTTGTAAGATATGATGTTTTGTGAAGTTTTCTTGAAAGGTTACCACTCATAAATGAAGTACTCTGATAAAAAAACACTTCCCAGTAGGATATGATGCTTTGTGGTGTTTTCTTTAATGGTTACCACCCATAAATGAAGTACTCAGATAAGAAACACTTCTCGCAGTAGGGTGAGATGCTTTGTGTTGTTTTTTTAATGGTTACCACTCATAAATGAAATACTCTAATCAGAATCAGTCATATATTAAGTACTCGTACATGGAGCACTTTGAGTGGTACTCGATGCTTCTTTATTGTGTTTTAGGGAATAGTTATAACACTTAAAAGAAGTACTCGGAGAAGAAACTCTTCTCGTGATAAGATATGATGGTTTGTAAGTTTTCTTGCAAGGTTACAACTCATAAATTAAGTACTTTGATCAAAAACACTTCTTAGTAGGATATGATGATTTGTGGTGTTTTCTTTAATGATTACCACCCATTAATGAAGGACTCAGATAAGAAACACTTCTCGCAGTAGGGTACGATGCTTTGTGGTGTTTTCTTTAATGGTTATCACCTATAAATGAAGTACTCTGATCAGTACTCGTACATGAAGCACTTAGAGTGGTACTCGATGCTTCTTCGTTGGGTTTTAGTGAATGGTTACAACACTTAAATGAAGTACTCGAAGAGAAGAAACTCTTCTCGTGATAATATATGTTGTGTTGTGGTGTTTTTTTGAAAGATTACCACTCATAAATGATGTACTATGATCAGAAACACTCCTTAGTAGGATATGATGTTTTGTGGTGTTTTCTTTAATGGTTACCACCCATAAATGAAGTACGTAGATAAGAAACACTTCTCGCATTAGGTTATGTTGCTTTGTGATGTTTTCTTTCATGGTAATGACCCATAAATGAAGTACTATGATCAGAATCACTCATAAATTAAGTACTCGGATATAAAACACTTAGAGTGGTATCTATGCTTCTTCGTTGTCTTTTAATGAATGGTTACAACACTTAAATGAAGTACTTGGAGAAGAAACTCTTCTCGTGGTAAGATATGATGTGTTGTTGAGTTTTCTTGAAAGGTTACTACTCCAAATGAAGTACACTTATCAGAAACACTTCTTAGTAGGATATGCTGCTGTGTGATGTTTCTTTAATGGTTACATCCCATAAATGTAGTATTCATATAAGAAACTTCTCGTAGTAGGGTACGATGCTTTGTGATGTTTTATTTAATGGTTACCACCCATAAATGAAGTACCCTCATCAGAATCACTCATAAATTAAGTTCTCGTACATGGCGTGGAACACGATGCTTCTTCGTTGTGTTTTAGTGAATATTTACAACACATAAATGAAGTACTCGGAGAATGAACTTTTCTCGTGGTAAGATATGATGTTTTGTGAAAATTTCTTGAAAGGTTACCACTCATAAATTAAGTACTCTAATCAGAAACACTTCTTAGTAGGATATGATGCTTTGTGGTATTTTCTTTAATGGTTACCACCCATAAATGCAGTACTCAGATAAGAAACACTTGTCGCAGTAGGGTAAGATGCTTTGTGATGTTTTATTTAATGGTTTCCACCCATAAATGATGTACTCTCATCAAAATCACTCATAAATTAAGAACGCGTACATGGAGCACTTAGAGTGGTACTCGATGCTTCTTCGTTGTGATTTAGTGAATGATTACAACACTTAAATTAAGTACTCGGAGAAGAAACTCTTTTCGTAGTAAGATATAATGCTTTGTAGAGTGTTCTTGAAAGGTTACCACTCATAAATGAAGTACTATGATGAGAAACACTTCTTAGTAGGATATGATCTTTGTGCAGTATTCTTTAATGGTTACCACACATAAATGAAGTACTCAGATAAGAAACACCTCTCGCATTATGATAAGATGTTTTGTGATTTTTTTTTAATGGTTATCACCCAGATAAGAAACACCTCTCGCATTATGATCAGAATCACTCATTAATTAAGTACTCGTACATGAAGCACTTAGAGTGCTACTCGATGCTTCTTCGTTGGATTTTAGTGAATGGTTAGAACACTTAAATGAAGTACTCGAAGAGAAGAAACTCTTCTCGTGATAAAATATGTTGTGGTGTGGAGTTTTTTTGAAAGATTACCACTCATAAATGATGTACTATGATCAGAAACACTCCTTAGTAGGATATGATGTTTTGTGGTGTTTTCTTTAATGGTTACCACCCATAAATGAAGTACGTAGATAAGAAACACTTCTCGCATTAGGTTATGTTGCTTTGTGATGTTTTCTTTCATGGTAATGACCCATAAATGAAGTACTATGATCAGAATCACTCATAAATTAAGTACTCGGATATGAAACACTTAGAGTGGTATCTATGCTTCTTCGTTGTCTTTTAATGAATGGTTACAACACTTAAATGAAGTACTTGGAGAAGAAACTCTTCTCGTGGTAAGATATGATTTGTTGTTGAGTTTTCTTGAAAGGTTACTACTCCAAATGAAGTACACTTATCAGAAACACTTCTTAGTAGGATATGCTGCTGTGTGATGTTTTCTTTAATGGTTACATCCCATAAATGTAGTATTCATATAAGAAACTTCTCGTAGTAGGGTACGATGCTTTGTGATGTTTTTTTAATGGTTACCACCCATAAATGAAGTACCCTCATCAGAATCACTCATAAATTAAGTTCTCGTACATGGCGTGGAACACGATGCTTCTTCGTTGTGTTTTAGTGAATATTTACAACACATAAATGAAGTACTCGGAGAATGAACTTTTCTCGTGGTAAGATATGATGTTTTGTGAAAATTTCTTGAAAGGTTACCACTCATAAATGAAGTACTCTAATCAGAAACACTTCTTAGTAGGATATGATGCTTTGTGGTATTTTCTTTAATGGTTACCACCCATAAATGCAGTACTCAGATAAGAAACACTTGTCGCAGTAGGGTAAGATGCTTTGTGATGTTTTATTTAATGGTTTCCACCCATAAATGATGTACTCTCATCAGAATCACTCATAAATTAAGAACTCGTACATGGAGCACTTAGAGTGGTACTCGATGCTTCTTCATTGTGATTTAGTGAATGGTTACAACACTTAAATGAAGTACTCGGAGAAGAAACTCTTTTCGTAGTAAGATATAATGCTTTGTAGAGTGTTCTTGAAAGATTACCACTCATAAATGAAGTACTATGATTAGAAACACTTCTTTGTAGGATATGATGCTTTGTGGAGTATTCTTTAATGGTTACCACACATAAATGAAGTACTCAGATAAGAAACACCTCTCGCATTATGATAAGATGTTTTGTGATGTTTTTTTTAATGGTTATCACCCAGATAAGAAACACCTCTCGCATTACGATCAGAATCACTCATAAATTAAGTAATCGGACATGAAACACTTAGAGGGGTATCTATACTTCTTTGTTTCCTTTTAATGATTGGTTACAACTCTTAAATGAAGTACTCGGAGAAGAAACTCTTCTTGGGGTAAGATATGATGCTTTTGTAGTTTTTTGAAAGGTTACCACTCATAAATGAAGTATACTGATCAGAAACACTTCTTAGTATGATATGTTGCTTTGTGGTGTCTACTATAATGGTTACCACCCATAAGCGAAGTACTCAGATAGGAAACACTTCTCGCAGTAGGGTAAGATGTTTTGTGATGTTTTTTTAATGGTTTCCACCCATAAATGAAGTACTCTCATCAGAATAACTCATAAATTATGTACTCATAATTGGACCACTTAGAGTGGTACTCGATGCTTCTTCGTTGTATTTTAGTGAATGGTTACAACACTTAAATGAAGTACTCGGAGAATAAACTCTTCTCGTTGTAAGATATGATGCTTTGGGGTATTTTCTTTAATGGTTACTAATCAGAAACACTTCTTAGAAGGATATGATGCTTTGGGGTATTTTCTTTAATGTTACCACCCATAAGCGAAGTACTCAGATAGGAAACACTTCTCGCAGTAGGGTAAGATGCTTTGTGATGTTTTTTTAATGGTTTCCACCCATAAATGAAGTACTCTCATCAGAATAACTCATAAATTATGTACTCATAATTGGACCACTTAGAGTGGTACTCGATGCTTCTCCGTTGTATTTTAGTGAATGGTTACAACACTTAAATGAAGTACTCGGAGAATAAACTCTTCTCGTTGTAAGATATGATGTTTTGTGAAGTTTTCTTGAAAGGTTACCACTCATAAATGAAGTACTCTGATAAAAAAACACTTCCCAGTAGGATATGATGCTTTGTGGTGTTTTCTTTAATGGTTATCACCCATAAATGAAGTACTCAGATAAGAAACACTTCTCGCAGTAGGGTGAGATGCTTTGTGTTGTTTTTTTAATGGTTACCACTCATAAATGAAATACTCTAATCAGAATCAGTCATATATTAAGTACTCGTACATGGAGCACTTAGAGTGGTACTCGATGCTTCTTTACTGTGTTTTAGGGAATAGTTATAACACTTAAAAGAAGTACTCGGAGAAGAAACTCTTCTCGTGATAAGATATGATGGTTTGTGAAGTTTTCTTGCAAGGTTACAACTCATAAATTAAGTAATTTGATCAAAAACACTTCTTAGTAGGATATGATGATTTGTCGTGTTTTCTTTAATGATTACCACCCATTAATGAAGTACTCAGATAAGAAACACTTCTCGCAGTAGGGTACGATGCTTTGTGGTGTTTTCTTTAATGGTTATCACCTATAAATGAAGTACTCTGATCAGTACTCGTACATGAAGCACTTAGAGTGGTACTCGATGCTTCTTCGTTGGGTTTTAGTGAATGGTTACAACACTTAAATGAAGTACTCGAAGAGAAGAAACTCTTCTCGTGATAATATATGTTGTGGTGTGGTCTTTTTTTGAAAGATTACCACTCATAAATGATGTACTATGATCAGAAACACTCCTTAGTAGGATATGATGTTTTGTGGTGTTTTCTTTAATGGTTACCACCCATAAATGAAGTACGTAGATAAGAAACACTTCTCGCATTAGGTTATGTTGCTTTGTGATGTTTTCTTTCATGGTAATGACCCATAAATGAAGTACTATGATCAGAATCACTCATAAATTAAGTACTCGGATATGAAACACTTAGAGTGGTATCTATGCTTCTTCGTTGTCTTTTAATGAATGGTTACAACACTTAAATGAAGTACTTGGAGAAGAAACTCTTCTCGTGGTAAGATATGATGTGTTGTTGAGTTTTCTTGAAAGGTTACTACTCCAAATGAAGTACACTTATCAGAAACACTTCTTAGTAGGATATGCTGTTGTGTGATGTTTCTTTAATGGTTACATCCCATAAATGTAGTATTCATATAAGAAACTTCTCGTAGTAGGGTACGATGCTTTGTGATGTTTTATTTAATGGTTACCACCCATAAATGAAGTACCCTCATCAGAATCACTCAAAAATTAAGTTCTCGTACATGGCGTGGAACACGATGCTTCTTCGTTGTGTTTTAGTGAATATTTACAACACATAAATGAAGTACTCGGAGAATGAACTTTTCTCGTGGTAAGATATGATGTTTTGTGAAAATTTCTTGAAAGGTTACCACTCATAAATTAAGTACTCTAATCAGAAACACTTCTTAGTAGGATATGATGCTTTGTGGTATTTTCTTTAATGGTTACCACCCATAAATGCAGTACTCAGGTAAGAAACACTTGTCGCAGTAGGGTAAGATGCTTTGTGATGTTTTATTTAATGGTTTCCACCCATAAATGATGTACTCTCATCAAAATCACTCATAAATTAAGAACGCGTACATGGAGCACTTAGAGTGGTACTCGATGCTTCTTCATTGTGATTTAGTGAATGGTTACAACACTTAAATGAAGTACTCGGAGAAGAAACTCTTTTCGTAGTAAGATATAATGCTTTGTAGAGTGTTCTTGAAAGATTACCACTCATAAATGAAGTACTATGATTAGAAACACTTCTTTGTAGGATATGATGCTTTGTGGAGTATTCTTTAATGGTTACCACACATAAATGAAGTACTCAGATAAGAAACACCTCTCGCATTATGATAAGATGTTTTGTGATGTTTTTTTTAATGGTTATCACCCAGATAAGAAACACCTCTCGCATTACGATCAGAATCACTCATAAATTAAGTAATCGGACATGAAACACTTAGAGGGGTATCTATACTTCTTTGTTTCCTTTTAATGATTGGTTACAACTCTTAAATGAAGTACTCGGAGAAGAAACTCTTCTTGGGGTAAGATATGATGCTTTTGTAGTTTTTTGAAAGGTTACCACTCATAAATGAAGTATACTGATCAGAAACACTTCTTAGTATGATATGTTGCTTTGTGGTGTCTACTATAATGGTTACCACCCATAAGCGAAGTACTCAGATAGGAAACACTTCTCGCAGTAGGGTAAGATGTTTTGTGATGTTTTTTTAATGGTTTCCACCCATAAATGAAGTACTCTCATCAGAATAACTCATAAATTATGTACTCATAATTGGACCACTTAGAGTGGTACTCGATGCTTCTTCGTTGTATTTTAGTGAATGGTTACAACACTTAAATGAAGTACTCGGAGAATAAACTCTTCTCGTTGTAAGATATGATGCTTTGGGGTATTTTCTTTAATGGTTACTAATCAGAAACACTTCTTAGTCGGATATGATGCTTTGGGGTATTTTCTTTAATGTTACCACCCATAAGCGAAGTACTCAGATAGGAAACACTTCTCGCAGTAGGGTAAGATGCTTTGTGATGTTTTTTTAATGGTTTCCACCCATAAATGAAGTACTCTCATCAGAATAACTCATAAATTATGTACTCATAATTGGACCACTTAGAGTGGTACTCGATGCTTCTTCGTTGTATTTTAGTGAATGGTTACAACACTTAAATGAAGTACTCGGAGAATAAACTCTTCTCGTTGTAAGATATGATGTTTTGTGAAGTTTTCTTGAAAGGTTACCACTCATAAATGAAATACTCTGATAAAAAAACACTTCCCAGTAGGATATGATGCTTTGTGGTGTTTTCTTTAATGGTTACCACCCATAAATGAAGTACTCAGATAAGAAACACTTCTCGCAGTAGGGTGAGATGCTTTGTGTTGTTTTTTTAATGGTTACCACTCATAAATGAAATACTCTAATCAGAATCAGTCATATATTAAGTACTCGTACATGGAGCACTTAGAGTGGTACTCGATGCTTCTTTATTGTGTTTTAGGGAATAGTTATAACACTTAAAAGAAGTACTCGGAGAAGAAACTCTTCTCGTGATAAGATATGATGGTTTGTGAAGTTTTCTTGCAAGGTTACAACTCATAAATTAAGTACTTTGATCAAAAACACTTCTTAGTAGGATATGATGATTTGTGGTGTTTTCTTTAATGATTACCACCCATTAATGAAGTACTCAGATAAGAAACACTTCTCGCAGTAGGGTACGATGCTTTGTGGTGTTTTCTTTAATGGTTATCACCTATAAATGAAGTACTCTGATCAGTACTCGTACATGAAGCACTTAGAGTGGTACTCGATGCTTCTTCGTTGGGTTTTAGTGAATGGTTACAACACTTAAATGAAGTACTCGAAGAGAAGAAACTCTTCTCGTGATAATATATGTTGTGGTGTGGTGTTTTTTTGAAAGATTACCACTCATAAATGATGTACTATGATCAGAAACACTCCTTAGTAGGATATGATGTTTTGTGGTGTTTTCTTTAATGGTTACCACCCATAAATGAAGTACGTAGATAAGAAACACTTCTCGCATTAGGTTATGTTGCTTTGTGATGTTTTCTTTCAAGGTAATGACCCATAAATGAAGTACTATGATCAGAATCACTCATAAATTAAGTACTCGGATATGAAACACTTAGAGTGGTATCTATGCTTCTTCGTTGTCTTTTAATGAATGGTTACAACACTTAAATGAAGTACTTGGAGAAGAAACTCTTCTCGTGGTAAGATATGATGTGTTGTTGAGTTTTATTGAAAGGTTACTACTCCAAATGAAGTACACTTATCAGAAACACTTCTTAGTAGGATATGCTGCTGTGTGATGTTTTCTTTAATGGTTACATCCCATAAATGTAGTATTCATATACGAAACTTCTCGTAGTAGGGTACGATGCTTTGTGATGTTTTATTTAATGGTTACCACCCATAAATGAAGTACCCTCATCAGAATCACTGATAAATTAAGTTCTCGTACATGGCGTGGAACACGATGCTTCTTCGTTGTGTTTTAGTGAATATTTACAACACATAAATGAAGTACTCGGAGAATGAACTTTTCTCGTGGTAAGATATGATGTTTTGTGAAAATTTCTTGAAAGGTTACCACTCATAAATTAAGTACTCTAATCAGAAACACTTCTTAGTAGGATATGATGCTTTGTGGTATTTTCTTTAATGGTTACCACCCATAAATGCAGTACTCAGATAAGAAACACTTGTCGCAGTAGGGTAAGATGCTTTGTGATGTTTTATTTAATGGTTTCCACCCATAAATGATGTACTCTCATCAAAATCACTCATAAATTAAGAACGCGTACATGGAGCACTTAGAGTGGTACTCGATGCTTCTTCGTTGTGATTTAGTGAATGATTACAACACTTAAATTAAGTACTCGGAGAAGAAACTCTTTTCGTAGTAAGATATAATGCTTTGTAGAGTGTTCTTGAAAGGTTACCACTCATAAATGAAGTACTATGATGAGAAACACTTCTTAGTAGGATATGATGCTTTGTGCAGTATTCTTTAATGGTTACCACAAATAAATGAAGTACTCAGATAAGAAACACCTCTCGCATTATGATAAGATGTTTTGTGATTTTTTTTAATGGTTATCACCCAGATAAGAAACACCTCTCGCATTATGATCAGAATCACTCATTAATTAAGTACTCGTACATGAAGCACTTAGAGTGCTACTCGATGCTTCTTCGTTGGATTTTAGTGAATGGTTAGAACACTTAAATGAAGTACTCGAAGAGAAGAAACTCTTCTCGTGATAATATATGTCGTGGTGTGGAGTTTTTTTGAAAGATTACCACTCATAAATGATGTACTATGATCAGAAACACTCCTTAGTAGGATATGATGTTTTGTGGTGTTTTCTTTAATGGTTACCACCCATAAATGAAGTACGTAGATAAGAAACACTTCTCGCATTAGGTTATGTTGCTTTGTGATGTTTTCTTTCATGGTAATGACCCATAAATGAAGTACTATGATCAGAATCACTCATAAATTAAGTACTCGGATATGAAACACTTAGAGTGGTATCTATGCTTCTTCGTTGTCTTTTAATGAATGGTTACAACACTTAAATGAAGTACTTGGAGAAGAAACTCTTCTCGTGGTAAGATATGATTTGTTGTTGAGTTTTCTTGAAAGGTTACTACTCCAAATGAAGTACACTTATCAGAAACACTTCTTAGTAGGATATGCTGCTGTGTGATGTTTTCTTTAATGGTTACATCCCATAAATGTAGTATTCATATAAGAAACTTCTCGTAGTAGGGTACGATGCTTTGTGATGTTTTATTTAATGGTTACCACCCATAAATGAAGTACCCTCATCAGAATCACTCATAAATTAAGTTCTCGTACATGGCGTGGAACACGATGCTTCTTCGTTGTGTTTTAGTGAATATTTACAACACATAAATGAAGTACTCGGAGAATGAACTTTTCTCGTGGTAAGATATGATGTTTTGTGAAAATTTCTTGAAAGGTTACCACTCATAAATGAAGTACTCTAATCAGAAACACTTCTTAGTAGGATATGATGCTTTGTGGTATTTTCTTTAATGGTTACCACCCATAAATGCAGTACTCAGATAAGAAACACTTGTCGCAGTAGGGTAAGATGCTTTGTGATGTTTTATTTAATGGTTTCCACCCATAAATGATGTACTCTCATCAGAATCACTCATAAAGTAAGAACTCGTACATGGAGCACTTAGAGTGGTACTCGATGCTTCTTCATTGTGATTTAGTGAGTGGTTACAACACTTAAATGAAGTACTCGGAGAAGAAACTCTTTTCGTAGTAAGATATAATGCTTTGTAGAGTGTTCTTGAAAGATTACCACTCATAAATGAAGTACTATGATTAGAAACACTTCTTTGTAGGATATGATGCTTTGTGGAGTATTCTTTAATGGTTACCACACATAAATGAAGTACTCAGATAAGAAACACCTCTCGCATTATGATAAGATGTTTTGTGATTTTTTTTAATGGTTATCACCCAGATAAGAAACACCTCTCGCATTATGATCAGAATCACTCATTAATTAAGTACTCGTACATGAAGCACTTAGAGTGCTACTCGATGCTTCTTCGTTGGATTTTAGTGAATGGTTAGAACACTTAAATGAAGTACTCGAAGAGAAGAAACTCTTCTCGTGATAATATATGTTGTGGTGTGGAGTTTTTTTGAAAGATTACCACTCATAAATGATGTACTATGATCAGAAACACTCCTTAGTAGGATATGATGTTTTGTGGTGTTTTCTTTAATGGTTACCACCCATAAATGAAGTACGTAGATAAGAAACACTTCTCGCATTAGGTTATGTTGCTTTGTGATGTTTTCTTTCATGGTAATGACCCATAAATGAAGTACTATGATCAGAATCACTCATAAATTAAGTACTCGGATATGAAACACTTAGAGTGGTATCTATGCTTCTTCGTTGTCTTTTAATGAATGGTTACAACACTTAAATGAAGTACTTGGAGAAGAAACTCTTCTCGTGGTAAGATATGATTTGTTGTTGAGTTTTCTTGAAAGGTTACTACTCCAAATGAAGTACACTTATCAGAAACACTTCTTAGTAGGATATGCTGCTGTGTGATGTTTTCTTTAATGGTTACATCCCATAAATGTAGTATTCATATAAGAAACTTCTCGTAGTAGGGTACGATGCTTTGTGATGTTTTATTTAATGGTTACCACCCATAAATGAAGTACCCTCATCAGAATCACTCATAAATTAAGTTCTCGTACATGGCGTGGAACACGATGCTTCTTCGTTGTGTTTTAGTGAATATTTACAACACATAAATGAAGTACTCGGAGAATGAACTTTTCTCGTGGTAAGATATGATGTTTTGTGAAAATTTCTTGAAAGGTTACCACTCATAAATGAAGTACTCTAATCAGAAACACTTCTTAGTAGGATATGATGCTTTGTGGTATTTTCTTTAATGGTTACCACCCATAAATGCAGTACTCAGATAAGAAACACTTGTCGCAGTAGGGTAAGATGCTTTGTGATGTTTTATTTAATGGTTTCCACCCATAAATGATGTACTCTCATCAGAATCACTCATAAAGTAAGAACTCGTACATGGAGCACTTAGAGTGGTACTCGATGCTTCTTCATTGTGATTTAGTGAGTGGTTACAACACTTAAATGAAGTACTCGGAGAAGAAACTCTTTTCGTAGTAAGATATAATGCTTTGTAGAGTGTTCTTGAAAGATTACCACTCATAAATGAAGTACTATGATTAGAAACACTTCTTTGTAGGATATGATGCTTTGTGGAGTATTCTTTAATGGTTACCACACATAAATGAAGTACTCAGATAAGAAACACCTCTCGCATTATGATAAGATGTTTTGTGATTTTTTTTAATGGTTATCACCCAGATAAGAAACACCTCTCGCATTATGATCAGAATCACTCATTAATTAAGTACTCGTACATGAAGCACTTAGAGTGCTACTCGATGCTTCTTCGTTGGGTTTTAGTGAATGGTTACAACACTTAAATGAAGTACTCGAAGAGAAGAAACTCTTCTCGTGATAATATATGTTGTGGTGTGGTCTTTTTTTGAAAGATTACCACTCATAAATGATGTACTATGATCAGAAACACTCCTTAGTAGGATATGATGTTTTGTGGTGTTTTCTTTAATGGTTACCACCCATAAATGAAGTACGTAGATAAGAAACACTTCTCGCATTAGGTTATGTTGCTTTGTGATGTTTTCTTTCATGGTAATGACCCATAAATGAAGTACTATGATCAGAATCACTCATAAATTAAGTACTCGAATATGAAACACTTAGAGTGGTATCTATGCTTCTTCGTTGTCTTTTAATGAATGGTTACAACACTTAAATGAAGTACTTGGAGAAGAAACTCTTCTCGTGGTAAGATATGATTTGTTGTTGAGTTTTCTTGAAAGGTTACTACTCCAAATGAAGTACACTTATCAGAAACACTTCTTAGTAGGATATGCTGCTGTGTGATGTTTTCTTTAATGGTTACATCCCATAAATGTAGTATTCATATAAGAAACTTCTCGTAGTAGGGTACGATGCTTTGTGATGTTTTATTTAATGGTTACCACCCATAAATGAAGTACCCTCATCAGAATCACTGATAAATTAAGTTCTCGTACATGGCGTGGAACACGATGCTTCTTCGTTGTGTTTTAGTGAATATTTACAACACATAAATGAAGTACTCGGAGAATGAACTTTTCTCGTGGTAAGATATGATGTTTTGTGAAAATTTCTTGAAAGGTTACCACTCATAAATTAAGTACTCTAATCAGAAACACTTCTTAGTAGGATATGATGCTTTGTGGTATTTTCTTTAATGGTTACCACCCATAAATGCAGTACTCAGATAAGAAACACTTGTCGCAGTAGGGTAAGATGCTTTGTGATGTTTTATTTAATGGTTTCCACCCATAAATGATGTACTCTCATCAAAATCACTCATAAATTAAGAACGCGTACATGGAGCACTTAGAGTGGTACTCGATGCTTCTTCGTTGTGATTTAGTGAATGATTACAACACTTAAATTAAGTACTCGGAGAAGAAACTCTTTTCGTAGTAAGATATAATGCTTTGTAGAGTGTTCTTGAAAGGTTACCACTCATAAATGAAGTACTATGATGAGAAACACTTCTTAGTAGGATATGATGCTTTGTGCAGTATTCTTTAATGGTTACCACAAATAAATGAAGTACTCAGATAAGAAACACCTCTCGCATTATGATAAGATGTTTTGTGATTTTTTTTAATGGTTATCACCCAGATAAGAAACACCTCTCGCATTATGATCAGAATCACTCATTAATTAAGTACTCGTACATGAAGCACTTAGAGTGCTACTCGATGCTTCTTCGTTGGATTTTAGTGAATGGTTAGAACACTTAAATGAAGTACTCGAAGAGAAGAAACTCTTCTCGTGATAATATATGTCGTGGTGTGGAGTTTTTTTGAAAGATTACCACTCATAAATGATGTACTATGATCAGAAACACTCCTTAGTAGGATATGATGTTTTGTGGTGTTTTCTTTAATGGTTACCACCCATAAATGAAGTACGTAGATAAGAAACACTTCTCGCATTAGGTTATGTTGCTTTGTGATGTTTTCTTTCATGGTAATGACCCATAAATGAAGTACTATGATCAGAATCACTCATAAATTAAGTACTCGGATATGAAACACTTAGAGTGGTATCTATGCTTCTTCGTTGTCTTTTAATGAATGGTTACAACACTTAAATGAAGTACTTGGAGAAGAAACTCTTCTCGTGGTAAGATATGATTTGTTGTTGAGTTTTCTTGAAAGGTTACTACTCCAAATGAAGTACACTTATCAGAAACACTTCTTAGTAGGATATGCTGCTGTGTGATGTTTTCTTTAATGGTTACATCCCATAAATGTAGTATTCATATAAGAAACTTCTCGTAGTAGGGTACGATGCTTTGTGATGTTTTATTTAATGGTTACCACCCATAAATGAAGTACCCTCATCAGAATCACTCATAAATTAAGTTCTCGTACATGGCGTGGAACACGATGCTTCTTCGTTGTGTTTTAGTGAATATTTACAACACATAAATGAAGTACTCGGAGAATGAACTTTTCTCGTGGTAAGATATGATGTTTTGTGAAAATTTCTTGAAAGGTTACCACTCATAAATTAAGTACTCTAATCAGAAACACTTCTTAGTAGGATATGATGCTTTGTGGTATTTTCTTTAATGGTTACCACCCATAAATGCAGTACTCAGATAAGAAACACTTGTCGCAGTAGGGTAAGATGCTTTGTGATGTTTTATTTAATGGTTTCCACCCATAAATGATGTACTCTCATCAAAATCACTCATAAATTAAGAACGCGTACATGGAGCACTTAGAGTGGTACTCGATGCTTCTTCGTTGTGATTTAGTGAATGATTACAACACTTAAATTAAGTACTCGGAGAAGAAACTCTTTTCGTAGTAAGATATAATGCTTTGTAGAGTGTTCTTGAAAGGTTACCACTCATAAATGAAGTACTATGATGAGAAACACTTCTTAGTAGGATATGATGCTTTGTGCAGTATTCTTTAATGGTTACCACAAATAAATGAAGTACTCAGATAAGAAACACCTCTCGCATTATGATAAGATGTTTTGTGATTTTTTTTTAATGGTTATCACCCAGATAAGAAACACCTCTCGCATTATGATCAGAATCACTCATTAATTAAGTACTCGTACATGAAGCACTTAGAGTGCTACTCGATGCTTCTTCGTTGGATTTTAGTGAATGGTTAGAACACTTAAATGAAGTACTCGAAGAGAAGAAACTCTTCTCGTGATAATATATGTTGTGGTGTGGAGTTTTTTTGAAAGATTACCACTCATAAATGATGTACTATGATCAGAAACACTCCTTAGTAGGATATGATGTTTTGTGGTGTTTTCTTTAATGGTTACCACCCATAAATGAAGTACGTAGATAAGAAACACTTCTCGCATTAGGTTATGTTGCTTTGTGATGTTTTCTTTCATGGTAATGACCCATAAATGAAGTACTATGATCAGAATCACTCATAAATTAAGTACTCGGATATGAAACACTTAGAGTGGTATCTATGCTTCTTCGTTGTCTTTTAATGAATGGTTACAACACTTAAATGAAGTACTTGGAGAAGAAACTCTTCTCGTGGTAAGATATGATTTGTTGTTGAGTTTTCTTGAAAGGTTACTACTCCAAATGAAGTACACTTATCAGAAACACTTCTTAGTAGGATATGCTGCTGTGTGATGTTTTCTTTAATGGTTACATCCCATAAATGTAGTATTCATATAAGAAACTTCTCGTAGTAGGGTACGATGCTTTGTGATGTTTTATTTAATGGTTACCACCCATAAATGAAGTACCCTCATCAGAATCACTCATAAATTAAGTTCTCGTACATGGCGTGGAACACGATGCTTCTTCGTTGTGTTTTAGTGAATATTTACAACACATAAATGAAGTACTCGGAGAATGAACTTTTCTCGTGGTAAGATATGATGTTTTGTGAAAATTTCTTGAAAGGTTACCACTCATAAATGAAGTACTCTAATCAGAAACACTTCTTAGTAGGATATGATGCTTTGTGGTATTTTCTTTAATGGTTACCACCCATAAATGCAGTACTCAGATAAGAAACACTTGTCGCAGTAGGGTAAGATGCTTTGTGATGTTTTATTTAATGGTTTCCACCCATAAATGATGTACTCTCATCAGAATCACTCATAAAGTAAGAACTCGTACATGGAGCACTTAGAGTGGTACTCGATGCTTCTTCATTGTGATTTAGTGAGTGGTTACAACACTTAAATGAAGTACTCGGAGAAGAAACTCTTTTCGTAGTAAGATATAATGCTTTGTAGAGTGTTCTTGAAAGATTACCACTCATAAATGAAGTACTATGATTAGAAACACTTCTTTGTAGGATATGATGCTTTGTGGAGTATTCTTTAATGGTTACCACACATAAATGAAGTACTCAGATAAGAAACACCTCTCGCATTATGATAAGATGTTTTGTGATGTTTTTTTTAATGGTTATCACCCAGATAAGAAACACCTCTCGCATTACGATCAGAATCACTCATAAATTAAGTAATCGGACATGAAACACTTAGAGGGGTATCTATACTTCTTTGTTTTCTTTTAATGATTGGTTACAACTCTTAAATGAAGTACTCGGAGAAGAAACTCTTCTTGGGGTAAGATATGATGCTTTTGTAGTTTTTTGAAAGGTTACCACTCATAAATGAAGTATACTGATCAGAAACACTTCTTAGTATGATATGTTGCTTTGTGGTGTCTACTATAATGGTTACCACCCATAAGCGAAGTACTCAGATAGGAAACACTTCTCGCAGTAGGGTAAGATGTTTTGTGATGTTTTTTTAATGGTTTCCACCCATAAATGAAGTACTCTCATCAGAATAACTCATAAATTATGTACTCATAATTGGACCACTTAGAGTGGTACTCGATGCTTCTTCGTTGTATTTTAGTGAATGGTTACAACACTTAAATGAAGTACTCGGAGAATAAACTCTTCTCGTTGTAAGATATGATGCTTTGGGGTATTTTCTTTAATGGTTACTAATCAGAAACACTTCTTAGTAGGATATGATGCTTTGGGGTATTTTCTTTAATGTTACCACCCATAAGCGAAGTACTCAGATAGGAAACACTTCTCGCAGTAGGGTAAGATGCTTTGTGATGTTTTTTTAATGGTTTCCACCCATAAATGAAGTACTCTCATCAGAATAACTCATAAATTATGTACTCATAATTGGACCACTTAGAGTGGTACTCGATGCTTCTTCGTTGTATTTTAGTGAATGGTTACAACACTTAAATGAAGTACTCGCAGAATAAACTCTTCTCGTTGTAAGATATGATGTTTTGTGAAGTTTTCTTGAAAGGTTACCACTCATAAATGAAGTACTCTGATAAAAAAACACTTCCCAGTAGGATATGATGCTTTGTGGTGTTTTCTTTAATGGTTACCACCCATAAATGAAGTACTCAGATAAGAAACACTTCTCGCAGTAGGGTGAGATGCTTTGTGTTGTTTTTTTAATGGTTACCACTCATAAATGAAATACTCTAATCAGAATCAGTCATATATTAAGTACTCGTACATGGAGCACTTAGAGTGGTACTCGATGCTTCTTTATTGTGTTTTAGGGAATAGTTATAACACTTAAAAGAAGTACTCGGAGAAGAAACTCTTCTCGTGATAAGATATGATGGTTTGTGAAGTTTTCTTGCAAGGTTACAACTCATAAATTAAGTACTTTGATCAAAAACACTTCTTAGTAGGATATGATGATTTGTGGTGTTTTCTTTAATGATTACCACCCATTAATGAAGTACTCAGATAAGAAACACTTCTCGCAGTAGGGTACGATGCTTTGTGGTGTTTTCTTTAATGGTTATCACCTATAAATGAAGTACTCTGATCAGTACTCGTACATGAAGCACTTAGAGTGGTACTCGATGCTTCTTCGTTGGGTTTTAGTGAATGGTTACAACACTTAAATGAAGTACTCGAAGAGAAGAAACTCTTCTCGTGATAATATATGTTGTGGTGTGGTGTATTTTTGAAAGATTACCACTCATAAATGATGTACTATGATCAGAAACACTCCTTAGTAGGATATGATGTTTTGTGGTGTTTTCTTTAATGGTTACCACCCATAAATGAAGTACGTAGATAAGAAACACTTCTCGCATTAGGTTATGTTGCTTTGTGATGTTTTCTTTCATGGTAATGACCCATAAATGAAGTACTATGATCAGAATCACTCATAAATTAAGTACTCGGATATGAAACACTTAGAGTGGTATCTATGCTTCTTCGTTGTCTTTTAATGAATGGTTACAACACTTAAATGAAGTACTTGGAGAAGAAACTCTTCTCGTGGTAAGATATGATGTGTTGTTGAGTTTTCTTGAAAGGTTACTACTCCAAATGAAGTACACTTATCAGAAACACTTCTTAGTAGGATATGCTGCTGTGTGATGTTTCTTTAATGGTTACATCCCATAAATGTAGTATTCATATAAGAAACTTCTCGTAGTAGGGTACGATGCTTTGTGATGTTTTATTTAATGGTTACCACCCATAAATGAAGTACCCTCATCAGAATCACTCATAAATTAAGTTCTCGTACATGGCGTGGAACACGATGCTTCTTCGTTGTGTTTTAGTGAATATTTACAACACATAAATGAAGTACTCGGAGAATGAACTTTTCTCGTGGTAAGATATGATGTTTTGTGAAAATTTCTTGAAAGGTTACCACTCATAAATGAAGTACTCTAATCAGAAACACTTCTTAGTAGGATATGATGCTTTGTGGTATTTTCTTTAATGGTTACCACCCATAAATGCAGTACTCAGATAAGAAACACTTGTCGCAGTAGGGTAAGATGCTTTGTGATGTTTTATTTAATGGTTTCCACCCATAAATGATGTACTCTCATCAGAATCACTCATAAATTAAGAACGCGTACATGGAGCACTTAGAGTGGTACTCGATGCTTCTTCGTTGTGATTTAGTGAATGATTACAACACTTAAATTAAGTACTCGGAGAAGAAACTCTTTTCGTAGTAAGATATAATGCTTTGTAGAGTGCTCTTGAAAGGTTACCACTCATAAATGAAGTACTATGATGAGAAACACTTCTTAGTAGGATATGATGCTTTGTGGAGTATTCTTTAATGGTTACCACACATAAATGAAGTACTCAGATAAGAAACACCTCTCGCATTATGATAAGATGTTTTGTGATTTTTTTTTAATGGTTATCACCCAGATAAGAAACACCTCTCGCATTATGATCAGAATCACTCATTAATTAAGTACTCGTACATGAAGCACTTAGAGTGCTACTCGATGCTTCTTCGTTGGATTTTAGTGAATGGTTAGAACACTTAAATGAAGTACTCGAAGAGAAGAAACTCTTCTCGTGATAATATATGTTGTGGTGTGGAGTTTTTTTGAAAGATTACCACTCATAAATGATGTACTATGATCAGAAACACTCCTTAGTAGGATATGATGTTTTGTGGTGTTTTCTTTAATGGTTACCACCCATAAATGAAGTACGTAGATAAGAAACACTTCTCGCATTAGGTTATGTTGCTTTGTGATGTTTTCTTTCATGGTAATGACCCATAAATGAAGTACTATGATCAGAATCACTCATAAATTAAGTACTCGGATATGAAACACTTAGAGTGGTATCTATGCTTCTTCGTTGTCTTTTAATGAATGGTTACAACACTTAAATGAAGTACTTGGAGAAGAAACTCTTCTCGTGGTAAGATATGATTTGTTGTTGAGTTTTCTTGAAAGGTTACTACTCCAAATGAAGTACACTTATCAGAAACACTTCTTAGTAGGATATGCTGCTGTGTGATGTTTTCTTTAATGGTTACATCCCATAAATGTAGTATTCATATAAGAAACTTCTCGTAGTAGGGTACGATGCTTTGTGATGTTTTTTTAATGGTTACCACCCATAAATGAAGTACCCTCATCAGAATCACTGATAAATTAAGTTCTCGTACATGGCGTGGAACACGATGCTTCTTCGTTTTGTTTTAGTGAATATTTACAACACATAAATGAAGTACTCGGAGAATGAACTTTTCTCGTGGTAAGATATGATGTTTTGTGAAAATTTCTTGAAAGGTTACCACTCATAAATGAAGTACTCTAATCAGAAACACTTCTTAGTAGGATATGATGCTTTGTGGTATTTTCTTTAATGGTTACCACCCATAAATGCAGTACTCAGATAAGAAACACTTGTCGCAGTAGGGTAAGATGCTTTGTGATGTTTTATTTAATGGTTTCCACCCATAAATGATGTACTCTCATCAGAATCACTCATAAATTAAGAACTCCTACATGGAGCACTTAGAGTGGTACTCGATGCTTCTTCATTGTGATTTAGTGAATGGTTACAACACTTAAATGAAGTACTCGGAGAAGAAACTCTTTTCGTAGTAAGATATAATGCTTTGTAGAGTGTTCTTGAAAGATTACCACTCATAAATGAAGTACTATGATTAGAAACACTTCTTTGTAGGATATGATGCTTTGTGGAGTATTCTTTAATGGTTACCACACATAAATGAAGTACTCAGATAAGAAACACCTCTCGCATTATGATAAGATGTTTTGTGATGTTTTTTTTAATGGTTATCACCCAGATAAGAAACACCTCTCGCATTACGATCAGAATCACTCATAAATTAAGTAATCGGACATGAAACACTTAGAGGGGTATCTATACTTCTTTGTTTCCTTTTAATGATTGGTTACAACTCTTAAATGAAGTACTCGGAGAAGAAACTCTTCTTGGGGTAAGATATGATGCTTTTGTAGTTTTTTGAAAGGTTACCACTCATAAATGAAGTATACTGATCAGAAACACTTCTTAGTATGATATGTTGCTTTGTGGTGTCTACTATAATGGTTACCACCCATAAGCGAAGTACTCAGATAGGAAACACTTCTCGCAGTAGGGTAAGATGTTTTGTGATGTTTTTTTAATGGTTTCCACCCATAAATGAAGTACTCTCATCAGAATAACTCATAAATTATGTACTCATAATTGGACCACTTAGAGTGGTACTCGATGCTTCTTCGTTGTATTTTAGTGAATGGTTACAACACTTAAATGAAGTACTCGGAGAATAAACTCTTCTCGTTGTAAGATATGATGCTTTGGGGTATTTTCTTTAATGGTTACTAATCAGAAACACTTCTTAGTAGGATATGATGCTTTGGGGTATTTTCTTTAATGTTTCCACCCATAAGCGAAGTACTCAGATAGGAAACACTTCTCGCAGTAGGGTAAGATGCTTTGTGATGTTTTTTTAATGGTTTCCACCCATAAATGAAGTACTCTCATCAGAATAACTCATAAATTATGTACTCATAATTAGACCACTTAGAGTGGTACTCGATGCTTCTTCGTTGTATTTTAGTGAATGGTTACAACACTTAAATGAAGTACTCGGAGAATAAACTCTTCTCGTTGTAAGATATGATGTTTTGTGAAGTTTTCTTGAAAGGTTACCACTCATAAATGAAGTACTCTGATAAAAAAACACTTCCCAGTAGGATATGATGCTTTGTGGTGTTTTCTTTAATGGTTACCACCCATAAATGAAGTACTCAGATAAGAAACACTTCTCGCAGTAGGGTGAGATGCTTTGTGTTGTTTTTTTAATGGTTACCACTCATAAATGAAATACTCTAATCAGAATCAGTCATATATTAAGTACTCGTACATGGAGCACTTAGAGTGGTACTCGATGCTTCTTTATTGTGTTTTAGGGAATAGTTATAACACTTAAAAGAAGTACTCGGAGAAGAAACTCTTCTCGTGATAAGATATGATGGTTTGTGAAGTTTTCTTGCAAGGTTACAACTCATAAATTAAGTACTTTGATCAAAAACACTTCTTAGTAGGATATGATGATTTGTGGTGTTTTCTTTAATGATTACCACCCATTAATGAAGTACTCAGATAAGAAACACTTCTCGCAGTAGGGTACGATGCTTTGTGGTGTTTTCTTTAATGGTTATCACCTATAAATGAAGTACTCTGATCAGTACTCGTACATGAAGCACTTAGAGTGGTACTCGATGCTTCTTCGTTGGGTTTTAGTGAATGGTTACAACACTTAAATGAAGTACTCGAAGAGAAGAAACTCTTCTCGTGATAATATATGTTGTGGTGTGGTGTTTTTTTGAAAGATTACCACTCATAAATGATGTACTATGATCAGAAACACTCCTTAGTAGGATATGATGTTTTGTGGTGTTTTCTTTAATGGTTACCACCCATAAATGAAGTACGTAGATAAGAAACACTTCTCGCATTAGGTTATGTTGCTTTGTGATGTTTTCTTTCATGGTAATGACCCATAAATGAAGTACTATGATCAGAATCACTCATAAATTAAGTACTCGGATATGAAACACTTAGAGTGGTATCTATGCTTCTTCGTTGTCTTTTAATGAATGGTTACAACACTTAAATGAAGTACTTGGAGAAGAAACTCTTCTCGTGGTAAGATATGATGTGTTGTTGAGTTTTCTTGAAAGGTTACTACTCCAAATGAAGTACACTTATCAGAAACACTTCTTAGTAGGATATGCTGCTGTGTGATGTTTTCTTTAATGGTTACATCCCATAAATGTAGTATTCATATAAGAAACTTCTCGTAGTAGGGTACGATGCTTTGTGATGTTTTATTTAATGGTTACCACCCATAAATGAAGTACCCTCATCAGAATCACTGATAAATTAAGTTCTCGTACATGGCGTGGAACACGATGCTTCTTCGTTTTGTTTTAGTGAATATTTACAACACATAAATGAAGTACTCGGAGAATGAACTTTTCTCGTGGTAAGATATGATGTTTTGTGAAAATTTCTTGAAAGGTTACCACTCATAAATGAAGTACTCTAATCAGAAACACTTCTTAGTAGGATATGATGCTTTGTGGTATTTTCTTTAATGGTTACCACCCATAAATGCAGTACTCAGATAAGAAACACTTGTCGCAGTAGGGTAAGATGCTTTGTGATGTTTTATTTAATGGTTTCCACCCATAAATGATGTACTCTCATCAGAATCACTCATAAATTAAGAACTCGTACATGGAGCACTTAGAGTGGTACTCGATGCTTCTTCATTGTGATTTAGTGAATGGTTACAACACTTAAATGAAGTACTCGGAGAAGAAACTCTTTTCGTAGTAAGATATAATGCTTTGTAGAGTGTTCTTGAAAGATTACCACTCATAAATGAAGTACTATGATTAGAAACACTTCTTTGTAGGATATGATGCTTTGTGGAGTATTCTTTAATGGTTACCACACATAAATGAAGTACTCAGATAAGAAACACCTCTCGCATTATGATAAGATGTTTTGTGATGTTTTTTTTAATGGTTATCACCCAGATAAGAAACACCTCTCGCATTACGATCAGAATCACTCATAAATTAAGTAATCGGACATGAAACACTTAGAGGGGTATCTATACTTCTTTGTTTCCTTTTAATGATTGGTTACAACTCTTAAATGAAGTACTCGGAGAAGAAACTCTTCTTGGGGTAAGATATGATGCTTTTGTAGTTTTTTGAAAGGTTACCACTCATAAATGAAGTATACTGATCAGAAACACTTCTTAGTATGATATGTTGCTTTGTGGTGTCTACTATAATGGTTACCACCCATAAGCGAAGTACTCAGATAGGAAACACTTCTCGCAGTAGGGTAAGATGTTTTGTGATGTTTTTTTAATGGTTTCCACCCATAAATGAAGTACTCTCATCAGAATAACTCATAAATTATGTACTCATAATTGGACCACTTAGAGTGGTACTCGATGCTTCTTCGTTGTATTTTAGTGAATGGTTACAACACTTAAATGAAGTACTCGGAGAATAAACTCTTCTCGTTGTAAGATATGATGCTTTGGGGTATTTTCTTTAATGGTTACTAATCAGAAACACTTCTTAGTAGGATATGATGCTTTGGGGTATTTTCTTTAATGTTACCACCCATAAGCGAAGTACTCAGATAGGAAACACTTCTCGCAGTAGGGTAAGATGCTTTGTGATGTTTTTTTAATGGTTTCCACCCATAAATGAAGTACTCTCATCAGAATAACTCATAAATTATGTACTCATAATTGGACCACTTAGAGTGGTACTCGATGCTTCTTCGTTGTATTTTAGTGAATGGTTACAACACTTAAATGAAGTACTCGGAGAATAAACTCTTCTCGTTGTAAGATATGATGTTTTGTGAAGTTTTCTTGAAAGGTTACCACTCATAAATGAAGTACTCTGATAAAAAAACACTTCCCAGTAGGATATGATGCTTTGTGGTGTTTTCTTTAATGGTTACCACCCATAAATGAAGTACTCAGATAAGAAACACTTCTCGCAGTAGGGTGAGATGCTTTGTGTTGTTTTTTTAATGGTTACCACTCATAAATGAAATACTCTAATCAGAATCAGTCATATATTAAGTACTCGTACATGGAGCACTTAGAGTGGTACTCGATGCTTCTTTATTGTGTTTTAGGGAATAGTTATAACACTTAAAAGAAGTACTCGGAGAAGAAACTCTTCTCGTGATAAGATATGATGGTTTGTGAAGTTTTCTTGCAAGGTTACAACTCATAAATTAAGTACTTTGATCAAAAACACTTCTTAGTAGGATATGATGATTTGTGGTGTTTTCTTTAATGATTACCACCCATTAATGAAGTACTCAGATAAGAAACACTTCTCGCAGTAGGGTACGATGCTTTGTGGTGTTTTCTTTAATGGTTATCACCTATAAATGAAGTACTCTGATCAGTACTCGTACATGAAGCACTTAGAGTGGTACTCGATGCTTCTTCGTTGGGTTTTAGTGAATGGTTACAACACTTAAATGAAGTACTCGAAGAGAAGAAACTCTTCTCGTGATAATATATGTTGTGGTGTGGTGTTTTTTTGAAAGATTACCACTCATAAATGATGTACTATGATCAGAAACACTCCTTAGTAGGATATGATGTTTTGTGGTGTTTTCTTTAATGGTTACCACCCATAAATGAAGTACGTAGATAAGAAACACTTCTCGCATTAGGTTATGTTGCTTTGTGATGTTTTCTTTCATGGTAATGACCCATAAATGAAGTACTATGATCAGAATCACTCATAAATTAAGTACTCGGATATGAAACACTTAGAGTGGTATCTATGCTTCTTCGTTGTCTTTTAATGAATGGTTACAACACTTAAATGAAGTACTTGGAGAAGAAACTCTTCTCGTGGTAAGATATGATGTGTTGTTG
>CAXKVX010000881.1:0-86650 GCA_964058865.1 Eleocharis quinqueflora | reverse complement strand
TATGGAGAATATTTTCAATGGTCTTGATCGAATGTTTGCACTTTGTATCTCGAGATACTAGCCTAAAGTATATGAATGTTGGTGCTTTATAAAGTATTTTAGCACAACTCTATATATATATATATATATATATATATATATATATATATATATATATATATAAGGTTTTGAATTGCATAAGTTTGCTAATACTAAAACGAAAGTTGAGGTTATATGGTGAAGAGACAAACACCCAAATTATAAGAGATTGTGTACAATGTTTTTTTTTTAAGTTCAAGAATAAATGAAAATAGTAATGACCGAGTTGACATTTTGAAAAAAAAAAAAGGAACTACTCAACTATGGTGTACATACAATCAATCTAAGCCAACTATCCAACACTGACACTACCACAAATTTAGTGTTTTAATGACGGGGCGGGTCGGATACTCGAGATCTGACCCGTTCGGATCCACGGAATCACGGGTACGACGAGTCCACGGGTACGGCGGGGCGGGTATGCACGGGTCCGAACCCAAAACTCCCAACCCGACCCGTGATAAACCCGCACGGGTCGGGTTTGGATCCGTCCATTTTTTTGAATTTTTTTGAATTTTTTTCGAATTTTTGAATTTAAAACTGCACATTATTTTAAGGCAAATTCTTCTATGGATCAAAATTAACTTGATTTCACTATTATCGATGCAAAATCAACTTGATTGTACAATTATTGATGATGATCAACGAATACAATTAATTTTAGTTTAGTTTTTTGTCCATATAAGACTCACTCTTATTTTAATATATATATTTTTCGAATTTTTCTGAATTTTTTTGAATTTTTTGAATTTTTTTGTATTTTTTTGTATTTTTTTTTATTTTTGCACGGTTCCACGGGTCGGATCCATGGGTTTCGGGCACGAATATACACGGGTTTGGAGGGTTTGGGGCCAATCCGACCTGTGCTAGATCTGTGGATCCGAAATCCACGAGTCGGGTCGGATCTGGACACGGGCGGGTCCGGATTTTTTTTGAAACTCTAAACAAATTTGCACTTTTATAACAGATAAAAAAAGATCTTTATTAGGGGTTGTACATGGATTGTTAAATGTATATGCCAACAGTAATAAAAAAAGCTTTAATACCGGTATTAAAAGATGCTTGAAAAATATCGAATTGATGACAGTTAGCTTCGCCGGCTACAGCTAGCCTGCTTAATTTATTTTTTTAATTTATTATTCGTAGGTTTACAACACACACTTACAAAAAAAATAAAAAAATAAACTTGAAAACTACTTAAAAATAATCCATGCTGAAACTTGAACCTCAATCTCCCCATAAAGATCTTGTGTCTTACCACTATATTTGTGTCTTAATTGTGTCTTAATTGACAACTCTAGTAGCAGTTTAAATCTTATTTCAAAGTCTGCTTCTTAATTATTATTTTAATTTCTCTATAGATGGTTAAGAGTAATAAAGTTAAAAGGTGGCCTAAGAAAAGAGTGTAAATTTGGTTAGTTAAAATCCGAAATGTATCAAATTAACTAATATTTTAATTCGTTATTCTGGTGCAATTTTTTGTAGAAATCGAACAACGAAAAAAAACTAGAATAAAATAAAACATAATTCGAATAATTCGAATTTTTTTTAAATAACCAAAATAAATTGTAAAGAAACGAGAATGACAAAATTCTGATCGAAATCACCAAATTAGCCATTTCAGAGGTAGAAATTCGGAGTAAAGTAAAAATCACTGTCTTCTACGTAACTCCTCCAAGTCAAGATTTTTAAAGGAAATATTAATATTTTAATTGATGAGTGGGGTTGTATTTAGGTAAGTTTTTATAATTTCGACTGCGCTCATCGGGACTGTAACTAAATTTTTTTATCGTCGCAAATCATCGAGCTCTAGCTATCCGAGTCTACTTCCACCACGTTGAATCTGATTTTCGATCGGAGGAACGTGCATCTCAAATTTAACTCCATCTTGAACTTATACCTTAACTAGTATTTTTTTATCATGAGTTTGCACCGGATTCAATTTTGTATTGCTCTTTTTTCCGATCGCAAAACAGACTCAACGTAATGGAAGTAGACTTGAATATCTACAACACGATGGCTTGCGATGATAAAAAAAACTAATTACGATCCGAACGATAGTAGTCGAAGTTTGTAGAAAAAAATGCTAATCATATTTAATATTTTTTGTAACAACTTCAGCTAAGCTCGTTGGGATCATAATTAGCCTTTTGTATCATCGCAAATCATCAAACTGTAGTTATTCAAGTCTACTTCCATCGTGTCGAGTCTGTTTTACGATCAGAGAAATGAGCAATTCAAAATTGAATTCGGCGCAAACTCATGATAAAAAATGCTAATTAAGATATAAGTTCAAGATGGAGCTAAATTTGAGATGCCCGTTTCTCCGATTGCAAATCGAACTCAACATGGTGAAAGTAGACTCAAATATCTACAGCTTGATGCTTTGCAACAATAAAAAAAGTTAGTTACCTTCCCGATGAACGCAGTCGAAATCGTTACAAAAACTTACCTAAATACAACCCAAATCATCAATTAAAATATTAATATTTCCTTTAAAAACCTTGACTTGGAGGCTTGGAGTTGTCAGTTGTCTGCGCATTTGAAGCGCCAAAAAATAACAAAGAAAATAGAGACACTTATCAAATGCTTAATTTCGACAGCCATGATTCCAGAGTTAAGTAGGAATCATGATTCCGAAGTTACGTAAGAGACAGTGATTTCTACTTTACTTCGGAATTTCTGGCTTCGAAATGACAAATTTGGTGATTTCGAACATAAATTTGTCATTCTCGTTTCTTTACAAAACTTACCTATTTTATGTCGGTGTGCTTAAGGGTATTCCATTTTCTATATGCAGAGCATCGAATCATCACCAACATAATTCAAGATTGACAATTATTAGAACCAGTTCATTATAATGACTGATAATAGCTCCACCAAATCTAGCAAATAAATCGGAATAATATTTTGAGACTGAAATTGATGAATCATTTCATCAGAATAATATGACATAATTATATTGGTGTAGATCAAAGTAGCAAATATATTATGAGCATTGGTAATATAATATGCATAAAAAGTTATATGTGCTTTTACGTCCTTAAATTTTATTTGAGAATCATGCAGCACGAATGTAAAAAAACAGAAGAGCTCTAATATCTATCATATATTATTATATATGTAGAGCGAGATTACGATACTTCACCTCCACACGCGGTCTAATTATTGAATGTGATATTCATATTAAAATTTGCTAGGAAACCGAATTTTTTATTTTTTTTTAAATATTTTCACTGTTTTATAAAATGTGTGAAATGTTGGTCACGATGGAGATTTTAGTATGGGGTTCAATGGTTTAATCAATAATTTAGATTTTAAAATTGGAAATACGAAAACAAAGTATTGCTTGAGTGGTATTTTGTGAAGTGCCATAACCGTAGCCTACCTAGTTTATGATAAGGTATAAAGTTTCTATGAAAGAGATTTGAAGTTCAAGTTCGTCAAAGACTACTTTTAGGAGGATGAGAATTCAAGTTTATTTTCTGATTTGTTTTTGTTTTTTTTTTTATTGTGCACCCCACGGCCCGGAAGCAACTTAATTAATTGAGAATATTTAAGGGTCATACTAATACACGTTACTCTGTTAAAGCAATTCAATTTGCTGAGCTACCAAAATGAATAGAATATTTAATTCACAAAGGGACAAGTCAAACAATAACTGACCCAAACGAATACACATTAGTCATTACTCTATCCTGCGCAAAATACGGGTTTTATGAGAGATAATGTGCTAAAAAATTAATTTTTTCTTGAGTGTGTGAAATAATATTTTAGATGTCCATATATACCGCCACAACATCCTTGAACTCTACATAGTACACAGTCATCAAAGGAAGGGATGGGATTCGAGTTCATGCTCGTACAAAACTTTTTGTTCTTGGTCAACTTGTCGGATTGTTGTTACAATTTTTTTTAAACAAATAGAGAGCACATATTTCTTTCCTTTAATAAAAGAAAGAAATTACACGAGTTTGTCAGGATAGCAGTATCTCAAATACCTCTGGTTATGCATTGGTATTTTAAATCTTAGATACCAGCGCGTCAATCATATCTAAATAAAAACCCAGCATCTATGATCTTGATATTTTTGTACTATTTATTGTCGAAAACTATTTTTTTCCAATCATTATTATCAGTAAAAAATAATAAATGACGATGTATTCGCATTCATATTATAATGATATAATTTATAATATTATAGTACAACATGCGCAAATAGTATTTTAATAAATTTATAAATAAATAAAAATTCAATGATTTGTATAATTTATTTATCAATTATGTTAGATTGCATAATGTTTGTATTATCTCATGATGTCTAAATTTGCATTATTACAACACTAATAATGATGCTATAAAAGAGAAATATATTTTAGTGACTTTCAGATTTAGGATCAATTAGATGAAAAATAAATTACTTCAAGACTAAAACGATGTTTTGAATTTATAGGGACCAAAATGATAATATTGTGATATTTCAAGGATAAATTTGATAATTTTGAAAGTGAAGAATCAAAATGATAAATGAATAATACTTCAGGTATAATTTGAATAATTTTTGGAAAAAATATAAAGTAAAAAAATATGAAGTTCAAATTTTCTTAGAGAAAGAAAAAGCAGTAGAAACTCACAAATATAGCACGGAGTAAAACAACTTACAAAGATCCTCCAACTCTTTAAGCCAACTCATTAGTTTTGAAATGCTGCAGGTGCAACCTACAATGGCTTGTGGTTATTTCAATGGGACCCTAAATAAGCCGAGAATGTCATATGCCTGGTTTACCAGAGTCTTATTCCCAAACAGTGATGTTAGGAAAAACAGTGGAAACCAAGAAATTAATATAGCACAAAGTACAACAAAAGACCAAGATCCCCCAACTCTTGAACCAATTCGTTATAAGAGAATGGCTTGGGGTTATTTCTATGGGCCCCTATATACGCATTCTCGGCGATCTGAGCGGATTACCGAAATCAACATCGGAAGTGGTGATGTAATTGATTGGTTGTCTTTCTCATATACTTCCGATGGCAAAACATACAATGACGGCCGGTGGGGTGGAGGTGGGGGTAGCAACACAAAGGTTTGTTTTCCTAATTCGATGAACCCTTATATTTATAATTTTCATTCCAAATGGAGGAATCATGGTAGGTAAAATGAACTGGAGGCAATAGAGGAAATATTTTGAATTGTATAATTTGACTATTTCTTTCTTTGATATATTTGAAGTTACCTAATGTTACAAGTTGGGTTGCAGAGAATACACAAAAACCCTAAACAAAGTCATTTCTAATGATAATAATGATACATTTTAATTATCAGCTGTTACAAACGTTTATTTTTCTGATTTATTTGACTTAATCACGCATTAACACTTTTCAGATTGTCATTGACGACAATGATGAGTTGATTGGCATCTCTGGATCATACTGTAATTATATTGATGGAGGAGTCATCACATCTCTTACTTTTAAGACAAGGAATATGGTTTGTGGACCGTATGGCAAACATGAGAAAAGGGCATACTCCTTCTCCATTGAGCTGGAGCGCATCCAGTCATTTTCGGTGTGGCTGTGGACAACAACTTCTGGCCTTACGTTCGTCAGCGGTATCTCGGTAATTTCTTTTTTATTTTTATGAAGGAGAGTATTGTCCATCTTGGATTATATTAACTTGTTGATTGTATGTACATACAAAGCAAGCTAGAAAAAGAAAAGAAGAAAAAATAAATGAAAAGAAAAGGAAGAGAGGAGCTAGCTAAAACCCAAAAAATAGCCAAAACTTGAGGAGCTCTACAGAATGATTTGTGATTCATCATGTTGATCCATCAGTTGACGTTGTAGCTCCCATCAATTTGGCGAGATCGTTCCGTATTTGTTCTATTAAGAAGTTGTTTTGTCTTGTAGATCCCTCAAAAATGTATTTATTTTGTTCCTTCCAGATTGTCCAGAGTGTTAGTTGGATGAGAGTGTCCCCCGGCTCGGTGTTGTCCCCTGCGAGAAGGCTTCCATTACGGATCCAAAATTGCGATGGCATGTCATTTTGGTTAATGGTCCTTCATGGAGCGAGTTGGACGTCCACCATAATCTCGATGAGAAGGGGCACCCGAGGAACAAATGGGTAGTCGTCTATGACGATCGATCGTCACATAGAACACAATAGTCGTCACATTGGAAGGTCATTTTGTGTAGGTTGTGCTTAGTCGGTAGTTTTTTCTTGAGTAGATTTCAAGCAAAGATTTTAACTTTTAGTGGGACTCTTGTTCGTCATGTAGTACGATATGTGTCAGAGCATATTCTTGGATCAATAAGGATAGTGTTCGATGTATTGGATGATGGCCCGAGCTTGACCATCGCCAACTTAGCGTTCCCTCATGGTCGGACGTGGCGATTTGGAAAAAAATGTAGCTGTGAAAGGATGTCCCTTAGATGAAAGATGGAAAACACTTGTAATTTTGTACCTCGTGATTCGAGTTCATCGAAGGCATGTTGTAATGCTTAGCAAGGAAGCATAAAAACAAGGCATCTTGCTTGTTGTATATGCATGTGCCATGTCCATTTGAGTAAGGCCACATTGAGAGTTTTCAAGTACAAAATTCCATAACCTCCATTCCTTTTAGGGAGGCAGACCATAGGCCATGCTACCCAGAAGCCTCCTCGTGATGTTGCAGTATATCTCTTCCAGAATAACAACATATTTGTATGTTTTATGTATTTGATGAGCTAGGCTGGAAGTAGAACGCTTGCATGAAGTGTATCGGTAGTGCGTTTAGAATCGAGTTTACTTGGATAAGTTGGCCTCCTTTGGATAGTAGTTTCTCTTTCCAACTTTGCAATGTTCGTTGTATCAAGGTCAGCAAGGGGATGTACACCTCTTTTATTGGTTTTTTAATCGTGAGGGATAGTCCTAGATATTTTATTGGAAAAATTTGTGACTTGCATCTTAGTATATTCTCAATCACCGAGAGCAAGCCTAGTGGCATGTGGATCGGTGCAAAGGTTCTATTGGATGAGTTGATTTCCAAACACGTCATTCGAGCATATTGTTGAATCACTTGTGATATCCCTCGTAAGTTTGTTGGGTGTTCTTCATATATGATGAGTGTGTCATCCGTGAATTGGAAAGTGATGAGATGTAGAGTAGGTATAGTGAAGAAAGAGTTGCTTTCCTTGGTGAGTAGTGTATGTAATGTGTCAACCACCATTATGAATATTAGGGGTGAGAGAGGGTCTCCTTGTCTAAATCATCTCTGATGGTAGAATGATGGTCCTAATTAGTCGTTAAGTCGTACCGTCAAGGAGGAAGATATGAGGATGTTTCGAACCCATGAGTTCCATTTGTCTGGGAAGTCGTACGCCCTAAATAGGTCCAAGATAAAGTTCCATGAAACTGTATCGAAAGCTTTACGAAAATCTACCTTAAGGACAACTGACAGTGTTCTTAGGTAGTTTCTTAGAATAATTGATTCCCTTGCCACTAGAAAGGTGTCCATAATGCTATGTCCCTTTATGAAAGCCTCTTGGGCCTTATTGATAAGGTCCGATAAGATGATTTGAAGTCGATCTGCCAGAAGTTTGGAGCTTAATTTGGAGATTGTGGATAGGACGCTGATTGACCTGAAATCTTCTATTTTACAAGCAGCGTTTGTCTTCAGAATTACTGAAATTGTAGCCATATGTAGTGTACAACCTGACTATTGTATCCCCCACCATATCCAATAATGTTGTAGAAATTTTCAGGAAAAACTATCAAGGCCTAATGATTTTTCTTTTGTCAGCAAGAAGACTCTTTTTTAGTTTCCTCCCATTGTGAATGGAGCCGCAATTAATGTATTGTAGTTCCTCGGAATTCCTCTTCCGAATGAGATTTTCCAACATCAGTTTCATGTTCTTTCATTGTCCCATAATATCCTTGTAATAGTTTGAAAATGCCCGGTTGATCACTCAAGGATCTGTGAAGTAGGTCTCCTCAATTTGCATATTTGAAATATAGTTTGACTTGAACTGTTTCGAGGCAATTGTGTGAAAATATTTTGTGTTGTTATCTTCAATTTTAACCATCTCACTGAGCATCACTGCTGCCATCGTTGTTTCTTGAATTAGTGTGAGGTCGTAAGCGTGATTCCTGAGATCAATCCTAAATTTGGCCTCAAGAGGTACGAGTCTGTGTTCCTCTGCCTTGTTCAAGGCTTTTATTATTTCCTTCGTGAGAGAGCAATGTTGGAGTTTTTTCAAATTTCTTCTTGCCCGTAATGTCAAAATCTTTTTCGTGGAATTAAGTCTGTGTAACACGTTAGAGGGATTGGGTATGTTCCATGAATTATGTATAGCTTCAAACGTCCTCAAACGTTGTATTCGTAGTGCTTTGATGTCTAGCTTGATCTGTATGTGATCTGAGATTGTTGTGGGCACATATGTTTGGTTTGTTAGAAAAATTGGGGCTTAAAATGTGCAAGATTAAGACCAAATGATAGTGTGGAAGCGTTTTACGATCAACAATTTCAGTTTCAAACTTTTAGATCTTAATCACCTAGCCTAAGAATTTCAGCAAGCAATTCTAAAGAAAGATAGAGCAATTCACAAATCAAAAGAGTTTAGTAAAATAGAGAGAGTAGAGAGAGTAAGATCAATCGAGAGAACACAAGAACAAGCTATGTAACGTGGTTCGGCCTTAAATGAAACAAGGTCTACGTTCATGGGACCTTCGGAACCAAATCTTCCTTCCGAGACCGAATTCACTATAAAAACAATGTTCCTTACAAGTTGCAGAACCGATCTTTGATTTCTTCTCAACAAAAAAAATCAATCTTCGTTTCCTAGACCATGTATGGAGCAACAGCACACTACACGGTAAACAGTTCGATTGACTACAGAATCAAGGACAAGAATGCACCACTTGACAACACAAATGTGGGGCACCAAAAGGCTAGAGTCTAGCTAACTAAAAGATTCTCGGATTGACAATTAGACTTTGGGTGTCATCCTAATTGCTCTCAGGTTTAGTAGCTGAAGAAGATTGCTCTTTGGCTCTTTTTGTGCTCAATTTGATGCCTAAAAGCTTGTGGGGAGTGTTTGATACTCTGCTGATTCGTCTCTGCATCATATATATAGCCTGGGATCTTCTTGGGATCTTAAAACCTCCAAAATCAACTATAGCATTACAGATTGGTCCATAACGCCTTGTAGACCCGTTATAACGGGTTGAGCACATTCCAGATTTGCCATTCTTCTCTTATATCTTTGTCTTGTGGGTGAATATCAGCAGAAACTCATTATAACGCTTCAGGAACCTGTTATAACGGGTTATAAGGCGTTGTAACGCCTTGGGCAAGCATTACAGTAATGCTGCCCTCTGCCAAATCCAAGCTTCTGCCTTCTCTCTCTCCTTCTGACCCGTTGTGACGGGTTGGGCACCCGTTATGATGGGTTGCTGACACGTTGTGATGGGTTCTCAAGCGTTATGGCAACGTTGTGCTCTGTGAAGCACTATAAAGCCATCTCTTGATGTCCTGAGCATGTCTTGACTTATTCTGGGCATGTCTGAGCAATATTTGAGCATGTTTGACATCAGTTTGTACCTGTTTTAACCTACAACTTCACCAAAACTCATGTGCAATGTTAGTACTTAGTTTGTTTTGCAAATTGTCAAACAAGTGATGAGTTTAATCCAACAAAGTTATATTGGACTGTGGTGTTTAGGATTGAGTTACAGTCGTGCGTGACAAAGATACGATCAAGCTTAGAAAGAGTTTGTATGGGTCTCTTGTTGGAGTACGTAAATTTTCTAGATTGAAGTGGTATATCTTCCAGCAAGAGCTCATCAATAAATTGGTTAAATTGAAAGGCTATTACAAGGTTAAAGAAAGATCCATTCATGTCAGTAGGTGCCCTTAGCATGTTGAAGTCACCCATAATATTTCATGGTAAATTGTTATTGCCCTGATGTGTCATACCTCTTTTAAGAAGTTTATTTTCTCACCATCATTTGTTGGTCCGTACACATTAGTTATCATAAATGTTTTGGATTTAAATTGTACGGTTATCGTACATGAGTAGTTATGCACCTCGGCACTTTGCAATGTGTTAGCCCATGCAAGCAATAAACCACCCCTGTATTGTTGGTGTTCTTGAGATGAAAAGAAGTGAAATTCGGAGGACGTGTTTGCTTCACTCTAAAATAGTGTGTGCCATCCCATTTTGTTTCTTGTAAACATGTCATTTATGATTGATCGCTTAGAACATTTAGAACCACCGAACATTTGGTAACACCGCTCAAGTCTCTTACATTCCATGAAATGATTGATAACATAGGCAACCAAAAATCGCTAATTTACCAAAAAAAAGGTACCTTGGCACAAGAAAATCAAAGAATTTAGATTAAAAAAAAAGAAACTAGTACAACAAGAAACCTTGTTGCGGTGGTTTTGTCGATGCCTCCTTACTCGCCTAGGAGGTCGTCATCGCCAGGGTTGTAATTGACCTTGTGCAACATGTCCCCTAGTTCATTCTTGTTAGAGGCAGCATCAAGTTCCATGCTTATTGTCTGCTCCAGTGTAGGCACCGACAGGTCCGCTGCGTTGCTGAATCCCTTGTCCACCCATTCATCTAGTTAGGAGAAAGTCCTTACTGCATCGAAAAATCAATCTGTGTTTTGAAATCGGTCCACTGTGAATGTTCTCATCTGAACCAGTGATGAAAGTTGTTGCACCTCCCCCCGCGTCTAATGACTTCTCCTTGAGCCCTTCCTCTTGCAAGTAATCAAGCAAAAGTTTGACTTTATTCCCATCTGCTGAGGTCTTTATCGTCTTTGTACCCTAGTTTTCTTCTTAGCCAGAGTCAGCAGCATGCCAGAAAGATGTGTCGGTGTCCTGAGACTTCTTGTGCTCCTTCGAGTTGGGTTGTGATAGCTTCTTAATGCCTTCCTTGCCCTCGTTGTCCTTACTGAGGTGGATTGATACGTGGGTGTCGTTACAGGTTGCAGGACAGAAGAGAGTGAGGGTTGTTCAACATCCAGGCTCTCGGTAGGGGTTGACGGGAAACGAAATCATCTGCGAAATAATAGGTTCCGCACAGAGGAGAACGTTTGATCACATTCGCTGGATTAAAGATCAACGATCAGATTAACAGCATAAAAAATCCCTCCTGAATTATATCATGGCGGTCGAGCATTGATCTTTAATCCTACGATTCAGATCGAACTCCGCTCTCTGCGGAGAAAAAAAAATCCACATAGAATACGATTCCAGGTTGACGGAGGTGGTTGTGTTTTGTGTTTATTGGGTGGTCGTATGGAGGAGGGATCGAATTAGTGGGTTGCGAGTTAGGGGGAAGAGAGGCTACAATTATTCATGTCGTGGTCTATCAAATTATTCATGTCCAAAGCACAAGTTGCCTAGGATTCTTGTTGGGCCGATTGGGTAATGCGTTGGGCTGGAGGAGGCTTTGGTTGGGCTGCCTTAATTGAGGCTTCTTAAAGCTTTCGCTCGGTAGGGATTGGCTTCTTTTTATCTGTTAGAGCGTGGATTCCTTACCAGGTCGTCTGGGAACCTTCTGTTCCAAGGCCTGTTGGGTCTATTTTGGGCCTGGTGCAAATCTTTTTGTATCCATATAAATTTGGCGAAATGGGCCTTTCCTTCGTCTACTCTTTGGTGGGCTTTGGTAGCATCCTAGAGTTTTGTTTTGAGCCCCTTCTTTGGATGTATCATGTATGCTCCATTTTGGGAAGGTTCAGTTCCTGGCTCGCGATTAGAACCCAAAACAGCTGTCTCTAGAGGCAGAGTTTGAATTATTTCTTTTACGATTCGTCTGGTTGGGTCTGAACTAGACTTGTCTATTAGTGCCATGGAAGAGTTATGTGAGCTTTGGGTTGCCCGTTTTTTGAATCACAGTGTTGAGGAGGCTAGCTTAAAATTTTTCTAAAATACTCGTGCTCGGGTGCTGTGCACTCCGTGTCAACTCTCAATTTGTTAATGATGGCTGAAATTTCAGCACAAACAGATTTGAATACGGAAAAGATAGAAATTCAACTAAGCAATAATTTTCTATTAAGCAGAGGAAAGATTACATATACAAATAGTTTAAATTCTCATAATCTCGTCATCTCGAAATTGTGCACAACAAGTGCTATTTATAGAGCCCAATTACATTTAAGTGCAACTACTCACCTAACTCATTTAATTACCTGTTAACCTAACTCTTAATTGCAACTCTCAACTAACTAATTAATGTCATAATTCAAATCTCCTAGATTTTCGAGTTTATGTTCCCATCGCTTCAGCCTATTTGCATTTTCAACTTCCCGAGCCCAAACTCTTCTTCTTTGTGTACTCTATCCGAATATCCGGCTTAGCCAGATTGCACGGTTGACACGGAGTGATGCGGTCACATATTCTGCTTCGCCGGTTGATGAAGTCACGATGGGCTGCTTCTTCGAGAGTCTTGTGAAGGTTGTGCCTCCCATGTAGAATGCAAAACCCGTGGTGCTTTTCTTGTCATCAATATCACCACATCAGTCACTGTCTACAAAGCATGCAAGTTTAAAATCATCAGTTTTCGAATAAAGAAATTCGAGATATTTTGTCCCTCGAACATATCTCAAGATTATCTTGGTTGCCTTCAAATGTGAGGCCCTCTGGTCCTCCATAAATCGACTCGACACACCGATTGCGAAAGCTATGTATGGCCATGTGCAAGTCAGATATCTCAGGCCACATTGATCATGTTATAGTACCAAGTCAAAGGGCGATAGGCTCTTTAGCTTGAAAAGAAATAAGGTGATTGAAAGTCAAGATGTGATTTTTAGTGAAAAAAGACAAATGGAATTGAAAAAACAAGAATGTTAAAAGTGTGTCTATTCCATTAGAAATTGATGCACAAGAAGAAACAAGTGGCATGCATGTAAGTGAAAATATTGATGAAGAAGAACAACCATTTTCTCCAACCATGGATACCAGGTCGAGTTCATCTACTCCATGTTCCACCCCGGTGAAAATGAGAAGGTTATGTGATGTTTATGCAAGTTGTAACTTTTGTGTTGTTGAACCGGAAAGTTTTGAGCAAGCGGTTTAAGAGGAGGTTTGAAGAAATGCTATGGAGGAAGAGATAAACATGATTGAAAAAATAAAACATGGGAGTTGGTTGAAAAACCACAAGAGAAGGATGTAGTCGGGTTGAAGTGGATTTACAAAACAAAGATGAATCCGAATGGTTCGGTGCAAAAGTGCAAGGCAAGATTGATGGCAAAGGGTTATTATCAACAACTCAGAATAGATTATCAAAAAATATTTGCACCGATAGCAAGGCATGAAACGATAAGGATGTTGATTGCATTAGCCGCACATAAAGATTGCAAAATGTTTCAACTTGATTTAAAATCGGCTTTCTTGAATGGAGTGTTGAAAGAAAAAGTATATGTTGTGCAACCACAAGGTTTTGAGGTTGAAGGTGAAGAAGAAAAAGTGTACAAGTTAAAGTTGGCATTGTACAGGTTAACGCAAGCACCGCGTGCATGGTATGGCAACATCGATAGTTACTTCACCGAAAAAGGATTTAGAAGAAGTCCAAGTGAGCCAACACTCTATGTCAAACATGGTGAAACCGGTATGCTTATTATTTCTTTTTATGTTGAAGATTTAATTTTTACCGGAAATGATGAGAAAATGATGCATGAGTTCAAGGATGACATGATGAAAAGATATGAGATGAATGATTTGGATTTGTTGCGTTATTTTTTGGGAATTGAAATTCATCAAAGGGAAGACAGAGTTTTTATTTCTCAAAAGAAATATGCACAAAATATTCTCTCTAAGTTTAAAATGGAGAATTGTAATCCGGTGATGATGCAATTGTTGGTGAACGAGAGGTTGGTAAAAGAAGATGGTAGTGGTGATGTCGATGCGACACAATATAGAAGTTTGGTTGGGAGTTTGTTATATCTTACCACTACGAGACCTGATATTATGTATGTTATGAGATTATTGTCTCGGTTTATGCATCAACCGAGCAAAACACATTTTGGAGTTGCAAAGAGAGTGTTGCGGTACATACAAGGTATCAAAGATTATGGTCTAATGTTTGAAAGAAATGAAAGAGAAGATGTTGAGTTGTTTGAATTTTGTGATAGTGATTGGGCCAGAAGCATGGATGACATGAAAAGTACATCTGGGTATTGCTTTACACTTGGGACGGGTATCTTTTCATGGGCATCAAAGAAGCAAGAAAGAGTGGCACATTCCTCTCCGGAAGTCGAATATGTGTCGGCAAGTGAAGCAACTAAACAAGTGGTTTGGTTGAGAAAGATTTTAGAAGACATGGGGGAGAAACAAGACATGGACACGATTCTCTTTTGTGACAACAAGTCGACAATTGCAATGTCGAAGAATACGGTAAGTGGTCGAAGAATACGGTAAGTGAGCAAAGAAACACTAATAGACATCTTATATCCTATAAATAGACAGGTTGTTATTTGTAATAGTAAGTGAGCAAAGAAACAAAGTTGTGTTGTGTAGTTGTGATATAGAAGATATATTTTATGCTCCTTCGTCTTTCTTTCTCTTCCACTAAAATATTATAGGAAAGACCATAGGCCAACACTTTCATCTTGGTTTGTTATTCCTGAACCCCTCTTCGGACTTCATCTCAAAAGTTTTTCTTCGGGTTCTCCTTGTTGCTGTCATGCAGGTTTGAGATTTCGAAATTACAATTTCTATCCTGGTACCAGCTGGTACAGAGGAAAGTTCAGCTGGTACCTGCTGTTGGTATTAACTAAATTGCAGAGTGGGTGATGTATATGGGTATTCGGGACTATTGGTAGTTGCTGAGAGGGCTGAAGGTGATTGTCAATCCGTACATTGACGTATGCATAACACGGCCGAAACTCGGTTTGAGAAGGGATTCGGGGATTGGGTGGTGCAGATAGAACCTAACAATCTAAGGCCAGATCTCACGTTGATTCGGGTGTGACATCGGTTTAAGCATCGAAGGCGGCGATTGGCAGAAGTCAGGATGTCTAATTGATAACTACAGATGTTCCGATTTTCATATATCATCAATGTGGATAGATTGCTAATGTGTAGAGATAAGTGTAATGAAACATAGGGGGATTATTCCAATTTCGTTATTATAGTTAGAGATATGTTGCTATTTGTGTTGGGTGCTAGATAGTTTAGGGTATAGATAGAATTAGTGAGATGGATTGTTATTTTTGCGTGTTGGTGTTTTGTGTACTTCGTTTTTGTTAAGAAAATGAAGTGGTGGGCGCTCCCCACTTGTTTCAAAAACAAATTCTATCAAACGATAATGATTAAGCTTTGTTTCAGAGACATGATCTTTTTGTTAACTATTATCTATGCAATCGAAATACAGTCTCTTAACAGTCTGTCCGAGCAAACTCAATCTTCCTAACTGACACTTCTAACCACTACAACAAATTTGACATTTAATAGCGGCAAAAAACAACCTTTAATAGCGAACTAAGGTCTGCTATTAAAGGGGGGCTATAAAATATTCGAAGGGTCCGCTATAAATTCCAACCTTTAAAAACAGACCATGTGGCATGTCCGATATTAATTCTCACTTTTAATAGCGGACCTTGGACAAACTCCGCTATTAATTCCTACATTTAATAGTGGACCCAGAGACAGGTCCGCTATTAAAAGTGGGAATTAATAGCGGACCTATCCAGGGATCCGCTATTAAGGGTTTACGAAATTTAAAAAAAAAACTGACAGTTGTTCAGTGATAGCTGTCAGATCGTGTCAGGATAGCAAAAGCAACATTATGAAAATTTCAAATTTTGTGTTTGTTTGTGCATTTTTTATGTTTGTTTGTGCATTTAAATTTAAAACAACAATACGAATTTAATTACAATAGCAACAATATGAAAATAATGCAATGAAAATAATTCTTAACAAAATTTTAAAAGAATTGGATTTCAAATAAAAAAGTTGAAAATTTCAGATTGAGAAAATTTCGTTTTTTTGGCAAAGGTAAAAATGAACAAAAAAGTTCAGAAAAAACACAAAAAATGAACAAATTTGTTTAACTCTTAGAAAAATTAAGATAGATAGAGATTGAGAAAAAAAATAGAATTGATCTTTTGTGTTTGTGTATTAAGAAGTTGAGAGATGAAGAGAAAAATTTGAGAGATAATGAAGAGTGGAATATATATAAAAGAGAGAGATGAATGAAATAAAGAGAAAAAAAGATGGGAATTCGTGGGCTTTTTCTCGGTGATTTTTGAGCATCGGATTGGTTAGAACGGACGTTGTAGATTGTAAAGGCAGTGAGTAATCCGTGGGAAATGTTTTAATAGCGGACCCAGAGGCATGTCGCTATTAAATCTTAACCTTTAATAGCGGACCCATGGCCAATCCGCTATTAAAAGTCGTCCTTTAATAGCGGACTGTCAAAGATGCCGCTATTAAAGATTTTAATAGCGGATCCCTATGCCCATTCGTTATTAAAAGTCACATTTAATAGCTCCTTTGCTCTAAAGTCCGCTATTAATTCTTTTTATACCGAATTTCATAAAATGTCGCTATTAAAAGGGGGATATTAAAACTCCTTTCTGTTGTAGTGAACTAATAATTTGATTTATTCTGAACTGTTTCTATCAGTTTGTTTTTTACCAGCTTGGAAGTTTCCCGTAGTCTTCAGTTGGTGATATATTAATATATTTTGTATATTTTAACATGACTTTAATTAGGATCAATTTGATACAAATCAATAACTTCTAAGACTAAAATGATGTTTTAAATTTATACAACAACAACAATGCCTTTAGTCTCAAACAAATTAGAATAAGCTAGAAATAAAACTCAATTAATATGAATAATGAAAAAATTAATATAATAATAATAATATCTTAAATAGTAAAATAGTAATAAAAATAGAGGTAGAAATAATAATTATAATAATAATAATAGTAATAAAAATAATTATTATTATTACTATTATTATAAACTATTCTACAAATTATAAGTTTAGACTTGTTGTATACGTCTCTAATCATGAACTAAAGTCATACGACTATACCATCGATTCTATATTTTAGTCTATGTCATGATACCGTTACGTGGATCACTAACTTTCATGCACTCCTATCTGACGCCAACTCTTTGGAGACATTTCATGCCTTTAAGTCTCAGACTTGTTGTATATAAGTCTCTAATCATGAACTAAAGTCGTACGACTATACCATCGGTTCTATATTTTACTCTATGTCATGATTCTGGTATGTGGATTGCTAATTTTCATGCACTCATATCTGACGCCAATTCTTTGGAGATATTTCATTCCTTTAAGTCTCATTTTACTGCTTTATCTCATGTCAATTTTGGTCAAACCCTACCTCTTTTTGGATTTTCGAGCGGTTTAAAACTCCACTACGTACTGGTGCATCAGAAGGTCTACGCTGGATATGCCCATACAATCTCAAACGATGTTGAACAATTTTCTCTTCAATCAGTGCAACCCCATTCTTGTCACGTTTATCGTCATTTCTAATGTATCCCTTGTTGTATGGCCACATATCCACCGTAACATACGCATCTCTGCCCGCTCATTTTTTGTATGTTGTCCTTCAGTAGCCCAACATTTTTCTCCATACAACATTACAGGTCTGGTCACCATCCTATAAAACTTACCTTTTCACTTTTGCGGCACATTTTTGTCGCATAAGATGTAAGATTTTTGTCATTATTTTACCAACCCACTCTTATTCTATGGCTAACATCATCAATCTCGCCATCACTATGTAGCATCGATCTCAAATGTCAAAAAGTATTTCTTCAAGGCACTACTTGTCCATCTAAACTTACATCTCCATCTTCTAATCGAACGACATTAAACTTGCACTTCATATACTCGTTCTTGGTCTTACTAAGGCTAAAATCTTTTGATTCTAAAGTCTTCCTCAACAACTCTAATTTTCTACCAATCTCTAGCTTACTTTCGTCAATTAGGACCATGTCGTCCGCAAAGAACATGTACCAAGGGATATCTCCTTGTATGTCTTTTGTGATCTCATCGACCACTAAGGTAAAGATGTAAGGGTTCAACGCTGATCATTGATGTAATCATATCTTAATGGAAAATTCATATGTCTCGCCGTTACATGCTCCGACACTTGTCACAACGTTATCGTACATATCCTTGATATGGTTGACGTACTTTGTTGAAACTTTCTTTTTGGAAGTACACACCACATGACCTTCTTCGGTATTTTGTCATACGCTTTCTCCAAGTCGATGAATATCATGTATAGATCGTTCTTATGCTCTCTATATCTCTCCATCAGTTGTCTCATCATGAAAATCGTCTCCATAGTCGATCGTCTGAGCATAAAATCAAATTAGTTTTTCGTAATGCTTGTCATTTTTCTTAAATGATGTTCAATCACACTCTCTCAAAACTTCACTGTATGGCTCATAAGCTTAATTCTTCTGTAATTAGTACAACTTTAAATATCTCATTTATTCTTGAAGATGGGTATTAATATACTTCTCCTCCACTCGTCCGATATTTTATTTAATCGAAAGATTTTGTTGAATAACTTAGTTAGTTATACTATCCTTATGTCTCCAAAACATCTCCACAACGATAATATGTGATATTTTGAGGATAAAATTGATAATTTTAGAAGTGAAGAATCTAGATGATAAATGAATAATACTTTAGGTTCATTTGAGTAATTTATTGGAAAAAATATATAAATTAACAGAAAAGGGTGAATCATGTTGAAATTTTAAAACTGCACGAAAAGGCATTAGAAACCCACAAATATAGGACTAAGTACAACAACATAGTAAGACCCGATTTCATATCCGTTGTTATTCCGAGAGAATAATAGAATCTTGTTATTTCATATTCGATCGTTTATTTTCGATAGGACAAATAACTTATATAATACAGTGGATTTCGTACTGTCCATCTGTACCGTCCGTATCAATCAGACAATTAACTGCGAAATAACAAGGTCATATTATTCCATCATAATAACAGCAGATGCGGACTCAGTAAGACCCTCCTACTCTTAAACCAACTCATTCATTTTGAAATGCTGCAGGTGCAACCTACAAATTATGATCGGAGAATGGCTTGGGGTTATTTTGATGGGACCCTACATAGGCCTAGAATGCCATCCGACCGGATTACCAAAATCATCATTCGCTGCGGTGGTTGCATTGATTCATTGTCATTCTCATATACTTTTAATGGCGAAACATATACCGGCGGCCCCTGGGGTGGAGAAGGTGGCCAAGGTGCAGAGGTGTGTTTTCCTTGGTCAATGAACCCTTATGTTTCTAATTTCCACGTGGAGTGGGCCTGAGGAATCATGGTAGCTAGGTAAAAGGACATGGAGTCGATATAGGAAATATTTTGAATTATATGAGTGTCGACTATTTATTCTTTGATATATTAATTTGCTGAAGATACGTACCCAATGTTAGAAGTTTGGGCTGCAGAGAGTACGCAAAACCCTATAATCCAATATTTCTAATGCATACAGATACAATTTAAATATCTATTAATTGTAACAAAGGTTTCTTTTTCTGACTAATTTGTTTTTGGCATAAACACTTTTCCAGATTGTCATCGACGACGATGATGAGTTGATTGACATCTCCGGATCATACGGTCCTTATAAAAATTATAGTGGAGTCATCAAATCTCTTACTTTTAAGACAAAGAACAATAAGGTTTACGGACCATACACCTCCATCGAACGTTGGGACGAGCGATCATTCTCCTTCTCCGTCGAGAAGGATCGTATCCTATCATTTTGGGTGTGGACAACAGGTGACAACAAATACGTCAGCGGTATCTCGGTAAATATTGTTCATCTATTAATTAGTGAGCTCAGAATCATCTCGATTAAATAATACATATATATATATATATACACATATATATACATATATATATAGAGAGAGCAAGGCTAAAATAATATGCATAGTACACCTCATTTCGTACTATGCAACTATGCATGTTGAATTTGTCCAATAAATTGAGATTTAAGTTGCTCAATAAGTTGTTTATATAAAAATCTCGTAGGAAATCAAATTTCATGATTTTTAGAAACTTCTTGCTCTATAAGAGATATGTTACCGTGCTATGCAAAGTAAAAAGAATATTTTACTTCGGCATAAAAAATCATTTGAGTTGTCGGTGTGTGATTTTTTATGCTGAAGTAAAACACCATTTTTACTTTGCATAGCACGGTAACATATCTCCTATATATATACATATATACATACATATATACATACATATATATATATATATACATATATATAGGGATAGGCTATCATGCTTTATAGTGCCAAGGTTCTTATGGCATTAGACCCTTCCTCACCGTTGGATTTAAACTTTATAGCCATTCATTTGGGTGCCTTCTTAATATTACGATCGTAATGGTAATCTGGGTATTTTTCCCCTTTTATCGCCTATACTAAGTACACGTCTCCCAAACTTCTAGCTTTTCGGGTTCAATTTTTATCCCTTTGATATATTTTTTTTATGACCGTTCCATCTATGTTTTCCTAGAAATTATGAAAGAATTTAGAAAGCCATGAAAGATACTAACCAAACTTCAAGCTCTGATACCAGGTTGTGCCACGATGCGGATCGATCTTCAAACTTCGTAGGCCACTGCGGACGCGGGATAGTAAGAAGATAAGTGCGGAATAGTGAATTTGAACAAAGAGGAAATTTGAAAAATTGGAATTTTATTGATACTCAAGTAAGAGAAGTAAAACTTGCTGGTTCTCAGCTTGTTTTGCAACTCTGAATACAAGCTCTTATATAGAACTAGAGACTCGGATTTTGGAATCTCAATTATCACATCGGGTGCTCATTGGGCCCCATCGACATGTGAATAAAGAGATTTTCACATAACTTTGTCTCATAAAGAAAACAAATGAGTGGGCATCTCAGCTAACCCACTACCGAAAGTAAATAAAAGGTGCTTTCATTATTAAGCACTGCACACTCAATTCCAAACTTAGTGGGCATTATCATATGTCCACTATAAAAAGTATATAAAGTATATGCTAAGTGGGTGGTTCCAATCCATCCACCTAACAGAAGCACTCACAAACACTCAGTAGTGGCTATCTTATTACGCCCTGCATAAGAAAACAAAACAAAATAAAGATGCTCATAATTAAGCGACCCAGACCTAAAAAGTCAGCGGTTACCCGTAGGACCCTGCCAGACTAAACCTTAAAATTTCTCAAAATTCAGCAGTTTTCATGGGCTTCTGCTAAACTTTGGGACTCACCACAGCTTCCTTAATTTACATTTTTACAACATTATTAAGAAAAACTTTAAAATCTTTTTCCATCTTTTTAAGTATTTCAAGCTGTTTCTTTAAGAACCAATAATTATCAGTTAGGATACAGTCACTGCGTTGGTAAGGCTTACAGTACTTCTCCTCTCTGTCAATTATGGAAATCAATTGCTGAATGTCCACCAATTAAGGTGTGTCGCATGTGCATTTCCTTGGTGTCGGACAATCTTACGCCATTCTTTGAGGCTCTGGTTTGGTTTGCTGAGGTAGACTTCGAACTGTTGTGCGTGTAGTTGGTCTGCATTGATAAGGGGAACAGGTTTTCGATCTTTTCCTGAAGGGATTGGGTTAATTCCTTCGGGACTGACATGTTGTTTTCCTCTTTGTTGCTCATCTCGTCTAGTACTGGACCCAATTTCTCGAGCATCAGCCCTTGCTGGTCTGTGAGACATTGTGTGTTGAGGGCAACAGTTGTAGGTCTTGAGAGAGTATCTGCTAATGAGTTGAGTCTTCCTTCAATATGCTCAAAGTTAATCTGCACTCCTGTACCTGTCACAAAATCAACAAACTTCACCCATCGAACACGCAAGGGTTTATTGTTAGATGACTTGTTATAAAAACTTATTATCGCCTGACAATTTGTTCTTAATGTGATTTCCGGCTTGTCCAAATAATGGATTTTCATGGCTGACAATGTTTCCATACAAGCGTGAATTTCTGCATCAATTGTTGATTTTATAACATCAAACTTGCCACTGGCATATGCACAGACTTTCTCGGTTGATTTGGAGTCATTCTTTTTTTGTTTCCATTTGCAAACTCCACCCCATCCTTCCATACAACCGTCTGTTTCTAGTATAATGTATGCGTCCTCTGGCGGAAAACTCAGATCTGGCAAATTCTGGACCAGTTCCTGAATTTGTTTTATTAAATCTATATCTGAGGCTTTTAATCTTTTATCTCCATGTGGGCTGACTTTAGAGTAAAGAGGACCAAGCAAAATTCCCAATTTCGGGATGTAGGATCTAGCATAATTCAAAATTCCAAGCCATGATCTTAGACCCTTTTTCTCTTTAAGTTGTTTTATATCAAAGTTAACTATCTTTTTAATGATGTGTGGTTGGAGCTTAATTCTTCCTCTATTGATCTGTGCTCCTAAAAATTCAATCTCTGGTACCGCGATTTTCATCTTAGTTGGTGATAGTACTAAACCGTGTTTTTCACAAATAGCTAACATCACCTCTAGATGTTGTGCATGTTTCTCCTCGTTCTCCGAGAATACTAGAATATATTCAATGTACACTGCAATGAATGCCTCTGTTCCTCTAAAACAATTATCCATTTTCCTCTGGAATATTGCGAGGGCATTCTTCAAGCCGAACGGCATAACCATCCATTCATATAATCCTCCTGGGACGATAAAAGTCGTCCAAGGGATTGATTCAGGGCTCATGGCTACTTGGTGAAAGCCACTTTTAAGATCAAATTTGGAAAATATTCTGCTATTACTGATCTTTTTAAGGATTGTGTTTATACCGGGCAGACTGTATTGATCCTTGTGTGTATTATCATTGAAAGTTCGATAATTAAGGACCATCCTCTCCTTTCCTTTTATTTCCTTACCGGTTTTTTGATCAATAGATGTATCAGAATTTACAATAAAGGCCATTGTTCTACGCTTGCTAGTACTTGGTTTGATAACACCAATTTCTAGTAACGCTTTTATATGTTTATCGAATTGTTCTTTCATGATAGGCGTTACGTGTTTTAATGGTTTGTCTTCTATGGTCAAGTCTGGATTTATAATATCAAGCTTACATACGACCTTATTCTTTTGCTAATGCATTAGAAGATCATTACCAATAAATCCCTGATTTTTTAGTCTAGTTAAGAGGCTGCCAAATCTCTTTTCAAATTTTGGATTTGTAATTAGAGACTGATGGTATAGAGCATCTTGAATCGTGATATACTCTATTTCATCTAATCCTAATTCTTCAATTGCAACAGAATGGGCTACTGTTTCAGTAGATGTTTGAACAACAGTAACATTCTTATAAAATGTTATTGTGTTTCATTCAATCCTTAGTCCACCTTGCATTGATCTGATGAAATTGCATCCTATTAACATTTGTATACCGTCTTGCATACCCATGGGGAACTATAAGTAAAGGGTATTTTGAATTTATTCTCACCAATTTTCATCTAGCCACCCTTTAGTTTCTTATTTGTCATCTGGGTTGAGTTAACTCCTATTATTTGTACCGGGTATGGACTAGGTTCCAGGGCTTCTTCTGGTACTACTAGTTGATCAATTGAATAATTTGTTGCACCAGTATCTAAAATCGCCCTTATTTCAAAAGGTTTTACATTAGGGATTTCAAATGTGACAATTAAGTTGTAAAGACGGTTAAAGATTCTCTTTTTCTCTGGGTGTGGTTCAGAGGTTCCTGCTTTATAGGAAGATTCATCAATTTCGAATAAAACATTTACTCCTTCATCTCTTATCTCGTCTTCCTCTTTTGTTGAGAGATTATTAAAATCATTAGTTAAGTCTCTGATTAGATCTTTCTCTCTTTCCTCTTGTAATGTCTGTTTTAATCTTTCAATTTCGCCCTCAAGATACACAATATAATTGGTCAATTCCTTTATTAGTGCATCTTTATTATTGTAAGGTCTTGACTGTAAATAAGTCTTTGGTTTGACTTGTTTTCCAAAATAGAATGGGGCGCATAATGAACAGACTGAGAGATTACATTCTTTACACCCTATATCGTATTCCGGTTTTATTGTTATTTTACAGAAGCTACAACTCCTTTGAACTTCTGTTTCTTCAAAGTTATTATCACAGGATTCTTGTTTTTCGGGTAAATCGACTTTGCTTCTCCAACCAAAGTCTGTGATTTGTAGCATTAGGTTTGATTCCATAGGTAATTCTTCTAAACAAGTTCACACCTGATACTCTGTGTTGCCAACTTCTCCTTCTGATAGGCTGCAGATTGCATCACTGTCCGGCTCGTTTAGATCTACTGAGACAACATCAAGATCATCTGGTAAATTCAGATCGTTCATTACTGCGGCTCTTACTATGTTGCCTTTCTTATTCCTACATTATCTGGCAAAGTGTCATTCTTCTCCACAAATAAAACACTTGCATTTACGTATCCTTTTTGCATGCTTTCGTTTAAATACCCTCACATGTGAATCATGAGGTTTTCCTTTGTAATTTCTAGCCTTTCTTAACCCATATTTCTTTCTATTATTTTGATAGTATCCTGGGATGGATATTTTGTTACATATCGTTAAGTCCTTTAGGCTTCTTTGTAACGCAGCCTTTTTGCACATCTCGGCTAGGTATTGATAAGAGAAATGAATTCTGGGGATTACCCCAACTGTATTTCCTGGGAATTTCTTTTGAAAGGCTTGTTCAAGTTCTTTCCCAATTAGCGGTGGCATCTTTCTAAAGAATTTTTCAGATAGTTCGGGGGATATATATATTCTTCCTGATTTTGCCGCTAATATTTTAAAATCATTCATGTAAAAAAATAGATCTTTCACATGTTCACAGGATAGCCTTTCCAAATCCTGATACGTTTTATCTTGTTCATCAGTAGTTCCCTGATATGGATCTTCCAGAATTAATACTCTTCTAATCTGAGATATTACGTTTTGCGTATCATCTGCCACTGCTTCTAAGGCTAAGTATTCAGCCTCAAAGGCCATTCGCCATTGATCCAGATTTTCTTTTCTACTTCGCCTAATAAGTTTTCGATGAATTGTATTTTAGCTTTATTATTATCGAAGTTTCTTTCACTTATTAGGTTTAACATTATCGATTCCCATCTTGAAATAACATCATTGTATAAGTCAATATCTTCTGGCAAGACTAACATTGCACCTTGCTTTTGCATAGCAGTTGGTAAGTTCCACTGCTCATTTTGGTGTGATCCGACTCCTCCGGGTAAATCTCTTGGTCTTTGCATGAATCTACTTCCTGATGATTCATCATCATTCCTTAATCTACCTGGTGGGTAATTTATTCTTCCCATCGTTGGCTCGGGGGGTAGATTATAATTTGATGTTATCAATGAAGATAAAACTGTGTTTTGGACAACGGGTTTTTCAAGAAATTGTTTCAAGATAGGATAATCAAATTCTGATTCTTGTCTCAAAACGTATACAGTTTCGGTTTCAAAAGAAGGCTTGTTTTTATCCCCACCACCTTCCGCGAAAGGATTTACGAAATCCTCTTCGTTTTCTTCATCACTTTGGTCTCATATAGGACCATCTTGTTCCACTTCTACTTCAGCCAAACTGGCGGTTAGCTGAATAGCTCCCCAGTACGTGTCATCATCTTCTTCATCTTCTAATTCATCATCGGACACGTTTAAAAACAGTACTAAGGCTGTTTCTTCCTCTGACAGTTGTTCTTCATCATTAGTCCCAACTGTTGGTCCTTGAGATGGTTGTGTAGCCGCATAATTTTTGAATCTTAATAAAATTGTTCTGTTTGATCTCGTGCGAATCATAGCACCTTGTGGATGCTGTACTTCTGCTACACGCGGCGGTCTAATAATCCACCTTGATCCCCTTAATCCTTCTGTGGTATGTGATTGTTCAGGGATCGCTTGGACACCTCTACTGGTTAGGTAATCAGAAACTCTTTGTACATTATATCTAAAGCTGGTATAACTCGTATTAGATAGTCTACCTATTAATGATCTCGTTAATTATAGGTTACTCTCTCCAGCTTGCCAGTTTTCATACCCATGTGTCTGAACTACCAACTGTATATGGTTAAAGAAATCAGCTATACTAAGCATCATATTAGGTGCTAGGTATGCTAATTGGGTTCCGATAGTTAAATTCATCTCCATTGTTCCAATTATGGATCTATCGTCTGCCCACCGGGTATCTCTCACCACTACAAGGGCGTTTACACCTGCTTCTCTACGATGTAAAGTATATAATCTTATCATTATTAATCTTAGGTGTAAATGTTGAAATCCTGATCTCTGTATCTCTTCGTAACTATGTTGGGTAATAAATGGTAATTCTAACTGTTGTCCATCAGTTACGAGGGTTCGTTGGTCGAAGTAATGTTGGTATACCCTATGTTGAGTAGCAGTCCAGCCATCTTGGTAAAGTGTCTCTACTGGCACTGATTGTGCTCTTCTGAACTGGGATATGTTTATTTCTGCGTCAGGATTTAGTTGGCTCTCCAAACTCCTGTTGTACCCGATCTGTCTCCTTTCGGGTAATCTTCTTTGTATTTCTTGTCATAGTCTCTGGCTACGTCTATAATTTCGGATTTGATCCTCAATTGTTGGAGTTTGATTCTCATCACGGCTTTGTTGTTCTCGATTTGAGATGGATGGTCGTGGTTCCATCACAGTTTCAGTACGCGTTATGTTCATTTTAATTTCTTTTTCTCTTCTTCAAAAATATTCAGTGGATCTTTGAAGACGTAGAATGGTACCTCTTTTTTCTTTGGTTTAGGGATTGGTTCACCTAAACTCAATTTCTTTAAATTCTTTTGTAATTCGTCAATGGTATTAGTTATATCAGCACTCGTCCCGGCTGACATTTGATCAGCTACGACTTGCCTAATACTTCTAATAGCTTCTTTACAATCCTCCAAATTTTCAGTAAGTCTCACCAAGAGTTGGATTATAGTGTTATTTTGTTTAATTATTGTCGTAGTACCACTTCTTGATTCAGTTGATTTAACAAAACCAACCGCAGGTTCTTCAATTGATTCAGTTGCTCATGTATATTAAAATAGTTTGAGCTCTTTTGTGTTATTCTCCAGTCACTCATGTATATTAAAATCCGGTTAAGTATGTGGTTTACTGACTTTCGATTTCAAGTTTTCTAGGTCCACAGTTCAGGATTGGTCATATTTTTGCAAATTTCTAATTTTTTTTTAAACAGTATTTACTCAAAAGTACGAATCTTAAAACAAGGGATACACATCTAATGGTTCAGTTTTTCTAGTGCCAAAAGTCATTTGGCATCATAGTGCACCATAGCATTTCTCCATATATATATATATATATATATATATATATATATGCATATATATAGAGCTATGCTATTATGCTTCAAGAAGCAAAAAGGAGTTTTGCTTCACATATTCTCAACCATTCGATTTCATCATGACCAATCCTGAACTGTGGACCTAGAAAACTTGAAAACTGAAAGTCAGTATACCATCTTAACCAGATTTCTTAAGAGACTCATTAAGTAAATCGTTTGAGCAAATACTCAAAATATTTTTACGAGATACCGGAGCCGAATCTCAACCGAGTTAGAAACTTTTTATGAACGACTGGCGTAATACCGCTAGGAGTTCAATCTACCAAGAAGCTTTAAAGGCAACCGAGACAATCGAAGAACCGGCAAACAGTTTTCTGAAACCAGCCGAATTCGCGAAAGGAGCCACAACAGCATTGATCAAGCAGAACAACACAATAATCCAACTGCTGGTCAAAATCAAAGAAGACCTTGAAGATTGCAGAACCGCAATGAGGAGGCTAGAGGCAGCGAAAACTAAAGTACCCGAAATAGAAGATCTTACACAATACATAAACGAACTCCAAAAAGGCTTACAAAAACTTAGCCTTGGTGAACCCAGTGAGAAAAAATCAAGAAACCAACCGGCCAGTTCTTTGTATTCAAAAACCCAAAGGAGATATTTGACTCAGTCAAAACCAAAAATGAGTCAAACAAGAACTGAAACAGTGAACAGACCAAGCATATCTGGCAGAGACAATAACCAAAATCCTACAATTGAAGACCAGATAAGGGGCTACAGGCTAGGAAGCCACATAGCGTTTTAAGCGCAGAGAAGAATGCCGGGAAGAAAGCATTACAGAAGGAGCCTAGAGTCTCAGCTAAACCCAGATGCTGAGCTAAACCTCTCTCAGTACCGAAGGGCTCAACAAGTTCCAGCAGAAACATTATATCAAGCTGGATGGTCAGAGAGAAATCACCGAGTTTATCAACATTACTCGGATGAAAGAGTACTAGTGGTAAATGGAGCTCAGGTGGAGCTACCATTTATCTCTCAACAAAGTTACAATCAATTGGTGCAAGAAGGGCTTCAGCATTTGCATATTGGTCTTGTGATGATAAGACTTTATGCACTCCACAGAAGAAACGCTGGGGTTAATGCCCTAATGGTACTAAGAGATACAAGATGGTCTGATGATAGAGCTATAATAAGTTCTATGGAGATAGACCTAACAAGTGGTACACAACTGGCGTATACTGCACCAGACATGACCCTAAGCATCCATGATTTCAGCAATCACATACAAGTTGTGATACAAACACATGGCAAAGTGGTGAGAGTAACCTTCTACTCTCAAGATCGCTAATAGGAAGGTTATCAAACACCAACCACACTGATTTTCGTTACAATGTGGAAAGAGTGGCTGAACACTTGGCTAGCAGGGGAATCAGAGCAATCCCTGGCCAAATGAGGACAACAGCTGAATTAAGAGGGCGACAGTGGATAATAAGGCCAGCAACAGCACCAGCTGTACAAAATCCACAAACAGCTAGAATAAGGACCAGAACAGACGGATCTTTAGCTGTAAATTTGGTGGATATTCCTCAACCGCTCCACAAGAAGATATCATAGTAGGCCAAAATGATGAAGAAATCTTAGAAGAAGAGATGGCCTTAATGATGTTCTGTGATTGGCATGAGTCACAGGATGAGGATGAGGGAGATGATGAGCTCGAAATGCTGCAATTATTGGCAACATTACCAAGAGAAAACAGTCGGCTGAAGAAGATGCCGGACCAGTCTGGGACGAATACAATGATTCCAGTGAAGAAGAATGGGTAAACCCATTTTCTCAGAAGGATGGTGGAGAAGAGGTCAAAACCGAAACCATTTTAGCGGCAATGGAATACCCGTTGCTCAAAGATCTTAATTCAAAAATAGAAACAATTCTCTCAACCCAATCCACAGCAACTGGACCTAGCAGACCGCGAGAACCATTGATGGGACCCCCAATGTACCCACCAGGGAGTCAAAGACAAAATCAACAACAATATGATGTCCCAGAGATAAGAACCAGAATTAATAGGTTCAAAGGAGGGTTTGCACAACAAAATAATGAGAGATTCAACCTCCCTTCGGCGCAGGCAAACCAAGGCGTTATGCTCGTATTGCCTGAGGATATAGGGCAGTACAGTGATGTGATCTCCAGGTGGGAGTCAATCACCTTAAACCTTGTTAACGAAAGAAATTGGGCTGATAATAAAAGCAAGGTTATATACATAGAAAATCTATTGGGAGACGTGGAGAAAAAGACATGGATCCAGTGGAGAATGGCGTACCCACAAGAGTACGAAGAATTAGTGAACATCGCTGATGATCCCCAGAATGTCATCTCCCAAGTTAGAAGGATAATCCTACTTGAGGATCCTTATCAGGGTTCAATAGTGGAGCAAGATCAAGCCTACAATGATCTTGAAAGATTGGCATGCAACAACATGAAGGACCTGTTCGATTACATGAATGATTATAAGGTCCTAGCAGCCAAGTCGGGGCGTATGTATACTAGCCTTGAACTGTCAGAGAAATTTTTCAGAAAGATGCCTCCTTTAATAGGAAAAGAACTTGAGAAGGCATACATGGAGAAATACCCAGGAAGCACTGTAAGAGTACTGCCGAGAATAAATTTCTCATACCAATACTTGGCAGAACTGTGCAAGAGAGCCGCGCTGCAAAGAAGCTTGAAGGACTTGTCATTTTGCAGCAAAATCCCAATTCCAGGCTACTACTAGAAAAACAAGAAGTATGGGATCAGAAAGGCTAAAACCTATCGAGGAAAACCCCATGAGACTCATATTAGGTTATTTAAAAGAAAGAATGCGGATAAAGTTAGAAAATGTAAATGCTTTATCTGTGGCGAAGAAGGCCACTTTGCTCGTGATTGTAAGAGAAAGCAGGGCAACATTGCTAGGGCCGCAATCGTAGAAAATCTTGATCTTGATGAAGATTGGGATATACTATCAGTAGAGCAAGACGAACCTGATAGTGATGCTATATGCTCACTTTCAGAGGGAGAAGTTGGTAATGCCAGAATCGTAACAATGGAGTTGGGTGATACACCATTTGAAGCAATCTTTATGATCTATGAAGAAACACCAACTTGGAGAAAGCAACCCAATCTACCACAAGAAATGAAGGAATGTTCACATTGCTGGGAAGATAATAGCGAGGTACAACGAGGTTGCAAATGATGTAATTGCTGTTTAGAAGCAACAAACAGCAAGATGAGGGCCCATTGCACGAAATGCAAGATGACCGTCTGTCCTATGTGCTCAAGATTCATATTAGGAAGAAGAATCCTAATAAAAACTCAAAGCCTAAGCCCTTATGATAGTAAAGATGAGCTAATCAATGAGCTCCTGAGCTACATACAATATCTCCTAGCAGAAAATGCTACACGTACTAAAAGATCAATTGTGGGAAAATGAGCTAGTAGCAGATATGGCTAAGCTAGATGTGAAAGGCAAGCGTAAAGTGGTGGGAGAAGTAGAAGTTGATTCAGATGATAGTGATGAATCCCCACCAAATGTTTCATTTCCCAAGAAGGCCAATCCAAACCAAAACCTCATAATAAAAGAGATGGCCAACAAACTCTCCGATGACAAGATAAATACTGCAGTCTCAGATCCTAGAAAAAGAAGAAGGGTAATCAACAGGCTGTACAACATTGAACTGCAGATGGAAATACCAGGGGTAAATCCTTTTAAAATTCAGGCGATATTGGATACAGGCGCTACGGTGTGCTGTGTAAACCAAGAATTTATACCCCCTGAAGCCTTAGAACCAAGTTTATACCCTATACAGATAAATGGGGTAAACTCTCAGCAAATCGCAAACCTGAAACTGAAGAATGGGCAGATGTCTATTGAAGATAACAATTCAGAATCCCATTTACGTATGCATTCCCAATGGGCAAGGAAGGAGGTGTCCAAATGCTAATTGGATGCAATTTATCCGGGCAATGCAAGGTGGATTGAGGATCGAAGGGCAGATGGTTACATTCTACAAAAATGTAACAACAATAACCACTAGAGCAGATGCTGAGATTATTTCTCAGGCAGCAGTAGAGGAACTTGACCTATCTGAGCTTGAATACATAGAGGTCAAGGAAGTCGTTGCCTATAACTGTGGTGATGAGTCACCATGGTTCAAGAATAAATTCAGAGACCTGCTAAGAAGACTGAAGGAGCAGGGCTATATTGGAGATGACCCGGTTAAACACTGGGCGAAAAATCAAGTGACATGCAAACTGGATATCATAAACCCAGATATCACAATACAAGACAAACCCTCTTAAAGCATGTTACCCCGGCCATGAAGGAACAGTTTGACAAGCATGTGCAAGCGTTACTGAAAATTGGAGTAATCCAACCTAGCACGAGCAGGCATAGAACCATGGCCATAATGGTAAATTCGGGTACAACAATAGACCCGATTACGAAGAAAGAGGTCAAAGGGAAGGAGCGGATGGTCTTTAATTACCGTACCCTTAATGACAACACACACAAAGACCAGTACAGTCTACCAGGCATTAACACCATTCTGAAGAAGATTGGCAACAGCAAGATATTCTCGAAATTCGACCTAAAAAGAGGATTTCATCAAGTTGCCATGGATCCAGAGTCAATACCATGGACGGCATTTGTGGTACTTGGAGGACTCTATGAATGGCTAGTTATGCCATTTGGCCTGAAAAACGCACCAGCAGTATTCAAAGGAAGATGGACAACTGCTTTAGAGGTACAGAAGATTTTATAACAGTTTACATCGATGATATCCTTATTTTCTCAGAGATAGAAGAACAACATGCAATACATCTGAGTAAAATGTTGGAGATGTGTGAAAAATGGGGACTGGTGCTATCTTCTACCAAGATGAAGATCGCGGTAAAGGAGATTGAATTTCTTGGGGCAGTAATCGGTGAGAGTAAGATCAAACTTCAGCCCCATATAATTAAGAAAATAGTTCAGTTTGACAACGAAAAGATGAAGGAGAAAGCTGGGCTCAGATCCTGGCTTGGAATACTGAACTATGCAAGAAGCTACATTCCTAATATGGGAACTCTCCTTGGGCCATTATATTCCAAAACAAGCCCTCATGGAGACAAAAGGCTAAAACCCTCTGATTATCAGCTCATCAGCAAGATAAAAGAGCTGGTACAAAATCTTCCTGATCTCGAATTACCACCTCCCGGATCCTATATTGTTCTTGAAATAGATGGGTGTATGGAAGGATGGGGCGGTGTTTGTAAATGGAAGAAGAAGAAAAATGACCCCAGAAACACAGAACGGGTTTATGCTTACGCCAGTGGGAAATTCCCGGTAATAAAATCAACAATAGACGCTGAAATCCATGCATGTATGGAGACGATGAAAGCTCTCAAGATCCACTATCTTGATCAACAAGAAATAACTCTCAGAACAGACTGTCAAGCTATTATCAGCTTCTACAACAAATCAGGGCAGAACAAACCGTCTAGAGTTAAATGGATTAACTTTGTTGATTTTATAACTGTTACAGGAGTACAAGTCAATTTTGAGCATATTGATGGCAAACTAAACGTACTCGCTGATGCACTTTCAAGATTAACTGCTAATATGGTTTATACCAGAAGCAGTGAAGTAACTGACGCATGTCTTAAAAATCTTGAAGAGGCGATTGGAGAAGTAACCCAGGCACCAAACAAGGAAGTTTTTATAAACTTGTGCCAGCTAATAGAAAAGATTTCTTTTCTATTAGAAAGAAATTGAATGTTTTTATTGCGGAAGTGGTGGACCGCAGAAACAAACCATCACATTTATCTAATAAGTGTGTTATCTTATTTTTAGTTTTTACAGGAAAATGGAAGGACTTAGAAGGATCATAATAAGCAGTGAACCACGAAGAGTCAAGGAAGCATTTAATAAGGCAGAAGCTTGGGAAGCATTGTGTGGGCAGAATGCTCAATTAGCCCGATACTCACATACAACAGAAGACACCTTTGTATGTTATCCAAGAAGCATTGAAGAAGAAAACGCTATGACTAGCAGATTATCCGATCTGTACAAAGAACAGGCCTGTAAAGCTTGCATACAAGTAGAAATACTTATTGCAATGAAGTATCTCTAGAAAACAAGGCTTGAGTCAATAGCAACAAAAGACAATTGGGCAAGTGACGTGTTAGGAAGGGTGGATGCTGGCATTCAGGCACTCATCCAATGTCACGACACACTAATAGAAAACTATAGAGAAACCCACTTCTAAAAGCTGCTTTATTAAAGTTCTTATTTTTCTTTTGGATGACTCCTTAGTGTGTTGGAGTATCTTCTTTATTTGGTTTACTTTACAGATGTCTCCTTAGTGTGCTGGAGCATCTACTTTATTCTGAGTGGTTTTGCTTTTTCTTTATTTAAAGATGTCGTCTAGTATGCCGACGCATCTTTTTATTCTGAGTGGAAGACAAGAGTTAGTTGATACCTCTTTATTCGCATGACGATGGGGCCCAATGCGCATCCGGTGCAATAATAGAGATCCTATCTCAAGTCTATATAATGTAATCTCATATGAAGTTGCAAGCACATCAGAAGATATCTGAAAGCTTACTTCTTCCAGTTAAATAAAAAAATCAAGTTTCCAGCTTTTAAATTTCTCTAAGTCTCAAGTTTCCAGTACATAATTTGTCCGAGAGTTTGAGCCGATCTAAATTCCGTGCGATTTTCCCGTTGGTATCAGAGCCAAGTTCATTCCTCTTGATTTCTGGTTAGTAATGACTTTCTAAATTCTTTCATAATTTCTAGAAAAACAGGGATGAAACGGTCATAAAATTAAGTTGAGAAAGGAGAATGATAAATTGAAACCGAAAAGCTTGAAGTTTGGAAGACGTGTACTTAGTATAGGCGATAAAGGGGAAAAGAGTACCCAAAGGAGGGAAACAGTACCATTACATTCGTAATATTAAGAAGGCACCCAAATGAATGGCTAGAAAGTTTTAATCTAACGGTTTTAAAAGCATGAAGCAAGAGATCCATCTACTTCATGAAGCACGATAGCATCTCTCATATATATATATATATATATATATATATATATATATATATTTTATCGATCGAGCACAACTTCATTCATTTCTCTATAATAAAGTTTCGGAACTGATTGCCAAGTGCCAACACAGCTATGACAAAATTAGATGTCGATATTGCAACGTGTAATTTGACATTGTGCCGGGTGTTGTAATATTTGATTAGGCCACTGCAGGTCAACAGCTGGTTGAAACAGACCATTTCTCGACGCCTATTGACTGATCATTGATCGATGTGTTTTCTTAATAGCATATATATACAGTGGCAATTGATCGATCACGAAAACTTCGCAATGGTGATTCACATAGGCGTAATCAGAACACCGAGTTAGAGGAGAGGCGATTTGCAAGTATAATTTAATTTTAATGTTTTAAAGATGTCAAAATTTAATTTTGATTAAATTATACAAATTTTTAATAAAAATTTTCAATTTTAATCAAAAATTTAACTATGTGATTCAAAGATATTAATATGTATAACTATGAAAATTGTCTTTTGTATAATAAAATAGCATATAAAATAATGAAATGTACTTAAAAAGGAAGAAAAATTATATAGTGTGTTTTCAGCAAAGAAAAAGATGCGAATGATTCCAAAAAAACGATCTTATTCGCGACAAATTCCATTAAAAAGCATTATATTTTATCCTGTGAATTATTCGTGATTTGTTAATTCATTTAATATAAAATTTTAACTATTCGCGAATATTAATTATTACTTGGTAATATTTACCCCAACTAAATATTGTCTCTTAACACGCAATCACTTTGTTAACCGACCAAACGAGAATATATAATTATTAACAACTAAAGTCGTCATTAAATGTAAAGAAATATATTAAAAAAAGAATAAATAGATAATTGCAAATAACAAAGAAGTGAATAGAGTCTGTAGGATAAAACATGAAATGGATGATTTTTGTGTGGTCATTTAAAGCAAGTTCTTTTCCGAACGGTAAGCAACAAATGTGTGATCATTTAAAGCAAGTTCGTTGCATGTATGTTTCAAATGCATTTTGTTTCTTTAATTTGTACAAGTTATTTGTTATTTTTATTTAGAGCAAAACTCATTTTGTAAATCTGGTTACAGGTACAGACCGCATACGACTTACATCACCCGGAGGGACCTTACGATGAATCAGATGAGGTATGTAATTCTTTGTTAAGTCCCGCTTGAAAATCTATATTTTGAAGAACAAGGATGGTGCGATAAGAATTGACTAAAAGATTACAATACAAAGATGAGTCAGTACAATTGTGAGGAGAAATAATAAATATCTAAAATACATATCCCTACAATTCTAATTCCAACCTCAAAAAATGATTCACCAACTGCTATATAGCACGAGGGCTTCTTGATGCAACTATCGAACACCTTGTTTCCGTGATCAAATTAAGACCCTTAGAGTGTTAGATGCACAACTCGACAATTTGAAACAACATTTAACAAATGAGAAATGAGAACTAAGCAAAACACAAACATGTACAATAATCTTCGTGGTCACTACAGCAAACAAGGGTATCTACAACCGACAAACCGATCGCAGATAGACATGAGCGATGAGCATTTGAAGAAAATAGAGAAGAAGAGAAATGAAGATCTCGTGTGACAGTTAAGAGGTTTAACTAATTAGCTAATTGTAACTAATATTTTGTAACAAACTCTTCTAACAAACTTCTTAGTCCATTCTGTTATAACGGTTTTGAATTTGCCGCCTTGATTGTTCTCTCCATTTTAGTATTGATTTGAGTTGTTCATTCCTGTAGTTAGCGTTTGGTGGTAAGATTAACATCTTTGGTGTTGCGACTAACTCGTGAGGTGATGAGACTAACTCCTTTGGTGTTGAGACTAATTAGTCAGGTGCTAAGACTAACTCCTTTTGGTGTTCAGACTAATATCTTCAGGTGGTAAGACTAACTCATTTGGTGTTGAGACTAACTCGTCAAGTGGTAAGACTAACTCGTCAGGTACTAAGACTAACTCATTTTGGTGTTCAGACTGATATCTTCAGGTAGTAAGACTAATTCTTTTGATGATTTACATTCTACAGCCCCCCTCAAGCTCAGCGTTTTGTCAAATACGATGAGCTTGTTCCTTAGCAACTCAAATCGAGCGAAGGCCAAACTCTTTGTAAATATGTCCGCAATTTGATCATCAGAGCAAATGAATTTGATTTGTAACTTTTTGACTGCTACTTTGTCTCGGACAAAATGAATATCCAATTCTATGTGCTTCGCTCTGGCATGAATGATAGGATTCACTGCAATGAAGGTTGCTCCTAGGTTGTCACACCAGAGGACGGGTTTGTGAGCTGGAATGCTTTGCAATTCACTAAGTAGTGATTGTATCCATGTTAGTTCTATTGTTGCATGTGCAAGACATCGGTACTCAGCCTCAGTTGATGACCTAGACACAGTTGATTGTTTATTGGATGACCAGAAAACTAAATTGGGACCTAAGAAGATTGCAAAGTCAGAGGTGGATCTTTTATCATCAGGACAACTAGCCCAATCAGAGTCACTGTATGCATGTAATATGAGAGAGTCTGATTTTTATAGGTGAATATCATGATGCAATGTACCATTGATGTACCTCAAAATACGTTTAACTGACTACCAATATAAATATGTAGGTTGTGCCATGAATTGAGAAACTTTGTTGACTTCAAACTGTAAGTCAGGTCTAGTGATGGTGGCATACTAAAGTGCTCCAACAATAGACATGTAGATTGTAGGATCTAAGAGGGGAATGCCGTCATTTTTGGATAGTTGAGTGCCAGAAGGTAAGGAAGTCTTGCATAATTTGGCCTTATCCATGTTTGTTTTTGCCAGGATGGATTTAAGGTAGTGGTGAGACACAAGGCCTTAATGGGGGATATGGGGTTCAAGTCCCGTCAGGAGCTACTTTTAGAGAGGATTTTCAAGTTTATTTTCTACTTTGTTTGTGGGTGTGTGTTGTAAGCCTACGGACAATGAACCAAAAAAATATTCTCCCCAATTTTGACACCAATAACATGTGGAAGAAGATGGCAGCTCGCATTCGAAAGGTAGCTACAGAGGTATTCAGAGTGACTAAGGAAAATAGACGTGAACATGCAAAACTCTATCAAGGAGAAGAAGAACTTTTACAAGTATTTGCATCATGACAAAATTGAATACAAAATAAAGAAGTACAAAACGGCCAAAAAGACTACGAAGAAAGCTGTGAGTGAAGCAATAGTCGAGCTTATGAGGATCTATATCATAAGCTACGTACGAAGAAAAGCGAAAATGACGTCTATAAGATTGCCATACTCCGCGAGAGAAAGACAAGAGATTTCAACCAAGTCAAATGCATTAAGGATGAGACAAATAGACTTTTGGTGAAAGACGATGAGATCAAGAACAGATGGAGAGAATACTTCGACAAGTTGTTCAATGGAGAGAACGGAAGCACTATGGTTGAACTAGATGAATCTTGTGATGACACCAACAGGCGATTCGTTCGAAAAGTAGATAAGGCTTTAGGGCATGATAACATCTCCATCGAGGTACGAAAATGTCTTGGAAACGTAAGGGTAGTATGGCTAACTAAGTTGTTCAACGACATCTTCCGGTCAAATAAAATGTCGTACGTGTGGAGAAGAAGTATATTAGTACCTATCTTCAAGAATAAAGGAAAATTTCAAAGTTGTACTAATTACAGAGGAATCAAGCATATGAGCCATACAATGAAGCTTTGAGTAAGAGTGATTGAGCAACTTAACAAAGATGACAAGCGTTACGAACCAATTTGGTTTTATGCCTGAACGATCGACTATGGAGGCGATTTTCTTGACAAGACAACTAATGGAGAGATATAGAGAGCAAAAGAAGGATTTACATATGATATTTATCAACTTGGAGAAAGCGTATGACAAAGTATCGAGGAAGGTCTTATGGTGGGCACTTGAAAAGAAGAAAGTCCCAACAAAGTACGTTAACCTTATCAAGGATATGTATGATAATGTTGTGACTAGTGTCAGAACATGTTACGCGAGACCGATGATTTGTCCATTAAGATGGGATTACATCAAGGGTCAGCCTTGAGCCCTTACATTTTTTCCTTAGTGATCGATGAGATCACGAAAGATATACAAGACAATATCCCTTGGTGCATGTTCTTTGTAGATGAAGTTGCCCTAATTGATGAAAGTAAGGTAGGGTGGGTAGAAAATTAGAGTTGTGGAGGAAGACTTTAGAATCAAAAGATTTTAGACTTAGTAGGACTAAGATCGAGTATATAAAATGTGAGTTCAGTGGCGTTCGATCAGAAGATGGAGATGTCAGTTTAGATGGACAAATAGTACCTAGAAAAAATACCTTTCGATATTTGAGATCAATGCTATAGAGCGATGATGAGATTGACAAAGATGCTAGTCATAGAATAAGAGCGGGTTAAGATACTTTATTTAGTCAAATATAATTATTTGTATCTAACTTGTTATATTTACTTAGTAATAACTATTTAGTAATATCTTAATTACCATCCAACTGTTTATTTACTAAGTCAAGTTCTTACGTACTCTAATATTTCTACATTCTAACTAGCCAAATATTTATCGTATATAACTAATTATCCTAAATATATAGCTAAGTCGTATAATATCATGTATAGGTGATATTATATAGTATGAAATAGATATAGAAAATAAAGAATTAAAGAAACAAAAATAAACTCAATAAAAATCATGTTGGTTACTTTTTAAATTTATTTGTGTTTATGTTTTGTGGGATCGAAGACCAGAGACTTATACGTCATTGTCGGAGCTCTCACGGTTCGGGTCATGTCGAAATCTCCCTTATTTATACCTTTTTCGGTCATCTATTATTTACGAGACCAATAAATTAATTATTTATGACCATTTATTCCATTTAGGTCGAGTGCCTTTTTATTTAAATCCAAAACCCTCATAATAGCCCACAATTCGAAAAGGAAGCCCAAGCCCGAAAAGGAACAAAGGCCCAATAATTAATCTATTATTCTTATTAAGGGTCCAGTAATGATCCAGAGGCCTAGTGGGCCACAGGGCCATTTATTACTTTAGTTCCTAAAGGTCCAGAGAAGGACATAAAGGCCTATCTCGTAAACCTCACAGGGGCAGATCAAAGCCCAACTCTCTCTTTCCCCCTCACAACTGAATTCAACCAGGCAGGCAAAAACCTGAACCGAGCATCAGTATCAGTACTGGTACTGGCAAGTTACCAGTACTGGTACCAGCCAGCATAAGCCCTCATTAGTGCACAAGCCCCAACAAAAATCTAGTCACAGTTCTACAACAGATCAGGGCCAAGTGCTAGAAAAAAATCAGACCACAGCAAGTATATCAACAAATTTCAGTTTCACTCGTGCCAGCCAAGTAACTGTTGGTACTTCTCACAAGCCAGCAACAAAGTATACCAGACTAAATTAAACACACATGGAATAAAGCTTGTGCTGGAAGTAATAACAGAGAGAGGAATTGTCTTTTTTGCGATGCACTTCAACTTGCATCATTTTCTGAATTATATTACTTATATAGGGAACCAATACATTTAATTATAGAACTAACCTTAGTTTAGAACTAATTACACAACATCCTAGCTCTCAATATAGAATGAACTAAATTAAGCTCCACTACTATTCTGTTTTAGTAGCAGCTCATACTAAATCCTAACATCCTAGATTTGCACAACACACATGCTAATTTTAGAAACTATTTTGAGACAACAAGATTAACTCAACAATCTCCTCCTTAAGCTTGTTGTCCTCCATTGACGAATTCACAAGCTTTAACCATCAATAGTGCTGGTTCATCATCCTGTTGTGCTGTAACAACATTCACTCTTTGATCTCTATGATCTGGCTCCGGACATTCTCTAGCAAAGTGTCCATATTCATTACAATTGAAACACTTGACCTTGGATTTATTGAAGTTATGTGGCCTTCTCTCATTGCATGTCCCTTCATCATTGTCTCGACCTCCATCTTGTTCGCGCCCACATTCACGACATCTACCTTGATGCCCTCCTCTCTTGGCGCCGTTGAAATCCTGATCCTTCTTTTTCTTTGTGTATCTTGCCTTCCACTCGGCTTGGGTGAGAAGAAGCTGTTCTCCTCCATCATTTGAATGCTTCCTTCCCTTTAGCCCTTCCTCGAAGGTTTTTAGCCTGCCAATCGCTTCTGAGATCGACATATTTTCCATATCACCGAACTGCTCGATTGTTCCAATAATTTGGAGAAATCTATCTGGAACTGCGCTGAACAGTTTTTCAACAACTTCGCTATCATCAAGCTTTGTGCCCAGTGAACGAATCTCACCCACCAGCGTGGTAAGCTTCATGGAATACTCGTTTATCGTCTCCGAGTCCTCCATGTGCATCTTGTTCAATTGCCGTTTCAGCACCTGTACACGTGCCTTCTTGACACGGTCTTCGCCAACTCGCATCTCCCTGAGTGCGTCCCAAGCCTCCTTTGTCGTCTGCTTCTCCGCGATTGCCATCATCACGTCATCTGGCACGGCTTGAGAGATGGCTACCATGGCGCTATTATCGTTGTCGTCATCTTTGTCTCCATCTTCAATCACTGACCATACCCCTAGCGAACGCAAGATTATCTTCATCTTGACAGCCCATATGCCGTAGTTCGTTTCGCTTAACATGGGATATTGGATTGCCATTGAGACTCCTCTTGCCCCCGGCTTGACGACTGCAACAGTCTTTGCTTGATCTCCATCACCTTCACCAGCCATTATTACCTTGCCAACCTTGGGCTCTGATACCAAATGTTGGTACTTCTCACAAGCCAGCAACAAAGTATACCAAACTAAATTAAACACACATGGAATAAAGCTTGTGCTGGAAGTAATAACAGAGAGAGGAATTGTCTTTTTTGCGATGCACTTCAACTTGCATCATTTTCTGAATTATATTACTTATATAGGGAACCAATACATTTAATTATAGAACTAACATTAGTTTAGAACTAATTACACAACATCCTAGCTCTCAATATAGAATGAACTAAATTAAGCTCCACTACTATTCTGTTTTAGTAGCAGCTCATACTAAATCCTAACATCCTAGATTTGCACAACACACATGCTAATTTTAGAAACTATTTTGAGACAACAAGATTAACTCAACAGTAACTAACCTATCACAATTCAAAGCTACTGACACACTACATGGATCAAACCAAGTAAACAACACACAAGCATTCACATAGAACAAGCACATAAAGAACCACAGAAACAACATAACAAGAGTTCAAGGTCGATTTAGGGTTCTAATCGTTTACTAGAATAAGGGACAGAGGGGGCTCGAGGGACAGAGACGCAAGGCCAAGGGTGCACCACCACGCCAGCCACAACACCTCCTCATTTTCTTCTCCCTTTACTTCTCCTCCTTTTTACTTTATTTCTTTCTTTCTCGAATTTTAAATTTTGAAGGAAAAGAACTTAGCTATCTCAGCACATGAGCCAAACCAGTAAAGGGAGGAAATGAAGGATCGCATGTCGTTTTATAGCAGGGAAAAGGTAGTGCTCGTGGTGGAGGTTGCAGCGTCCATGCGACGGGATTGGGGAGAGGTGGTTCATGTCAGCGCGAGGCAATAGAGAGAGTGTGTGCAAAGGGCTAAGCAACAAGATCATCTACTTAGTGGAGAGACACTCGAGTGCCCAAGCGAGACGAACAAGAGAGACAGGATTCAAAGAAAGAAACATGGCGGATGTAGCTTGAGACGGGATGGGAAAGAAGAGGTGAAGAAACGAGCATTCAACCTTGGTAGCTTCTACCAAGTTTTCAAAAAAAAGAAGAAACGAGCATTCAATGCCAGGAGAGAGAAGGAGACAGAGAGAGAGTCGAGAATTTTTTTATTGGTTTTTTCTGCCTCTCGAGATCTTCTGCATTTTCTTCTTTGCGTTGTTTTGTGTAGCCACTCGTTGTTAAGTCTCCTTCAACCCAACCAAAACTGCCACATCAAGTTGCACAAGATTCGGGTGTTTGGATTTCATGTGTAAGTTCAAGAGGGCGAAAATTAAAAATTTTGTCTCTATTTAACTCAATACACAAATGATTTTATTTAGATAACAATTGCAAGCAAGATTACACTATGGCATTTCATCGAACACCTCTTGTGCATCACCAAAAACAGAAAAATAGTCTATTTATTTCTTGCACAAGAGTGGATAAAAGTTATACCTAAAGAGATTGTAAAATCTCTTGGTAGAGAGGAGTCGATTCATCTTCTAGGTCTCTTGAAAAATCGTCATCTTCCTTCTTTGATCAAGGAAGGACCATTGTCCCTTGATTCACCTTGAACCTAAAACACCCTTAGATAGATGGATGTAGATGTTAGAGCTTAAATCCGACCACCTAGATCTTCAATCTTCAATGAACAAACTATTTCATTTGATGGCTACACCTTACAAGAGAAGGAAAAAAAATAATGGAATTTTTCTTTCTACACACAAAAGAGGAGAAAAAATGGTTACTATTCACGATTACTATTCATGCTACTGTAGCAAGAGAGAAAAAAAGTCATTTTTCATATCAAACATACTCCTTTATATAGTCATGCCCTAAGTCAACATTTGTATTAATTATTTATACAAATAGCTATGACTAATCTCTTGTTATTCTCTAATCATATTTTGCAAGGATTTAATTTATGAGTAAATAATATGACAATATTATTTTAATATGAAGTAATTTATTATTCTTATAATGCTCTCAAACATTATACAAAATAATATTCACATATTTTCTCATAAATTTATTTTATGATCTAAACATGTCATTTTACATGACATATTATTTTAACATTTTATCACATGCATTTTAACTCATACATCATGAGATTAAATACATCATACACAATGTAAAATACTTGTTGTTTATGTTCAGTTGGTGTGATCTTACAGAGGATCTACGTCATCTTGGGATATAATATAAAATACTTCATATTATGAACTATAAGAGGTTCTATCACTACATTATAGTCTTCCAAACGACATAGTCGTTACGTGCTTGATCCACTTGATCCGTGTCTATCCTTGTCTCATGATATTTTAAATAATATGCAAAATAGGATCGTGTTAGTTCTGCATTATATTCTTTTATTGGTCTCTCAATTGAATTATAAGTATAACTACATCAATTATATTGCTTGCAATATAATTTCACTTTATCAAGGGGCTCAGTAATATCATAACTCAAATAAGTAAGGAACAATAATAATATTGACATATAAATTTCTTCCGCACAAGTTGTAAATAACAAATTACTATATCATTCTAATCATTTGAATGGATCTTAAATAGCAATCACATTATATATTTCTCATATGAAAAACCTATATGTCTCATATATAAGATTCGAAGACACATTGAAAATATTAATGACACAAAACACAATTCATATAATGTTCCATCGAGTTAGGTCATGTTTAGTATATAAAAACCATCATTTTATATACTCATGTCATTGAATGATAATCACTTATCAATATTTATAGAACTACAATGTACTTTCAATTGACATGACAATCTTCATTGTAAATAATGCTCCCTTTAATTACCACGATTGTGAACATTTTTAGTATTATATGTTTTGATCTAAAGAGTTATATGGTTCAAGACCACGAGCATCTTCTCGAACGCTTCTAAAGATATAACATATCAATCTCATGGAACATAAATGTATAATAACATTTAAAATCACAAACAATTCATAAATTTGTTATCAAAAAGATAACTTTCAAAACACACAACCTTCATCGGGCACAGAACTTCGAGGCAGGGAGGTGAAAGGTTGAGTGGGATCGATATTGTGGCCTCCCTTGTGTGCACCTTCGTGTGGCGTTCTTACTGCAAGACACATGGATGACTCGTCGGGTCAAACCAGGCTGCAGCACGAAACATTGCTAAGTTTCAGGATTTATTTTACAGCTTCTAGATTGTACAAGGTCGGATTAATGCAACCGAACGTGTTGCAAGTTGAAATTGAACGTGAAACGAGCCGAATGACTCGTTAAAAAATTTCAAAATTTTATTTTATTTATTAAGGTTAATTAAATAGATTTATAATTAGTTAAAATTGATGAAAAGTTGGATAAAGATTTGCACAATCATTATTTAATTTGTGAGTTTTATTTATATATGCATTTTAAGCATATAGCTATTTTTCTTTTGCATATATAATTTTATATATGTGTATTTCATCTTTTTATATTTTAAAGTTTTACTAATGTACAAAATTGTTAATTATTTTAGTTATTGATTTAGTATTTTAAATTTGTTCAATATTTTAATATTTTACGGGTTTCACAATATCATTGTCAGCAAGTGGGGCGTTGCATATTAGATGCTTGGTCAATTCATTATATATGGTTGTCAAAAACATATATATGAACAATAAATAAATTTGAAAGGATATCGATTATTCAACAAACCTATATAGCTCACAAATTAGAAGGGGTTTCCCATCTTATATAGGATAAAAAAATTCCCGGGTATACATTTATAGGCATTAGTTTCAATTTGTCAGATCACGTATCTTTAAAAAAATGCCCCTAAATAGAGGTCAATTGTCAAAATGCTACTAAATAAGAGACTAATTGTCAAAATGTCATCCGATAACAAGAAATAATCTAAATGCCACTAAAATCTAACTTAACTTACTTTTATGTCATTAACTCTAATTTGATTCAATTAAAAAATTAATTAATTTCATAATGCCTAAACTATCCTTACTGACATTTATACCAATAATTATTATGAGAAAAGAAGACAAGTTTGGGTGCTTTGACCTGGAGTCAAGGATAAAATTTTATCCTTCGATCAAACTGTATCACTCTTTAGTACAAGGGAAATTTATTTTTGAGTACATATATATTCAATACAAATCCTAAAACTCAGTTTCCTTCTATATAAATAAGAGATCAATTGTCAAAATGTCATTCAATAACTTAAAATAGCTAAAATATCATTAAAATCGTTATTAAGTTATCTTTATGTCATTATCTCTAATTTGATTCAAATAAAAATTAAATTAATTTCAAAATACAGAACTAACCTCTCCCCTATCTCTCCAACCCAACAGTCGCACACAGAAGAAAAAGAAAAGAGGGAATTTCTTGAATAACTTTATGTGCTTCTTCAAAAAGCATCTTGACAACTTGACCAGCTGGTACAATTTCTCTAATAAGTCCGACTCCTTGACCCGCATACATAACCATGATTTTTAAATCATCACCTGTGGTTGTTGCATATGGAACTGTACCAGCAAAGCATCGAATTTCTTTAGGCTGGAAATTCACAAGAAATTAATTTGCACATATTAAACTTGATCAGTCAATGGAAATAAATTCCTTCAAAACTGGTTGTTTATGCAAAGAGGTAACTGCTGCACTCACATCAGTACTCGCACAAGATTTTCAAACTCACAATTAGTGCTGGTGCGGGTTTGAAGACGATGAAGCAGAACCAAAAAAATCGAAACCGTCAGAGGTGGAGGCCGTCAGAGGTGGCTAGAGTTTGGTCTTCATCTCCCTCTTTTCTTTCTCTTCTCTGTGCTGCAATGGAAACAAAAAAAAAATTGTCTCTTGGGTTGGAGTGGGTTGGAGAGATAAAGGAGAGGGTAGTTCTGACATTTTGAAAATAATTTAATTTTTAATTGAATCAAATTAGAGATAATGACATAAAATAACTTAATAATGATTTTAATGACATTTTGATAATTGAGAGACAAATTTCCCAAAAAAAAAAAGAACACACAGAGCTTGCAAGTTGTGACTTTGCAAGTACCATTTGAATTTCCTAATTAAATTTAAACCCCAGCAATGTACTCAACAGTCCAACTCTTGAACAGGTATATCGAAAATTCCAAAGGGTGACCACTCCTGATAGCATGAACTTTGCATTACGGAAAGCTGAGGACATGCAATTTTCAGAAGCTGCTGTCCTGAGAGGAGCTACAAAGCTAAGCAGAGTTTCCTCCGGAAGGGAGTTCATACAAGCTGAACTGCAGAAATTTCACCGTGCCCTAATGAACAGAAATGCCAATTGGGAAGATGCTGGTTCCAACACTGCTGAAAAGGTTTGTGCAGCGCAACTTGAAAATGTGAGCAACACTACTGAAAAGACCATCCACACGTTCCTCAATGAAGTTGATGACAGAATCATACCTTTTCCCCTACCTGTGATCTGTTCCCAGAGGATAAACACCAAAGCGGTGAACTTTTATGCTCTCCATAAGCTCTCTCTAGAAATTAAGGATCTCAAGCAAAATGTAGCAAATATCAATGTCGAGGATCTCAAGAAAAATGTAGATAATATCAATGTCCAGGATCTCACAGAACTTAGCAACAGTGAGATCCTTCCATCTGGTAGGCAGTCCCATCCAGGAATCGATGAGGCCAAGCTTTTCGGCCTTGAAGTCTTCCGGAACAAAATAATTGACAACTTTCTTGGTCAAAGCCGTAAAATCCTTGTTGGAGGAACAGTTCAAGGGTCTGCGAAATTTGTTCTGGCGGAGATGATATACCAGAGGTTCTTTAAATTTTATAATCCTTTCTTGTTACGCTTAACAAGTTACATGATCTTTGTACATAGTACGTACCCCTATTGGTTAAAAGATTGTCGAAGTACAAATGTAAAATATAGTTTGTTTCGTATATAGATCACCACTGATTGTCATATTCATTTTATCGAAATGTGAACTATGCATAACAAATTAACAAGGGACAATAATTAAGCTCTGTTTTCTGATTGAACTAACGACGTATCCACTATTATATTTGTCAATTATCCCGGAGGCAGTTTGTAGGCAATTCTTAAATGAAAAAAAATTCTAAAAACATTTATGGTTGTAATCATTATCCCAGAAGCAGCAACAGAAGGAGCATATATAGGAAGGTCAGGTCTTGTACTCGATAGACTTAAATTTAGGAGAAACGTTAAAAGTTTTGGTAGTGGCGTCGGTTCTTATATGTATACATTACTAAAATACTACTGTGTTCATTTTGCAGCTCTGAGGTGAAGGACCACTTTGCATATTGCTTTTGGATAATTCCTCATATTTCTCTATTCAAGACAATTGATATCTTGAGAAAGATGTTGTTGAAACTAGAGATTATTACCGATTCATTGGACATCCATAGTCAAAACGATTTAATTTCGATGCTCAATGACTGCTTGAAGGGGAAAAGGTGTCTATTTGTCATTGATGAACATTGGGAAGAATTATGTACCATTTTTGAGAATATTGCTTCTCCAGATGGACATGGTGACAATAAGGTGTTAATAATTACTGAAACAGAAAGAAACAATTTGGATGACAATTGCGTGCTGCCATCCTTAGAGACGTCCCAGAGCTTAACGTTGGTGAGAAAACTGGGTAAAAAAAAAGCAGACTCTCCTGAAATTCGAGATTATCCTCGCCTTTTCAGTGGGGATACCTCACTTCCAGGATCTGTAATTAAAGATGATTTCTTTTGTCATAAAACCCTTTTGAGTTGGGCAGGTGAAAACCAATTGTTTCCTATTATCTCCCGTATCTTTTCTCAACTGCCAAGTTCTCTTAAGACCTGCTTTGCATACACGGCCGCTGTTTTCCCTTACGGTAGCGTGGTTCATGCTACTTCACTACTTCGACTATGGATTTCTGAAGGAATTATACCACAGGAAGAGGGACAAACAATGGACAACATTGCCAAGAGTTGTTTACAACATCTGGTACAAAGGTATTATATATGGCAAATTGTTAATTACTAGATAGGTTGAATAATCGTTAAATTATTGTGTTAGCTGATCATAAGATGTCCCGCACTTAGTGCCTTATATTCTTTTTTGTTGTGATTAATTAATTCTAAACATGGCAAATTGTCAGGGGTTTGCTGCATGTTATCACGACATACTACCATAATCAAGCAAATCAACCGGTTCATAGTGTCATTATACATCTTAATCTTCACCATAAGTTCAATATGGCAGCTCGTGAAAAAGAAAAATCTGGAAATAAATGTACCACTTGGGAAAAAGAAATTCTCCCTGTCGAGGCCATTCGAGTTAAGGATGATTTTGACATTTCGAATTACCTGGAAAGATCAGTCAATGACCCCACAAGGACAAGGTGTCATCGTTTGGCATTACACCTCCCCTATCAGTTCAGCCACTTCTATCCCTTCATCGAGGAACCCATGGTGCAGGAATGGAACTGTCCAAACCTCCATTCTTTGTTCTTCTTTGGTTCTGTTGCATCATTACTATGTCGTCCGTTTACTTACCTGAGAGTTCTAACGGTATTTTACGCCAACGTTCAATTCCCAGAGGAGGATACACCATGCGCATTGAACGGATTAATTAACTTGAGGTATCTGGGATTCATAGTGTGCATGGTAGAAGGAGGATCTCTGGGGAAAGCACTTGGTCGCTTGACGAAGCTAGAGACCCTGGATTTATCAGACTCCATTGTTTCTGGATTATCAGATTTCATAGAAAATAATACTACAGTCACTGTGGTGGGTCCTGTTAGTGAAGAATTGCAGAAATTCTGGTCCCCAATACCAGATATGGCACAATAAGTTTGAAGTTGCTCAAATGAAATGATGACTGCTTTTCTTATTTTTCATTTGTGTTTTAATTTCATCCCTTCAGATTTTAATTATAAACTTGAATTTGTGTTAAACCATTTTTGTACTCCATGTAGAACGTGCTTGCATTTCAAATTTGCATTATCCTGTATGAACTATGAACCATAAAAAACATTGTGCTTCTATTAAAAAAAATAAGAGCACCAATTAAAGAGAGAGACCAGCTTGATCAATGTTACAGAGATAATTAGACCGAATGCAATTAATAATTACCACAATCAAGTCGTATGATTCCGCATATGTTTCTCAAATTTGTTATATATTAAAAGACAAACGAACGAGCTATTTTCATGTTTTGATGCGCACAGTAAATTATGTTTTTACAGTGTGTTTGTCAGTAAAAAGTACCTTGTCACTAATCTAGAATGCGAGCAATTTGGTCAATTTCAATTTATTAAAAGGCTCTTAATGAATGAAATGAAGAAAAAAGAAAAGATAAAAGAATGAAGACTGTATTTTAATGGAGAAATGAACTATTTTGATGTTTCATTGTTTTGATTGAAATATTAAATTCCCTCAAAATTAAAAGCACAATAAATAAAGCCCAGAAATATTTAAAAATAAGAAGTCACCAATCAAAGAGTATCAAAGGCCCATAATATAAATCGAGCCCAATCCAAACCGATGGGGAATTCTTCGGTATCAAGCTCTCTTCTATCGTACTTAAAATTTGAAATTAAAAAATTGCAGAGGAAGTGTTATGCAAACAGAGATAAGATACCTCGCTTTTCTCGATAGACAACAGCTTCCACGTGACGCTAAGTTGCCCTCTTAGATCTTGCTCTGATCCTCTATGACTATACTATTTATTGTTTCATTGAAGAACACTACCAAAAACATAAGATCTCGTGTGTTAGTGCATAGTTGGAGCCACAGAAGATCCGAAATTCGGAAAGAGAGGCCGGAGTACAGTCTAACCTGCTTCCTCCTCGCTTTGTCCTTTTGCGCCTTCTTTTCACTTTCCTAATCGCCATTTCCAAAATCAATGTCTCCCTCCAGTACCCTTTTTCCTTAGATTATTGAATTCTCACTTGATTTTGAAAATAATCCGGATTATTTATAAAATTTGCATTTGATCTTTCATAATGAAAATTTAAAATCCATAAAGAACTAAGTTAAATAGATTTATTCGAATTTTCTAAATGTTATTTAATTTTGTTTTTTTACCAAATATATGTGTTCACAACAATATTATTTAATTTTCCAAGTATTATTTAATTTTGTTTCGAAATGTATGTTCACAAAAATTAACACTCACAGTTATTAAATAACTTAGTTTAATTAAAATTATGTTTTTAGTATATGCATTTATAAAATAAAATAAATGGAGTCACCTATAGTTTCCACTAATTTTGTAATTTTGGGCATTTTAATCAAAACATGCAATGAATTCACTTTTGAATTTCAACTTTTATCAAATTTAAATTTTCATTGCATGTGAATCTTATAATAAAATTTTATAGACACAATATAGACTATGCTATAATTCAATTCGATTTGATATTATCCTTGTCACCTTATGCTTGATTGACCACAAGCAGTCACTAATTTTGGTCGACCTTTTTTTTCTCTCTTTTCGTTTTATTGGTGGATATGAGTTTTCTATCATTACATTTTTGTAGGTTAAATTTATGTCTACGATTTTACATAGTTACTAAAATCAAGTCTAAAATATTAATTAGCTAAGTCGTGTTTAAAATTTTGTATGATGGTTCATATTTTTACTTAAAATTCCCATAAAAAGATTATATTTTCAAATACAAGAAATATCACGTTTCATATCTTACTTGTCGATTGCATAAGAGCCGAAATTTTCAATAATAAAAAAATAAGACAAAAAATACCAGAGTGACAAAAATCTGACCAAATTCACTAAAATGATCTTTCTGATACCAGTCGCTCTCCAGTCCCGACACCCTTAGCAAGGATATCTGATAATGACTGACCCTTGGTTTTGAAACTTTAACTATTTTTTTAAGAGATGGTAGTAGAAATACTTAGTATCTCATATAGTACTTAACTCGGTCTTAAATAAATCAAGTAATCCATACAAATTTCTTGATCTAAACTATTCAAATTACTCGTGAGACTTGAGAGTTTAGATTAATTAGATATTATCTTCTACCATTTGTATTACTTTTGCTTGATTCTATACTATTATGTGTAAAGATGTCAAGTTCAACATTTGTAATTGACTTTTGGAGATTAGTGCATCGGACCAAGGCTTATTATCGCAAGAAATGGAGATGCCGGAGACCCAGAGTCGTAGGCTAGTCCAAGGGGCACGTCGAACTTCATCAACACATTGAGCTCTTTTCTCTCTATCTCTTTCCCTTTATCTCTTCTCAATTTACTTAATTGCATTTGTCTATTGCTTGAGAATTGATTAGTAGGAATAGAATTGCTAGAATTGGTAAAATTGTTAGTTTGGTCATAATTTTGACAATTACAATTGAACCCCTCTTTGTTGGTAAAATTGAAAATTGTTATATAACCTAGGTGCCTAGATTATCAGTCGAGACTATAACTAGTTTTTTCTATTGTTGCAAGTCATTATATTGTAGATATTCGAGTTTATTTTTATCGTGTTAAGTTTGTTTTGCGGTAGAAGAGAGTAGTGTCTCAAATTTGACTACTTCATAAACATAAGTCTTTATTAGCTATTTTTTATATCCAACTTCGTTTGTTCTTGTCGAAACTATAAAGTATTTTAATGTTGTAGATATTCGAATATATTTTCGTCGTGTCAAATTTATTTTGCACTCGGAAAGACGGTTATCTCAAACTTGGCTCAATAAAATTTATATATAGTTAATTAATATGATAAAGTTTGAATTAAAAACAAAATGATTTACACTTAGATGGTCTGGCACATTTTCTACTCACATTTGTTTTTTTTTCCTAACAGGTCATAAGCAAATATCTCTTCATGCATGCATTAATTTCCTTTCAATCAAAAGCTTCGAATATTTGTTAACTACGATTCCGAAGTCTATATCTTCGAATTAGTTTCGGAAACAGTAATTTCAGAATTAATTTTGAGAAACATAGTTACGTAGTTAATTCCATAATCAGTGATACTGAAAAGGTCATTTTAGTAAATTTTCTCAGATTTTTGTCACTATGGTAATTGTCACAATTGAATTTATTTAAATTGTAATTGTTAAAATTTCAAAATAAACATTATGGATTGTCCTATATTCCTATTCCTCCTCTTGTTTATTTGATTGAAGCAGTGCAAAGCGACAGTGTGACATATAATATGCATTCGGAATATTAACCCCAGCAACAGCATCAGCATGATTCACCACACACATAAATTCCTGTCCTTTGTGAAATGGAGAGAACCATAATTAATGCAATCCTGACACAGTCACACTCAGTCCCTGCTCCAGCTTCGCCTCCACTCACTCTCTCTCTCTCTGATAGTGTGATAGTGTGATGCGATGCGATTCAATTTTGAAACCTTAAACCCAATGCCCCCAACAATGCACAACCCCTCTCTACCATTGCTTCTCCTCCTCTACCTCTGCATTGCCATTGCTACCCCCATCCCCATCGCCGTCGCCGTGCAGTCGCTCTCCAGTCCCGACACCTCTCCTCTGCTCTCCTTCAAATCCTCCGCCGATCCCTCCGACCGCCTCCTCTTCCCTCCGCGCTCTCCCTCTCCCTGCCAATGGACTGGAGTCTCCTGTTCTCCCGCCGCCCGGGTCACCCGCTTGGTCCTCGAGTCCCTCTCCTTAAATGGCACATTTGCCGACTCTACCCTCGGCTGCCTCGACCAGTTGAGGATTCTCAGTCTCAAGTTCAATTCCCTCACAGGTACCATCCCCGACCTATCCAACCTCACCAATCTCAAAGCTCTCTATCTCGACCACAATCAGTTCTCGGGTCCATTTCCTGTTTCCATTCTCTCCCTCCACCGCCTCAGGACACTTGATCTGGCCAACAATTTCTTTACTGGGTCGGTACCGGCTGGTCTCACCAGGCTTGAACGATTAGTCGTGTTACAACTCGAGTCAAACCGTTTCGTTGGTACCGTGCCTCCATTCAACCAATCCTCTTTAAAATCTCTCAACATGTCCAGTAATAATCTTACCGGCCCGGTACCCGCCACTGCTGTGTTGTCTAATTTTGGATCATCAGCTTTCATGGGTAATCCTGGTTTGTGCGGAGAGGTTGTTAGGCGGGAATGTAGGTCACACATTTCCTTCTTTCCTCGTGGTGGTACTAAGGCACCTTCTCCGGCATTACCACCTTCTGCTAATGGCTCGAGACAAGGGTTTCTTCTCTCAGAATCCTCGGCCACACCTTCAAAAAGCCCACACAAGCATGCAATTCTCGCAATTGGTTTCATGTCTGGCGCAATATTCTTAATTGCATTTTTAACACTCATCTTAGCTGTAAGGAAGATGAAGAGAGCGAAAATAACGGGTCATGGGAAAATTCACACACCTGAGAAAAGCGCGAACGACAGCGAACAGATGGCTGCAGAAGATCCTGAAGAGCCCACAACAGCGATGATAATGGAAATACCGGAAGAAAAAGATAAAGAAAAGGAAAAGGCCAAAAGCTTGGGAAAAAGCGGGTGCTTGACTTTCTGCGCAGGGGAGGCACCTGGGTACAACTTGGAGCAGCTAATGAAAGCATCAGCGGAGATGCTTGGAAGAGGGAGTGTAGGTGCAACATACAAGGCGGTATTGGATACCATGATGATTGTATGCGTGAAGAGGCTTGATGCAGGTCGGATCGGGCTAGCAGGTAAGGAGGATTTTGAAAGGCACATGGTGGCAGCTGGGAGGCTTCGTCACCCGAATTTGGTACCACTTCGTGCATATTTTCATGCCAAGGAGGAGAGGTTGCTCGTTTATGATTATCAGCCCAATGGGAGTTTGTTTTCTCTGTTACATGGTATGTTGTTATGTCATTTTTTATTGTTTGTAGCTTCATTCAGAATTTGTTTGTTTTCTTTTATTCAAAATCTAATCAAACAGTGTCATACTCTTGGACCTGGATAGTACTATATCGTACCTGTCATCTTCGGTATTGGTGTGGTACTATATGCTTTGGGGCGGCCTATACTGATGGAAATTTTATTTCCATGATTTTATTTACACTTAGTGGATAAAACATAATTCAATTTTCAAAATAGACGATCTTATGAGTTTGGCCTAAATAATCTGAACCACGGATACTTATGGTGTTCAGGCCAGATTAGATGAACTTGATTGCATTAATACAGGAGACGCACTACAACTTTGTCTCAACCACCAAATTATTGAGACATAGTAAATGAAATAATAAACAAATTGGGACAAAATAATAGTGACACTGCAACATGTTCTTGCACTCTGTTTAACTACGGTAGTCGGTAAGTTGGTATTACATTAGGTTACACCAGTATATGCAACTTGCTAGTTGCTACTACGGTAGTACCTCCTACCATCCATGATTCCTTTGATGCATTGGTATCTGATATTCTACTTTATTGATTATTTTGGAAATCCCTCAGCTCAAGCATGTCAAATAAACAGTTGATAACCATAAAAATTAGAAAGGCCAAAAACCTACAAGGACCAAAAATTGCAAATGGAGAAAGTGTCTTTTAGTTTAGGACACGCCGTACTTGTACTGCCAGTGAAAGGTTTTAATCTTTAGCATTTTGATTTACTAGGATCAAAATCTTCACGTGCAAAGCCTCTGCATTGGACATCATGCCTAAAAATAGCAGAAGACGTAGCACAAGGTCTCTCGTACATCCACCAGGCATCACGTCTGGTACATGGCAACATCAAGTCATCAAATGTGCTTCTTGGCCCTGATTTTGAGGCATGCCTTGCCGACTGCTGTCTTTCCTTTCTCCTTGATGAACAATTTTCTGAACCAGAAGATGTATCGAGGTTCTATCGGGCCCCAGAAACCAGAGAGTCAAACATGAACCTTACACCCAGGTTTTGCAAACAGCTTTGGATAATTCTTTTGTTTGCTTAATATTTGCACTTATTTCTTTTGATTAATATCTATGCAAGAAAGTACAAAATCAACCTTCATCACATCGACCTGTACAATTGATAACTTCTTCAATGGTTCCAAGTTTTGAAAAACTGACATGATGAAAAGGATTGCAAATTTCATTATGGCCACCTTGGTGAATTAGAGTACTAATTTGTGTATTCATGCTGGTACAACATCATCACACAGCCAAAGTAATAACTTTTTGCTCTTTTACAGGTCGGACATATATGCATATGGTGTTCTTCTTCTAGAACTACTAACAGGTAAATCACCTCTAGACCACCACGACCTGGTCTCAAAAGACCTGCCGGCGTGGGTCCGGTCTGTTAGAGAGGAAGGAGAAAGTGTAGATGATGAAAGATTAACAATGATTGTCGACATAGCTGCAATATGCATTCGGCTGTCTCCAGAAAGTCGGCCGACTGCATGGCAAGTGCTGAAGATGATCCAAGAAGTAAAGGAGGCCGAGACTGGAGATGGAGATGATGACAGTGATTTGAGCGCTAGTAATTCTTAGTTCCCTTTTTTTGTGCTTGCTTTTGCTTCTTTCCTTTTTGTTTTCCTTAGTTCATGTTTTATTTTATTTTTGTTTCGTTAGGCTGAGTCTATTATTATTATTATATCTAGTGGGATGTTAGTTAACATCACTATTAACAAGTAGTGTGCACATCCAGTGCGCATGTTGAAATTATTTTTGCCTAGTTCCTACAAATAAGGATGTTCAAGTTACTTGAGATTTAATTAATTTTGATATAGTGAAGCTAAGGTACGTGCCTCTGAATGAATTGCGATCAGCATATTTTAGTACCAAGAACATTTTAACTGATAAGTCTTGTCTTTTGTGTAAGGAACAAATTTAACTAGTTTATTGGTTATTGGCGCGAAGATTTGCCATTCGAGCTTTGAAAACAGCTGTATGATAAAATACTTAAGAAACTTCCACAAGGTCTATGAAAAAGAAAACCTAATACCACAAACTTCTCAATATAAAAAGTTTAAAGAACATTTCCTCTAGCAAGATAAATGACAAAAAGGAAAAAAAAAAAAAAAAACAGCATCCTAGCTTACATGGTATGTAACGTTCAACTAAATAATTTGTACTAAACTTCGCCAAAATGCTCCTGAATTAAACAGTAAATTAAACATCCAAAATTTGTGTCTGCTTAATCTGGCAAAATTTAAATGTTTCCTTTCGATTCTAGACATGTGAAATATCATGCGGTTTTTTGTTTGGCTGAAGTTGAAGCCAGGTACGACAGCGTCCTGTGGCCAACGAAGAGTAAAAATGCACCAAGAATTCCAACTGCCTTCAATGTTGTAAACAGATCCAACTGGGTACCAAAACCACATTTTAACAACAAAAAGACTAAGTAAAGATCTCGTTTATTTTAGACTTCAACATGTAGTAAAACCATAGCCTAAAAATAGTGCTAACCATGCAACATGAGAAACAAAATATTATGTATATACCATTGCAAGCAGAGATATATCTAAGTATCATGCATATACACTTGCAACTTTGATATTTATCTTCCTGCCTCCTAAAGATATACCTGACCTACTGTAGTTTTTATGAAGTCGACCCGTGCTTTCTTTACATTAATTGTGAAGAGGGAAATTGTTAATTGGGATTTTGAGATCTGACTGGTAAAACTAAACTGCCTGGAGATAAACCATCTTTCAAAGATGAATAAAATAATAGAAATATAAGTAATGAAGAAAAAGACCTTAAGCCAGAAAAGGACATATAGCAGCAAAACAGCACCGATGCCCCCATGAAATAGCACGGCAAAAGCTGCTGGCACAGTTGAAGATGGAAAGCCCTTGAAATTCACTCCAATGCGTAGTAGCTGTCATTTTTTACATTTCAAAGTTATAGTTCTTCCCATCAAATCAATCATTAGTACAAAAGAACAATTAATTATGATTTATTTATTTTAAGGTCAGATGTTATACTTGATAAAGAAAAGTAGCAGCAATCCACAAAATGAAGGCATCCTACACTAAAGAGGGTATAGCCCGTATGGGTATGCTAAATCACAAAAGGTACAGGCAGTCAAAAGAAGGTACACTGATGGCAGCTTGAAGATGTACATATTTTGAAGACAAAACCAGTCTCTTGTTTAATTTTTCTGTTTAATCAAGGGGGAAACAAGATAAAAAAACATACCCCAATCAAGAAAGCTAAGAGAGGGAGAAGAGTAAGGCCCATAAAGCCAAGAGAAAGCTCCCGAGGCGGTCTCTTTTCAGGTGAACGGAAGATGTGGGATATCTCCTTTTTTGGCCCGAACCGAGATAAGGGGTCAACAGGCTGAACTGGTGGTTTAGCTGCCTTCTCAGGTACCTCTGGTAGGTCGAGCTCAATTGAACCAAGGGACCTCAGAAATGAATTTTCCTGTTAGTTACACCAAAACATAATATTTATTCAATAAATCATTGCAATATGAGATTTATGTCAATGAGTAATGCAAAAGAAGAACAAAATAAAAATATTAAGAAAGGAAAATAGACCATGACAGCATCACCAACTGCTAGTTCAATGTTGTATCTCCCTGACAAGTAATAGAATTTCTCCACCAGCCCAAGAAAGTTCTGAAAATAAAAATTTTATCAAAAAATGTGTCTTGTAAGACTTCATAGTTCATATAATAACTACAACAGTTTTTTTTCCAATCATTTACGTATTAGATTAAGCAAAGATGCAAAGTGCAAACATGTGAACATCATGTGCTTTTAAGCTAGGAATTACAGACTACTGATATTTGTATATATATATTTAAATTTTAAAGGGTAAATTTTCTGGGAGGTGACTGAACTCTGCATCAAATCCATATTTGGTCACTGAACTTTGATATATCTCCCTGCTTACAAAAAAGTATAAAAAATATTTTCTATTTACACGCTGCAAATTGTGACTGCCTTTTGCAAGCAAACAATGGGCACTTCCAACCAATTACCACAGATCATTGTCCTTTTACGACTTCAGATAAGGCAGACACATCTAACTTATTTCTTTTTTTACAAACTGTTGCTTATGATAGTGTGTCATAGATGCTTCATATTCCTAAGGTGAGTTCTTCAACAGATTGAACATCAGCAGAGAAACAAAATTAAAATCAATCATTAATGAATATATGAATATATTGTTATGAGATAGCTTCTTTGGGACTAAGGGCTTTATTGTTGTTATTGATTGTTATAAGAGAGCTTACAAGGACAAGCTTGTACTGCCTTGAAGAAGTGTCTGGAACAAATAGATGCTCAACATTGGATTCATGCTTCAGTTTCACGATCATCTGAAAATGAAATGATCAGTTTCATATATTAGAAAATGAAAGATATCTTTCATTTTGAACAAAAAGGATGAAATAAGTTGCTAAATTGCTAAACTAAAAACCTGATGAGGCTTAAAACTGTGTCCAAGGGGAGTAGTTAACTGGAGCGAAAATCTCATCTTCTGTAAATGGTTTGCTGACAGAGAAACCAAGGAATCCTTCGATAGATCCAATCTGAACGAAAACAGAAAAGTTACAAAGATAAGTACATTGTTTACATATGACAATAACTTGAGCCAGCCCTACAATTTATTTAATTCGTATCATTTTGCTAATCCTTTTGCAAGTTCGGGGTACCCCGCTTATGGAGGGCTAATAGATCCAATTATTGTGAAGAAAAGAAATACAAGGTCAAATTCTGACCAAGTGAAATATTTCATATAAAAACTTATAACTGAAAAAAGAATGAAAACCAGCATGCACGCATATTTTCAACAATCAGGGCAGAAATGCGAGGTTGATACAGACCTTACCCCAACTGATTGCCACCCCTAAGATGTCTACATACAAAAAAACAGAAGAAAATATTCCAAGTAAAAGAGATTACTTCTTTACAGATTCAGAAGATGCATCACTATCAGAAATAGCAATTTCTGCCTTGTCGATTTTAATATATCCCGTTAAAAATGTTGTCACGCTAATTTGGCCTCCTGTGGCATAGAGCTCTGCATTCTCTGGATCATTCACTGACACCTATCAAGAAAAATAGTTAAATTATGATTGCACTAAAAGAAATCAATTTACTGTGGGAGACAGCTTTATTAACACCCTACCTCAAAGATCAAAGAGTATTTTCCAACATCTATCTTCAGTTGAGAGAGATCCAAGAAATGGATTCTATTTTCTGGGTCATATTCCAGTTCCTGCAATAATAAAGAGATTAAAAGATATATATGTCAGCTAAAAATAGGTCAGATGAAGCATCTATTTCTTTCCATTTTCTTTATTTTCATTTTGTTAAATCTCGTTTTGTCTTGTTACGGATTTTGTTCTCATTTTGGAAATCATCCCAACAAGGATACTGGTTTCTATCTTATAATAACAGAAACCACATCTTATACATTCATCACATCTATGTCCCAAATAAAACCCAATGAGGCAGACTTCCATTTTTATCCAGCGGTAAAATATAAATAAGAAAAAAAGTATTTATTCAAAGACTAAGCTTACCTCACACAACTAAAAGCCTCAATAATCCCTTAAATAACTTGTACAGGGTTCAGAATTTTATCCCAGACGTTGTAAAATTCTCCAAGAACTACTATGTTGCATACCAGTCTAATTTAAGCCCAGACAAGCATCAGAGAGCTAAATTCTTGATGCTGTACTTTTATAGCTCAGAATCAAACCTGATGAAAAACTTATTTACTATGTCGTGTTGAGTAAATGTAGCAACAGTCGTATTTAAATCTTTAACTTAAGAGAATACAAAAATATAACATATGAGACAGACAGACTGACCGACCAAGAGAGAGAGAGACTCAGCTTTACCTTCTTCTCAAAGGAAATTACTTCCTTTGAGTCTGGTGTTAAAACTTTCAGCAGACTAACAGTAAGAGGAGGTGCAGGAGAACCAAAGACAGTTGTTACTTCAACCTGAAAAACAGTCAAAACACATGCACAAAATTATACAAGGGAATCCGTGTCATATTAGTGGCAGATGAAATAATACTCTAAAACATCACAAGGGATGCATCTTGAAAGATCTACCTTGAGTTGATCTTTTGAGGTAAGAGAAAGAACTGTAGCAGGAAAAGAGAGAATCAAGGGAACTGATACCCTGTAAAAGTGTGCAAAATTAGATCGATTTGTTAAATGTTTACTCAGAACATGCAAAAAAATGTTAAGGTATTTATGGAAATAGAAAAGCAAAGATATCAAAATCAACAAATTAAATTCACCATTAATGCACCGTCATTCTCTTAAGCTTCTAAAGCAACAAAACTAATGATATAATTTCATGTAATAGAACTTCCGAATTCAAAATTAGAATACCGGTTGTTTTCCAAGGACGCCAAGGAATTGATCTGATAAAAGAAATCCTTTGCAGTACCAGGAACACCTATGCTCAGAAAGAACTTGGCCAAACCTAATATTTTCTCACCATCAATCTACATAAGGCAAAGACTTTCTATCAGCTTTTCAAAAGGTCAGAAGTACTTAGTGTTTTATTTACAAAACCACAAAATTGCGGCAAAGAAGAGATATATCATATTCTAATATAAAGCATGAAATGAGTCATATATGCATTTTGTCCCCTAACTCCTTTCAGGATACAAAACTAACTACGAATTTTCCTAATTTCCATAAAGAGGAATTTAAAATGTCTTAGTTGAAGATGGAAATAGAGGAGGAAAAATGATATTTCATACTAAGACAGACATTATCCAATGCATGCATAAGATTAAGACACATTGGACTCCCTAGAGGACATATAACCATTTAGTTCAATAAAGCTTCCATCGCAAACATGCCAATTTGCATCATGCAGGTTTTCATAATATTTTTAGCATATAATGTAAAACATTTTTTAATAATTGGAAACATAGTGTATGTTTGTATCACATTTGTAAGAAAAAATAGTATGATAATATGATCTATTTACATTTAATTTCAGTAAATGAGATAAAATTTGAAAGCATAGCTTACATTCAGTTTTTCAGAAGAAACTGCAGCGAATGTAGTAACTCCACTTACTACAGAAGCAGAGGTAGCAAGGGGACCCTTATATTGATCTGGGTCAACATTCTTCTCATCAAAGTACAGGGTTCCATCATCTACATAATTTTAAAAACAATTGCATGTTAGAACAATATCAGTCAAAGTAAATTTTAGGCGTTAAAATTCTGGAAATTACCATAGAGTTTAACTCTGTTGAACAGCTTGGTGATGTCCTTCTTCACAACTGCAATCTGCCAAAAAAAGGTACATAATAACAAGAAATATGACATGTTGCATAACTAAAAGAACACAAATAGTAAATATAAGCAGCTCACATACCTTTGACTGATCGATATCTGATCCAGCCAGTGAAACAACTGATGCCAGAGCTTCAAGTGCCATACCTGTAACAAGTAGCATGACAAATATCAACAGATTAATAGCATTCAGCAAAACAAACTGTAAGGTACCGAGCAACTAGCTAGGTACCAGCTCAAAACTCAAATTCAGTTTTTGTGTTCTCTTCTCATTTATCTAATTGTTTAGTTCAGATTTTCAATATGCTAATGGATAAATCTCAATGATTTGCATTGCCTACTAATCAGGTATGATAACAATTTTGCATTTTACAAAATCATAATAATATAAATTTATGAAGGACAAGATAAAATACCAGCAGCGAATGTGCTCGATTCGATACTGTTTGTATCATATCTCCACCTCCCATCACTCTGACCGAGTGCCTGTAAATTGCATTAAATAAGAAAATGGAATTGGAAATGAGATGGCCAATTACAAATAAGCTAAAAACTGTTCGTTGTTGACCTTTATGGCTTGAAATGTACCATCAGCATCAGATAAAACGACATCTTGCCCTTGCTCCTGGAAATAAGGAAGTACAAAATGAAAATTAAAATATTATAACAAAGTATAACAATTATTCTATCACAGATTTCGGAAAGAAAAAGTAATCATTGCTTTTGGCGACCAGGAAATGCACTAAAAATAACAAATCAAATAAATAAATTCCTAACAATTACCTTAACACTTAGCAAGGCTCCTAAAGAGTAGTATAATTCTGGCAGTGAGCTTGCATCCTTTATCACAGCTTGAAGCTGTGATGTGATTCCCTAAAAAGTGATCAGAAACATTACAGATCAATTTACTGTTTATGCTTCTTATAATCCCGAGATGTGGTGTCAGAGGATCAATCATTAATGACTTACATCAAGCTCAATCGACTTTGTTTGGCAACCCAAGATTCCTTTAATCTTTATTGCATGAAAGATGTCTTTTGTAGTAGAAGTTGGGGAACCTAGTTTCTCAGAAACAGTCTTACAAATTCCTTCAGTCTTGTCACTGCTCCTCTCTACTCCGAGAATTTGAAATGTTCTCAAGGCCTCGTAGGTTTCTTCTAAGCTGCAATTAATTTGAGAACTTTCCGTAAGATGTGTCATTTTATAACATTAACAAGGGGTTTCTAGATAATGTAGGACCTTTTCAGGTGAATTTTTTCAGGTCCTTGTTGGTGTCTGATTGAGCTTCTGTATGTTACCAAGTTAACTTAGAGCATCACTGCTTGGTTATGTTTTCAGCATTCAGAATTCAAATAAAATTGATATCATAATTAGATCAGCAATCATTATGAAGTCCATGAAACTTTAGGAATGAACCCCAGTGATATGCTCAACAGAAATGTAATGCGATCTGGCTCTTTCTCAAAACAATAAAAATAACTGAAAGGACAAAGAATTGAGAGATCAATCACCTTCCAAAAGATCCATCATGTGAGGGAACGAAGAGGTCCGTAGCAGCAGATCTATGCGCGTTAGAGATCGGGCGGATAACGGATCCATTGGAGAGAAGAACAGATCCGAAGATCAGAACGAGGAAGAGATGCACTTTTAGGGGTGTCGCCATTGGAATGGTACAGAGTTCTGAGCTCGACGAGATAGAATGGCTTGAGAAAATGAGAAATTAGTAGGGTTTTATTTGACACGACGAGGAGAGTAGACTCGACCCTCGAGTTGAAGTCTGAAATTCTCTGTGGCATATGGTGCGGTGCCATGCTGCCAAATGGGACCCATTTTCAGTTCCTCCGCTAGTATTCGGATCTAAATAGAATCATTGAGAGAAGGGGAAAAAAATTTGTTGTAACCTGATTTTTTTTTTTGCTTAAAATGCGTGAATTTTGTGTGTGTTTTAGTTGTAAAAGGTTTATGCATGACGGTGTATGTTTTGAAACGATACTATTTTATTTTTATTTTTACTGTCTAAATTGCAAAAAGAAAGAAAACAAAATAAATAAGAAAATCTCCCAACAATCTGCAAGCACAATAATAAAAAAAAATTGCGAATTATAATTTTGTTTCTCAACCCGATTCAAACCGATAGGATCCATGAAAAAAATATATCAGATTTGGGTTAAAATTCTTGATCGGAGTCAAATTCTTAATTAGGTTTTGCTGGAGTTAATTATGTTTACTAGATTTAGTTTGAAATTTAATATTAATTAATATTTATTACACTAATTTAAATTAATTTATACTAATTGAGTTCAAAGATTTGATTAGCATTCAAAAGCGATTACTTGAGTTGTTATAGCATTTTGATATGATAAACACTAAGGTGCTATTGGTTTTAACAAATATGATGGTTATAATTGTTTCATTTTTTTCAAAAGCGCTCTGAAATTAAATATCTATTGCTAGATATTTTTTTTTGTTATTATCTTAGAAATTCATTGGACTGGTTTATAAGAACCTACTTGTTAACTCATGATTTAAAAAAAAAGAAAAAAATTGTCTTATGAAAGTAGAAAATAATTAATTTTCATTGTTTACATGAAGAAAAAAGTATACATATTATCACGTTATTATAGCTAGGGATGTAAATGGATCGGACACGGACGAATAATTGTCTTATTGTATCTTTATCCGTTAAAGTTTTCGAATACGGATACGAATTTGGATGGTCTCGAATACGAATACATATCAGATATTAATAGGATACGGATTGAATATCGAACAAATACGGATACGAAACTAATATAATTCGGATAATAAAAAATCATTATCTGCTATATGTTTATCCAAATGCATCAATGAATTATAATAAAAAATAAAAAATGTGATACATAAACACAAATTATATCGAAAATTAGTTAGATTTGTAATCTTCATACAAAATTCAATAAAAATATAAAATATATATATATTAGGAATTTTTTTGTTATGAATTCGGATACAATCGGATAATATCAGATACAAGTATCTTCAATTATTTTGGATACTATTAGATGCTAAATGGTCGGATACGGGTAAATGATATTGATACCGTATTCTTATCCATTAAAAATATTCGGATACAAATATAAATACAAATACGAATACGGATACCAATCGGATAATTTTTGATATTTTCGAATACGAATCCAGATAAAATCGGATATTATATCATCCGTTTACAACCCTAAAATAGGGTTTTAATAACGGGGCGGAGCGGATACCCGTGGATCCGACCCGTCCGGATCCACGGATACGACGGGGCGGGTAAGCAGGTGTCCGAACCCAAAACCTCCAACCCGACCCGTGATAAACCCGGGCGGGTCGGGTCGGATCCGTCCAACTTTTCGAATTTTTCGAATTTTTTTTCGAATTTTTGAATTTAAAACTGCACATTATTTTTATATATATATTTCCGAATTTTTCTGATTTTTTTTTTAATTTTTTTTTAATTTTTTTGAATTTTTGCACGGTTCCACGGGTCGGGCACGGGCGGATCTAGGGACGGATCGGGCACGGGCGGATCTAGGGACGGATCGGGCACGGGCGGATCTAGGAACGGATCGGGCACGGGTCTAGACGAGCACAGGTATACACGAATTTGGAGGGTTTGGGGCCAATCCGACCCGTGCTAGATTCTTGGATCCGGGATCCACGGATCGGATCGGATCCGAGCACGAGCACGAGTCGGACACGAGCGGGTAGACCCGCCCGGATTTTTTTTAAACCCTAGGGCCTGAAATGATATATGCACAACAAATTTCATTTAATGACTTATAAAGTCGACTAACTAATAAATTATTAAATTATATGTAGATGGTCCCACATTGATTTTGATGAAATTTGAAAATATTCAACTCATCGCCGTCGGTATGTGTTTTAACCCCTTGATATCGAACAATATATTATTTGTACTGAACTAAACTATATAAAATTTATTCAAATCATATGAAATTTTTTTTTTTATTGTTCACAATTATGAAGTTGGCTACCATTACTGTCAAACAATTTGGAAATAATATTTTGTATATTTTTTATCATATAATTTTGAATATTTTTACTTCATAACTTAAAAATGGTCAAACACTCATGTATATGTTCATATTTTGAATATATATTTTTTCTTTTTTGAGCAGAACAAATAAACAATAATGCTAATTCTTCTAGGTATATCAAACAAAATCAACTTGATTGCCAATCAGTAAATTTGCGGAAACTAATTCTTAATAACTTTTTGCAATAAAATTTTTGGTTTAAATTTTTTACATAAAATTAGAAATTAATCTTTAATAACTTGTAGGAAGAATGATTATGTATCATATAAATGAATAAATTATTCAATATAAATTTATGTAGAACTTCTTCAAAAAGAAAGCAAAGAACGGAATACCCAAATGCAAGAAAAAAAAAAACCCGGAATGAACAGTTTTACTGAAGGAGCACTGTAACAACGATGTAGTAATTACTGTACGGACATGTCAAAAATGCTGTAGCAACGTTGAAAATGAGAAGACGAGAAAGCTGTTGCAATTCCTGTTGTAAATCCAGAGAATACGAATACGATTAAACTATAATTCTTTTCGGACAAATTTTCTTTTGTGCCCAAAATCATTTTTAAATCTTTTAACGCCAAACGAACACATCCCCAAACAAAATTCAGAAACTGCGAAATAATATGTTAATTGAATCGTCCTTTCGGACAAAATGAAAAGGAAGAGAAAGAAACCCAACACACAACGAACCAGTGATTGATTGATTGATTGATTTCGTAGAATTGGAGAGCGAACCAGTGAAAGTGCTGAAGCTTTCTTTGGTGCATTCTCTGATGGATGATGGCGCTTAAGCTTAGATTCACCACGAGGCGCCATACTCTTCTCTTCCTTCTCTCTCTTTCCTTCCTCCTCCTCCTCCTCCTATTTTCTCTCTCCTCTCCGCTCACCCCCCGGTCACCGGATCCAACGCCACTCGTGCGCGCCTCTCCGTGCAACTATTCCGAGGGCAGATGGGTTCGCGACACGGGTCGGATCAAGCTCAGGTACGACCAGAGCTGTAAGGAGATATTCAAGGGCTGGAATTGCATCGCCAATGCCAAATCCAACGGCCACGATCTTCTCCGATGGCTGTGGCAGCCCTCCGGATGTGATCTGCCTCTCTTCGACCCCATCTCCTTCCTCGAACGCTACAGAAATACAAATATTGGTGAGTTATTTTTGTAAAAGGAAACCACCACCTATTTACTGTAATGCACTACAATTGGGAACCATCTCGGTAAACAAAAACAAAAAATATGATGGATAATGTCGACTGAGGCTTCAAATAGAATAAAGCTGAATCACGGTTCTTAATTTTGTATGAGTATGTCTTGATGTTTGAAGCTATTATGTTCAATAACTTAAAAAAGGAAGTTCTTCAGTTTTTCATTAAATACAACAACAAATTGGGTACTTGGGAACTTTACTTAAATGTTAAAACCCTCCAAATCTCCTAGTCCAGGGATCTTATTTTAGGTTTCTGCCTTTATTGAAGTTGTAAACTTTTTTTTTATAACGATTTGCTGTAGGTTTTGTGGGTGATTCGTTGAATCGAAACATGTATATCTCTCTGGTTTGCATGCTTAAAAGTGCAAGTGGTGAGGTGAAGAAGTGGCGCCCGGCAGGTGCCGACAGGGGCCTCACTTTTCTGCGCTACAATCTTACTCTGGCGTACCACCGCACCATTCTACTGGTACGTTATGGTAGGTAAGTAGGACCATATTAGAAACTGAAGAACTACTGTACCTTATCTGGTGTAATTACCTTAACTTACTAATTTGAATGAAGCAGCAGGGTAAGTACGTGGTACAATAGTTCTGCCTGGTACGTAGAGGTACATTACCTGACATGTATGACACTGTTGTCTAATATATTATATATTCCTCATTAACTTGCTGATACTTTTTCTCAATTTGCTTCTTTCTATTTGTTGCTGGTTTGCTTCTTATGACATGCTCTCTACTATGGACTGATGATGCTCCATTATGCTACTGCAAATAATAGATTATTGCTTCTATTCTATGTATAATGCAGTTAAGAAATACACTAAGAATTTGATGTAATTGAAAGGGTCACCCCACATTTGTTCAAATGTGAACCCTACAGTTTGTCAATTTGCAAATAACACCCAACCATTATGTAACAAACTAAAATAAAAGTAGATTGACTAAAATGAACCTGACTCCATCTTTTCTTCTTTAATTATTTCTAATCCATCTGACTATCCTCTCTTCCAATTTCCAAATCCAGACTGATCTTGTAACTAGGTCGTATATTTTGCCTTGTTGATTTTACTTTTTAACTTCAAAACATGGCTTTTTGTAAGTAGAGTTTATTGGAATTACTGGAATATGTTCCTTATATTGGTATTACTATTTGATGTGATATGCAACTGCTGCTCAGCAGTCAGCATGCATGCAATTTACAAATGTAATCCTCTTCTGTTCCCTCTTTACCTGTTGTCCTGAGACATGCATTCATTTTGATGTTACAGTTGGTCGGCTGCTTCCGATGGTGGTGAATTAGAATCTCTTGGATATAAACAAGGCTACAGAGTAGATGTTGATGTACCAGACCAGAAATGGGCTGAGGCACCGAAATTCCATCATATTCTAGTCTTCAATACTGGACACTGGTAAGAAACTTCCTTTTAGAATTTACTATTTTGCACTTCTCTTTAGGATTATGCTTCTTGTTGTTGTTCAGCAAGTTGAACTAGGAATAAGGAATAGGAACCTTATCCTATTCCAACTTTGTTCGCAAACTGAAATTGGCCCAATTTTGAAGCCACTGGAATATCTACAGTTCTATCTGATCATTTCCATAGAATAAGATATTCCACTGCCCTGATGGAATAAAATATTACATTCAGTGGAATAGAGAAGGGTTTGCAAGACTAGGTCTAGTTACAAAATTTGAATCTATTTCACCATTGCTTATTCCATCATCTTTACCTCTATGCTGTCGAATTCCAATCATGTTCCAACTTATCAAACTTTCTCCATCCAATTCCACCAATTTCTTGCTCATTGACCAACACCCTAGTTTTTAAGAATCTCCTTTTGGCCATGTCAAATTGATAAAAATGACATTTGTAGTCTCCTCTATTCACTTTTCTTTCTTATTACAACAACAGGTGGTGGGCTCCATCAAAATTTGACCCAGTACAGTCTCCAATGCTTTTCTTTCAAAATGGCATTCCTGTGATCCCTCCTTTGACTCCACCTCTAGGATTGGATCTCGTCCTCAAGCACATGGTATGTATCCAATTTCAAAACTAAATGTTGTTTAATATTTTTTTAATCATGAAATTCATGATTGATAAAAATGACACGAATAAAGTACTTGTGTTTGCCTTTTCATTTCATCTTAATGATGCTTTCTTCATCAAGTTTTTGTTTGGTACAGTTGTCATACGTAGAGAGTTTGGTTGGTCCTGAGAAAATTTTATTCTTTCGTACGCAATCACCAAGGCATTTTGAAGGTGGCGACTGGAATACTGGTGGTTCATGCCGGCATGAACAACCTCTCTCTATTGATCAGGTTTATTTTATTTATATATTTTTATGTTAAATTTGTTATATATTGACAGATATACTCAAGTGCATATTTAATTGGATGGGACATCATCCCAAAGAGACTTCTTACCAGCTTATACTGAACTTTTAGCTTGCCATGTACCAGCAGTACCAAATTGAATTGGTGCAGTAACAACATGCCATCTTTTTTTTATTCATGCTTGTAGGCTTACACTACGCACACAACACACACTCCCATCCAAATCTGAAAATTTGCCACAAGCATGACTCCAACCCAGGACCTCCCCCATGGAGGTCTAATGCCTTAACGGCTCAACCAACTGCACTAGGTGTTGGGCTAAAACATACCATCTTATAATGACCATCATGGAGTACTGAGTACTGGGCTGGTACTATAGTTCAATGATCTAATTTATTATTATCATTCAGCATCAGCAGCAGCAGCACCACCTCCCTTATTATTTTATTGTACTCCCTGAAAGTTGCTACTTAGTTGTGTATGATCGAGTTTTTGGTCAACACTAATCATTGCTATATTTAGGTTGGAGAACTCTTCACGGTGGACAGAAATGGAACAAATGTTGAGTCTCGCTTGGTAAATCAGCATTTGTTCCAGGCATTAAAGGGATCAAAATTTCAAATACTAGATGTCACAAGCATGAGCGAGTCTAGAGCTGATGCACATCCTTCAATTACAGGTGGCAAAAAGCATGAGGATTGCATGCATTGGTGCCTTCCGGGTTTACCTGACATTTGGAATGACCTCTTTGTTGCAACTCTCGATGCATTACAAATAACGTGATCATAACAGCTTCTTAAAAATCATGTTTATGGTACAGGCTGATTTTTTAGTGATTACATAAAAATTGTTGGCGGAGGGGGGGTCATGGTAATTATGTTTATTTGCAAGTCCAAAGTTGCTCTTCTCTATTGCTTTTCTTTTCAATTAGTTCATATGAAATCTAAAACATTTAGCAAATTTTGTAGTTGATTAGTATTAATTGTTTGGTTATTAAACAAAATTTTTAAATTTTCTATTCCAAACATCATTTTTTGTTATTAAACAACATTTTGCTCATCAAATATTTTATTAATTGTTTCATGCATAAAATAATATTTTTAAATTTCATACAGAATATATCCAAATCACAAATAAGTTTTATTTTTGACAATTATTGAGCTGTTTATTATCATTGTAAAACAACTTAGTATCAATATGACTTATTACTTTCTAATTATTAATTTAGTATCATTCTTTTTTAAAATATAATTTATACGACTTATAAACAAAATACTCAAAACATTTTATACAGATAGCATGACAATACTTCTATGCTATTCAATATGATTTATTATTTTTTTTTTCTTTTTGCTGCTATGAATTAGCTATATGCTATTAATCCCTTTATATAGAAAGAGAATAAAGTGTCAGCTTCAGTGATATCTAATATTTCTGGAGAGAATTAATATTGAACAATTTGACCCACATTTATTTTGGTTCTTAGAAAAATTTTTGCTCACTAATGTATACTTTTTAATTCTTGATACATAAAACTAATATTTTCAAATAATTGAACTAATTAAATTGTATGCGCACTATATCCAAATCACAAATCTTAATTTTTGTATTTTTTTATAATTATTGAGCTGGTTACTATCATTGTCAAACAATTTGATATCAATATAATCATTTTACTTTTTAGTTACTAATTTATTATCATCCTTTATTAAAATGAAGCCTTGACTTGTAAAAAATAGCCAAAACATCAATGTGTTGTACGAAAATATAGGATCACAATACTGCTATGAATTAGCTATATCCTATATTATAACCAAGAATATATTATTGCAAAAAAAGAGTCAACTATACCAGATTCTCAAACAAGCAAAAAAGAAAAAAATATATTATTGCAATATGGCATGACATCACAGTTTGAAACATATTATAACCAAGAATTCATTTCAACTCTTTTAATTTGTTTAACCTCAAATTAACAAACAAATCACATATTAAACTTGGCATCAGAATATGTGCTGTTGCGAAATCAATAATTTTTCGTGCTGCTGCAACCCTTCAATACAGCTTTCGCGACTCTTCAACCTGTGCAACAAAATCATTATTCATTTGCACTTGAATTCATCTGAGCTTAAATATATAAATCGATAAATAGTTAAATATGAAATTAGAAAGAAGAAACAAACTGTTGCTCCCAAGAATTAATGAGAAAAGCAGTGATTAAAAAATAAGAATTAATTAAAGAAGTAAATATTAATGGATTAACTTACCCATAACAATACGGGAAAAACTAGTTTTTGCTGCTGGTATACCGGTCGCAGGACTAACTGGCGCCGGCAGCAGATGCCCTCAGCTACCCACCCCGGTAGCACCTGTCCCGGTCGCACATCACTGGTAGCAGATGAATCAACTGCTGCCGCGATGACGTCATTACCGGTAGCAGTAATACAACTGCTGCCGGGATTCCGGTCGCACTTAGCTTAGTTCACCGGTCGTTGTTGTATCCATCATAATTAAAAAAAAAATTACATTTAATTACAACACATTCAGCAATTAATGAAATTTTCAATCAGCCAAAATTTACATGTTATTTCATATAAGTCGTGCTCTTTAAAAGTTGAATATTCCATCTCTTTCCTTATTTGTTGGGGATTTTATTTCTGTTAGTGTACTTAAACTTTCCTATAGTTTTCTTGCTTCAAGCCTCTATTTCAGAAAGTGGAATCCATTGGTGAAGATCATCGTTATTGCCACAAAAACGAAAAGCAAAGTCTGAAATCAGATAATATCTAAAGTCAGTTGTATTTTTTTTCTTCCATAAAAACAAATAAAATATGAAGCAACATGCAAACTGTTAAGTAGCAATTTGAAACTTTGAAAGTAGCACATATCACTTATTTCTAACAAAGATCTTAATGGCTCAAGTTCTTCAAATGAAAAAAAAAACATATATAGGTCATAACTACGTTTGCAGGAAGACAAATGAACTTTTTAATGGGCATTCAAACAAACAAAATAGGCAGTAACATACTAAAAGATGCATGGATGAAATCTATCAAAACAGTCAAAAGGTATTTAGTCCTCAGCTCTTTAGCAGTAGGTCAGTCATTTGGTCCAAAATAAGTAACCATTACAAGCTCAAGGGAAATTGGTTGCCCCTTTATAACAAGGAGGAAATTGAAAGAGTAATTAGCATTTTATTGAAACAAGAAGAAAGTTCATTGGAGGAACTTTAGCAAGTACATCAGTAATGAGAAACTTTAGCAAGAGAAGTCTGATCGTACTCACAAAATCTTGCTCAGTACAATGCTGATTATTGTATCCAATGTTTGCTGAAAAACATACAAGTACATCAGTAATGAGAAAAGAATACCTGAGCAGAAAAATGATGCTCGTCTCCAATAAAAATAGTTTCACATCACCTCACACTTTGTGCCTCCACTAATGAATCACAGCGCTAATTGTTTCACAAGTGAGATCTATCATTACTTTACTGAATCTTAAGATACTAAACTCAACACCTTTTTTTCCCAAAATTATAACCATATCTAAACTAATAGTTAACCATTCTAAAATTTTAACAAGAAAATTAACCTGGACATGGAGATCTTGAAAGAAACACTGAGAATACAAGAACCCCTTTTTTACTTGTATCAAGTAAGGACTTAACAACAAAGAGTGACACACCAGCATTTAGCAAGCAGTTTTAGGGGATAGTTCTATGCTCTCTTGTCTATATGAGCTCCAACCTATATTGCAACATAAAGCAATAAGTTAAATATCCAATACAATTACATTTTTAATTATCAAAATCCGGTGAAATTAATTGCTACCTAAATTTATTGGTTGAGAACTTCACATGAAATTAAGAAATATATATATACACATACAACTAAAGAATGTGTCTGTAGTACTAGTATCAGAGAGAGGAAAGACATAATCTTACAAAGAAATATTATGTATGCAGTCTTTTGCTTGCTTCAGACCTAAGGAAATTAAGAGAGGAATGTGTCCCCCTGAATCTATCCAATGACAAAATTTTGTTTAGCTCACTACAACTGTCATGCTCGATAAAAATGACAAAATAAAAAAAGACTAGAGAATAAGTAACGCATGGAAGATGGAAACAAAAGATATCACTGCATTTTGTCTATGGCTTCTTGTATCAGTCTTTTTGAGTTCTGACTACCTATTCGTGACTGAGTACCTATTGCATAAGAAATTCATCATCTATATATGACAAATGTTAGTGGTATGTCAGATTGTGCTATAAAAAAGACGAGTATTTTCATTTCTTGTATCTAGTTAAATTATTAATACCAGCATATATATGTATATCTCAAAGCTCACATCTATGTATGACAAATGTTAGTGGAATGCAAGATTATGCTAAAAACAAGTTCTAACAAGTCTGACAAGAAAAAAAGAGAAGCAATTTTTTATATCAATTTTAAGTAGCTGTGAATTTATATGGAGTAATGTCTAAACACTTTAAATTTTCAACCATCAGTTCTTTTTTCAAAATGAAGAAATATGGTGCGAGCCATACCCCCTGAAATCTTCAATATATGAGAAATTGTGCTTCCTCATGAAATCCTTGAGCTCATCACAAAACTTTTTCACAAGAGGGTAGCCGTGCATCATCACTCTTGTGCACATCTATACAAGTTACCAACCATATAAATTTAATCATTTCATTAATCCGGAAAAATAAAGTAATGGATATCAGCAAGAAAAGAGACAATCATCCAATTTACTCAACTAGAATAATCAAAACTGACATTTCGACTATAATTATTTACTTACTATCTAATGGCCTTGCATTAGGCATGTCTGATAATCCTAAATTAAACTAACTCTCAAGTATTACAAAATTTGGAAGAGCATAATTCATCAAAGGGACCATGTCGAGACATGATCAACGAACAAGTTTGGGTACATTCATTACTCCAAAATATATCCATACTACAATGCTACAAATTTATCGTACTTATAAATAGGAAGCGGTAATCTCCAACATCTCACAGGATGCATTCTAGAATGTTCAATTGCTGCCTCATAGGATTTTGTGAGGTATTATCTATAAAAGGGATAATATATACCAAGAGGCATCAAAGTAAATGTCCATACCCTTGTCTTTGTAACACTAATTTCTAGCAATGTTGTTTTCGAAGATCCATTCGCAATAATGCAAAGATATGTAAACAAAAATATAAAAATCTATAAACCTACAATTGGAATTATGGATCCCAGCATAAACATGATGAGGAAAAAGAAAGTAACAAAGTGATAACTTACTCCATTGCTAACTTGTCTGGACTTATATGGTAGATCGAGAGAGAGAATCGAAAGCGTAAGCTACCACAACAAAAAACCAAACTAGTAAAATCAGTATAGCACAACAAGGAAACAAATGGTGAAATATGCGGAGATGAATAAGAGCGTGTACCTTCGGAGCAGATGCAAAGCTAGGGTTCCGGTAAGAGGCAAATTTAGCACGAGAGAAGGTTTTATATCGTCCATCATCGTCTCCGACCGTCGTCGATCTAGAGAGCACCGTCTCGTCTCCGATCATTGTCGACCTAGAGAGCATCGTCTCCGATCGTCGTCAATCTAGAGAGCACTGTCTCGTCTCCGATCATTGTTGATATAGAGATCATCGTCTCGTCTCGTCGACGAGAGAAGTACTGATGTAGGGTTTTTTCTTTTTTATTTTCCTTTTCCCTCTGTCAGATTAATTATTTTGTTAACTGTTAGAGATGGAGATGATCGATGTAAAATGGTTAATTGTATTTGGGTCACCTTCGTTCTCTCCAAATTTAAAGAATTTGTTACTTAGAATATTTTTTGGGCTCTTTTGTTTGGGTTGTGAACGTAAACAATTTGGTACCCAGAAACTTTTTTTGGGCTGCTTTTGTTTTGATTGATGAATATAACATGGTATTGGGCTAACAACAGTTGCTACCGGTGAAATTTCAAACCGGCAGCAACTAGAAAGCCCATTTTCCTGTAGTGTAATAAAATAAGAACTGCTCTTAGCCTAGTGACAAAAGAGCAACGGGTTCGAAATCCAGTGAAAGTTAAAGGCCACTAGGAGACTCTAAGTCATTTTGAATAATATTTGAAAGCAAAGACCACTCATCTATTTCTCAAAAAAATAAATAAAAAGAAAGCAGGCACCTCCAAGAACTTCATCTACATACTTGAAGAATCTGGAAATGCATTTAAATCAATAAAAATGCTTGTGTTGTTGTGATTGCTGAAGTTAGCCTCCTCACATGTTTCGTTGCTCCATTGAACTACACTACAATTTCCCACAACACTGCGTCTTCTTGATGATTGTACAAGTTCAAATCTCGACGGGTCTCGCTTTGTTGAACTTACACCTCTTGTCTTTTTTTACTTTGGAGGCCTGCCTTTTGGCCATTGAAACATTGGCTCAAAAAAATATCGGATTGGTTGACAAGTTCACTGATTTTTGCTTTGATGATTTATTTCTTATCAAGAGGCCATTCTTGATACCTTGAATGCAACTCACTAAGCAACTTCGCAAAACTGTCATTATTATCCTCATGTGAATCATTCGCATAATCAAAAGATCTTATGTCGATCCTCCAATGTGGATGAACAAGGTCTAAAGTAAGTGCTCCTTTACAACATCTGATTTTGTGAGCACATGGTAGATCCATAGTTGTTGTAAAATGGCCGATGCAAGAAGTCATTTTTATCTAATAAAAATAAATTAAAAAGAAATATTAGATATAAAATTAAAATTAATAGCTTGTTAAATTCTTATTATAACCTTTGCAAATATTAGCATCTTTAACTTTTTCATGTTGTTTGTATATCTCCTTCAATGCAGACAAAGACGCACTGGATAGAAAATCTCTGAAAAGAGGGATGTTGCAGTTGTGAGGAATATGAATTCTCTCACTTGAGAGCTTCACCTTGATTTCATTAAATTTGTGCTCAACTGCAAGACATATTTTATCCTTCACTTCTTGAAGACCACCAGTTGAAACTTGCGAGTACATTTTGAGTTTCTCATGAGCACCTTCAGCCCTCGAAGATGAACGATTATCAAAGTGCAAGTACTTTTCAATCCAAGCACTTATAAATTTTTCTTTCCATGGCAACCACGTTTTCTTTATATACTCAATCACATCCTTTCTTTCTTTATAGAACAACTCAATTTATCCCAATTTTGAAAAAACAGATCTTCATTTGATGAATATACCACCTCATTCCAAATTGACATAAAAATGTCAAACTCGTAATTACTAGCAAAATGCTTCTTGCAATTTGATAACACATTCTTTTCAATGTGCCAAACACATAGTAGGCTTGTAGTAGTTGGAAATACAATCTTGATAGTATTCATTAGTGCTAATTCACGATCAGACATAATCACTGATGGTTGGTTATCATGAGAAAGGATGTTCTTAAATGTGTGTAATGCCCAAATATAATTCTCTTCATCCTCCTTTTCCAAGAATGCAAACCCATAATAAAAGGAGGTATTGAAACATGATACTCCAACAATATCAAGAAGAGGCATCTTATATTTGTTGGTTTTGTAGGTGCAATCCATTACAAAAGTACTTGAAAAGGTTTTGGCCAGTTTAATTGACAAGGGATGTGCAATAAACAAACGAGTTATATGTCCTTCAGAATTGTGCATAATATTATAGGTAAACCCACCTTTTTCAAGTTCCTCAAATAAGACACTAATTGATGATCTACCTTCTAAATTGTCTTTGCGAAATTTTGTTTTCAAGTTGTATATGGTTTTAGAAATTACTTGAAGGTTTGGATTTTTTTTACGTAATGAAGAAATTTTTTTGCCTAGGTGGTATTCCACATATGGTCAAATCTTTGACAATCTGAACATCCTCCGGTACTAACCGATGGAACGATGGATGTCCAGAGGTATCAACAGAAGGCTCATAATTATGTGATAAATCTTTTACCTCGACTACCCAAAAACCATCATCTTTCTTTTTACCTGAAATTTTGAAGGGACAATTTACCAAACGACTTCCAGTACTTCTCACTCTTTGGTCTAGTGGTATATGGCGTGTATCACGATAGCAACCACCAAGGTAACATTGCAAAATGACGTACTTGTCTTTCTTTGAATTACGCACAAATAGACCATATCCTCTTGTAGAATAGAATGCTCTCACATTCCTCAATAGCTCTTCAGAAGATGAAAATCTAGAACTAGCTAGATAATGTTCTTCAGTTGTAAAATTAATTTGGTGAATTAGTGGAGCCCATATGCTGCTAAAAAGAATACTTGTTACTTTCAAGTCATGATAAGCTATATGCATCGAGTGAATTTGCATACTAAAATAAAAATTCGCTTTCAAGTCATCATAAGCTATATGCACCTTCACGCATTTACGAGTATTTCTTTTACTTGTCAGTTTACCTATGCTTTTCTGCTAAATGTGAATTATAAATTATTAGACGGGTTAATTTTAGTACAAGGTGAGGTCAATAAAGTATGATGTCAGAACCTTTATCAAGCCTATTACTAGCGATTAATTGACGGTCTAGTATTGATGCACAAATTTCATTTGAGCATTTCATCGAACATATTGTGGGCGTTCAACGTTTCTACTTAATCTAATGAAATATAACAATTGTAAGTTCCATTTACAAACACAATGCTTAATTAAATATTAATTATGAGATACTTACGAAACTTCTATTGGCTGTGAATTCCATCCACTACAGATTGAGGTGGAGAAGTTCTACTGCATCAAGAATGATGTATGAGAGATGAAGCTCTTTATTGATCAAGCGAATGTTTGGAATATACAAAACATGCGCATCACTTATCAATTTCGTAATCTTTTCTAGATTTGATAATAATTTCCAATAGGGTCAGAGAAAATATGGGAAAGAAATCATCGTGAAATACGAAGAGAAGAGAGGATCAGGGAGACGATATTGTGGTTAACATTGATTGGTCATTGCAGTTGTATTGATTTTCAAATTCTAAAAAACATGCGAAGAGATACAAAGAGTTGGTATGGTAATTACATGAGATTTTGAAGTTTTCATATGTAGTCGCTAATTTTCACATTTCTTTAAATTACAGCTCGATGAGATACGGAAAGTTATGACTTTCATATTTAAAGATACATAATGAAGGGTAAATTGGTTCAAATAATGTGCATCATAACTCAACTAAAAGTGTATAACAAAATCGATATCAATAGTTGATATCAAATATAGTATCTACGTGTCAGCTCTCTTTGGGGCATTAATTATAATTGATTATTGGTATTCGTACAGTAAGTAGTATGCATACGGCATACCTGCATATGTTTCAACGCACGTTAGAGGCGTTGAAAGGAGGCCTGGGTTCAACAAAAGGTGCATGTATTAAGATGGGGCCTCTCTATTTATATTTATGTCTTTCCAACAGTTCACTGTTTCAAAAAGGCCACACAACACAACACAACACTTCCCCTTTAAAAGTTCAAAAGCCTCCCAAGCATAACGCATGCATGCATCATGCATTGCATGCTCCATTTACGATTTTTATTTTTCTACACCATTAATTTGTTTCTCCTCTTCTCTTCTCTTCTCTTCTCTTCTCTCTTGACTGACAGCTGACAGGGAATTTTAAAAGAAAAAAAAGAAGGCGTGAGACTTCCGGACCCCACCTCTCATTGCCATTCGACTCAACCCTCACCTCTTGGCAAGTACTGTTAATTTCTCTAGTTTTCTGTTATAAATCTCATTACAATATGCATCAAAGTTATTTTAAGCTCATCAGGATTCAATCAAGTCGATCGAAATATGTATACTTATAACAATTTTAAAAGGCCACATAATGAAATCACTAGATAAATACTCAGATGAGCCAAACACATATATCTTTTTTATAATATGGGGTTTCAATAACACAATATTTGGTCTATATATTAAAACATTGGTCGTGTTTTTAGTTACGATCGATGGCCGGACACCTCCGAGGAAAACTTCAAAGTATTCGAATTTATATATTCAATGACGAAAGAAGAATGTAAGTTATAAAATGTACAGATCAAGTAACTACAGTAGGCAAATTTTAATAGCATTCATTATTAGGTTTCTTGATCTTTGTTAAGAAATAAAATGTAACAAAATAAAAATAGAGGAAGTAACGGTTGTGAGATATTACCGTTACAAAAAGTACCAACGGTAAAAAAGGGTGTTATGTATAAAAGCAAGAAAAAGGCAACAAAGAATGTAACAGAAAAAATACAAGAAATACAATAGAAATAATACAAATATTTTTCTCAAAAGTTTTCATGGTATCAGAGCAATTCTTGATCCATTTTTCATAAAATCTGTTCTTATCAGATTCCCACTACCTTTATCAATATCCATGCTCATCATCGACCAGTTCTTAGTTCTCAGTCCACCCAAAGATCAGCAACGATCCCAGTACCAGACAAAGAACATAACCCCTCAAATACCAGCAACCTGCGAATTTCGAAACCAGTATCTGAAACCAAGTATCAGCAACGATCTCAGTACCAGAAAAAGAACATAACCCCTCGAATACCAGCAACCTGAAGAATTCTGAAACCAGCATCCGAAACCAGAATCAGAAACCGATATGTCAAATACAACTGATAACCCCTCTTCAACATCAGAAACCACCCACTATCATCACCATGATACTAATCCTCGTCTTACCCCCTTTCTGCTAAATGAGCAGAATTACATTCCATGGACCAGAGCTGCCAAAGTCAGCCTAAAAGGCAAAGGCAGACTTGGCTTTATCGATGTCAGTGAAAAAAGGCCAGAGAAAGATACCAAAGAATGGGATATGGCTGATAGCCAAATAATGACTCTGATAACAAGTTCCATGGAGCCAAAACTGGCTCAAATTTTCTGCTTCTGTGAAAATTCACAAGAACTATGGGAAGAGCTCAGATCCAGCTACTGCGAGCAAAACAACTTTGCTCAAGTTTTCGAATTAAAACGAGAAATATCACAAGCAAAGCAAGGGGCACGATCAATACCCGAACTCATCAGATATCTAAAAGCAAAGTTCAAAGAACTTGAAACCTTAAGACCCACCACAACCGACCTAACGGAGCTTAAAGAGAGAGCTGAGCAAGATATGGTTTACCATTTCTTGAACGCCCTCGATCCCAGCTTCGAGGCATTCCGCGCACAAATTCTGTTATCCAACGAAAAATCCACATTTGCCAATGTCACAGCAATGGTCCAGAGAGAGGAAACTCGAAGACGAGTCATGAACGACTCAGCCAACGAAAAAAATCGAAACTCAGGCCATGACAGCCAAGAGTTCGTACAAAAACCCTAGAGACAAAGGCAAAACCAAAGGGCAGTCCGGAGAAACTGCCAAATGTGATTATTGCAAGAAGGAAGGTCACGATCGGTCTGGATGCTGGTTTCTGCACCCAGAACTAAAGCCGAAATGGTGGAAAGAGATCGGTGACAAAGGCAAGAATGATGGGAAGAGGGCAGCATTTCAAGCGAACCGAGAGAATAACCATGGCGGCGAGACGATAACCCCGAGAGAAAGGATAAGCGCTGGGGTGGAGTTAACGAAGGACGAGCTGGGCCAGCTGAGGAAACTCCTCAGCAAAGGTTTATCTAAAACTCATTCTTTTATTATTCAGAGCCCAGTAAGCCCATCGGAAACAATGGAACCAAAACTGAAATATATAGTTCCTCAAAAAAGAATAGGCCCAACCAATTTACCCAACAGCAAAGAGGAAATCAAATGCACCAATTTTGGTAATAAAATGACCAATTATAAGATTGACGGTTATGATTGGTTATTAGATTTGGGAGCCACACACCATATGACCGGAAATAAATTCTTGTTATACCCAAACCTATGGTATTGATTACCAAGAGACCTTTGCTCCCGTAACAAAAATGAATACCATACGAATTTTATTATCTATAGCAATCAATAACGGTTGGAACTTATACCAATTAGATGTTAAAAATGCCTTCCTACAAGGAACCCTTGAGGAGGAAGTTTATATGACTTCACCACCGGGTCATAAAAAGGAGAACAATACTAACCTTGTTTGTAGGTTAAAAAAATCAATTTATGGATTAAAGCAATCTCCAAGAGCATGGTATGGCAAACTTTCCCAATTCTTGATAAATTGTGGGTTCAAAGTAAGCCAATCCGATACCTCGTTGTTTTTTAAACACGAGGGTGATAACACTACGGTAGTATTAGTATATGTGGATGATATTATTGTTACCGGAACTAACCATACCAAAATTGATGAAATAAAAAAATTGTTAAGAGAAAAGTTTGAAATAAAAGACCTTGGAAGATTGAAATATTTTCTAGGAATAGAAATAGCTCATTCTACCAAAGGCCTATTTATTTCTCAAAGGAAGTACACCTTGGATTTATTGAAAGAAACAAAAAAATTAGGAACCAAACCGGTATCTACACCCATTGATAGTAATTGCAAACTAAATTCCGAAGAAGGTGAAATATTAGATGATATTACCCAATACCAAAGACTTGTAGGAAAATTAATTTACCTAACGGTGACACGACCCGATATATCGTATGCCGTGGGACAGGTTAGCAAGTTTATGCATGCACCAAGAAAATCTCATCTTGATGCAATTGATAGAATTTTGAAATATTTGAAAGGGACACCCGGAAATGGTATATGGATGAAAAATAATAACTCTAACAAAGTATGTGGCTATTCCGATGCAGATTGGGCCGGAAGCTTTGATAGAAAATCAACAACCGACTATTGCACATTTGTAGGCGAAAATATAGTCACATGGAAAAGCAAGAAACAAAGCGTCGTGGCACGATCAAGCGCAGAAGCGGAATATCGAGCCATGGCATCTACCGCAAGCGAACTCATTTGGATCAAACAATTGCTTGGAGAATTAAACTTTCCAATCAAGGATTCGATGAAAATGTATTGCGACAATAATGCGGCGCGACACATTGCGTCCAATGCCGTATTCCATGAAAGAACAAAACACATTGAGATTGATTGCCATTTCATACGAGAGAAAATTCAAGCAAAGCAAATTGAAACTCCGTATGTGAAAAGTCAAGATCAATTGGCCGACATCTTCACCAAGGGTCTTATTCCAAAGGTGTTTGATAAAATAGTTGACAAGCTAGGCATGACGGATATTTACAAGCCTAGGCTTGAGGGGGAGTGTTAAGAAGTAAAATGTAACAAAATAAAAATAGAGGAAGTAACGATTGTGAGATATTACCGTTACAAAAAGTACCAACGGTAAAAAAGGGTGTTATGTATAAAAGCAAGAAAAAGGCAACAAAGAATGTAACAGAAAAAATACAAGAAATACAATAGACATAATACAAATATTTTTCTCAAAAGTTTTCAATCTTATATATAATAGCTAATACATATTATGTTTCCTTATAGAACAATCGACTCCAAGCAAAAATATTATACATACATTAACTTAGTTTATCTTTTTTTGAGGGAAGTAGGTTTGTCCTACTTCGAATAATATATTAAAAACAAAAAGATTATTACAATGTACATGAAAATTTATTTGGGGGGAGGGGGGGAGAAAAGAGAAAAAAAAGAGAGAGAGGGAGAGAGGAAAAAAAACCCAAAAAAACCCCCTATGCTTAACTCAACCTTCATATTTATCCTAACAGTTGTCTAGCCAATTGGTGCATTCGTCGATGATATGCATTGCTAGAAGTTGACTTGGTCTGGAGGATTCAGTGAAAATGCGGCGATTACGTTAACTTAGTTTATCTTGATTACAGTCAAAAGAAGAAAAATAATTAAACTAGAACGAAAAAGAAGTAAAAAAAAAAGACTGGCAAATTGGATGAAACTAACCTCTCAAATACAAAACCAAAAGAGAAGTATAGAAAACTTAAATCAAATAAGAATCACAAATTCAAATAAAAAGAGTTAAGTCTGACGTACTCCTAAACCATATTATCTCTCAAATAAAGTGAGGTGGGAAACACAACAGAAAATTTGGAGAACATCCAAAGAAAAATATATAGAGAGAAAAAATTTCAAAATTTCATGACAGCTTTTGAAATAATCGACAATGGAAACAGTTGAATAACTAGTGTTTGTTTTTTTTTTTAAAAAAACAGAGCTTATCATCAAATTTCCAATGTCGAATTCCTTTTTTTTTAGGTAATGTGATCCGCACAAAAGATAATATTTTTATTCTTCAATCATGAAATACTTATGACAAAAATGCACCGTATATATTATATTATATTATACTATATTATTTTGATTTTGATAGACTACAATCAGCTATTCAAACTGCATGTCAGACTTCTTTTCTTTTCTTTTTTCTCACACACAGTTACAGCTTTAGATTTTGCTTTTATGGGGATTGGTGGAATCATCTTTTTCTTGCATTCATGCCCGCCTTCTACCAAAAAAAAGCAAAGAGAATTTTCATGATTTTCGCCAAGAAAAAACTGACCTGATCATCTGTCAGAGACGACAAAGGCATGTGCCTCAAGTATACATACATTTTTCCAATCTCATTCTATTCAATTCCGAATGACCAAGTTTGTAAAGTTCAATTTGTTTTCTAAACCCAAATAGGATCTTCTGTGCTCTTTTGAGTTAGGTATATATATATGTCATTATAAAAAAAAGATTTTATGTAAAGAATCAGTCCTTAGTCTTGTGGCTAAGAGTAACGACTTTTATATGAAAGGTTTAAGTTCGAAATTCGGATGGAAAACTAAATATCATTTAAATTTGAGTAGCTTATTAACGATTATGTAAGTTGAAACGATACAATTATAAATGTTATCTAATTCGCTTTCTAAAGTTTATGTTAGTTTAGTATATATTTATATCATTTTTAAAATGAAGTCAAATTTGGTATATGTTTAATATAAAATGTTTACATATTATGTATGTATATATATATATATACATATATATCTGAGCATGGCTAAAATAATATGCATAGTACACTCCATTTTGTATTATGCATATAGATATAAGTCATTAAATTGAGATTTAAGTTGCTCAATAAATTCTTCATATGAAAATATTGTAGGAAATTAAATTTCGTGATTTTTTGGAGCTTTCTAGCTATTTTTTTAAATATTTTTTAAAAACAGTCCAGATTTAATACTACAAAAGTGTCATTTCTGGGCTGTTTTTAAAAAATATTTAAAAAATAGCAAGAAAGCTCTAAAAATCACGAAATTTTATTTCCTACAAGATTTTGATATGAAGAATTTATTGAGGAATTTAAATATCAATTTAATGACCAAATTAAATACAAATGGGCGCATAGTACGTTATGTGGTGTACTATGCATATTATTTTAGTTATGCTCTATATACATATATATATATATATATATATATATAATGTGAAGCATCAAGAGATCCCAGGGTTGAGGAGAAAAGGATTTATTCTTTATGCCAAGTCAACACGAGAGAATGATATGGTCTTCTTGCCCCTCTGCATGCTCATTCATTCCCACATTACAACCCCACATTCCCATATATATCTCCTAGTTTTTAGCACCTTTCAATAAGCATGTGTACATTGTAGGTCCATTATGGCTACCTTCAAGGTTCAGTTTTGACTTGTTCTTCCTTTATGAAATTAAAACCAAAATTTCAATTATTCTTAATTCATAAATTCATAAATAAAGTAAAACACACAATTCGAATTATATCTGTAAATTTTTATAGGGTTTTTAAAATTTCAGAAATATATTACTAAATGTCTCTTAATGAAACGTTGACTTTTGTGCTAATGGAGATTTGAACTCATAATTTCATTATAGTCATTCTAATTAGCTATCCTTTGAATTACTAGATCATTTGCAATTTATTTCATAAATAGAAAACATATATACAAAATTATTAGTCAGATGAACATGCACATCCATCTTGTCATGACTTGTGATGGCGTTATAACGCTAGATCAAATTTCAAACATCACAAAATTTTGTCCTGACGTGTGATGGCGTTATAACGCTAAGTTAAAACTTCACAAAAATACAAATTCAACGTCACAAAACTTTGTCTTCACTCATGATAGCGTTATAACACTATGTTTTCTATAGAAGATGGCGTTATAATACTATGTCCCGAAAACCTAACTTTTTTAGAATTCAGAACCTATAAATGAGACCATCTTCTTCCTTGCAAATTAACAGAAACTAAAGCTTTTAAAACTCTAAAACCAGCAGCCATTATAGCACTTTAAAGCTTGTTCCAACTTGCTAAATTCCTCACTAAGCCTCCTAATTTTATTTAGCTAATACATTCTAGTGATTTTTGAGAGTTAGCTTGTGCAATTAATTTAGTATTTTTCCATCTATTTCTCTACTTTCCATTAGTGAACCGTTTGATTAATTAAGGGTCCAATTATCCTTTCGAAGTGTGTAAAGGAGGTTGATTCATCCGTTGTACTCAAAACTTGTGTTAGTGAAGCGAACTGGATTTTTTACCTCAAGAAGCAGGGGCGTCGGGGACCCAAAAACGTAAGGGAGGCCATCGTGCAAGCCGAACTCCGTCAACACGCGACTGAGCATTTCTTTTCCTTATCTCTCTTTAAATTCAATTGTGCTATTTGCTTGTGTTTGAGAATTGTTAATTGAATTTGAGCTTGAATTGTGCAATTAGTGAAATTAAGTAAATTGCTTGTGTAAATTGGTGTATTGAGCTATTGCCTCTTGAAATTGAATTGGTGAAAATTGCAATTAGAACCTCATAATTTTAATTAAGCCAAAAATTAGTCACAAGCTAGGTCGTCTAAGTTTACAGGCTTTACAGTGCCCAACAGAGCACAGCGTTATCATAACGTTTCATAACCCAAACGGGTCAGCAAACCATCGTAACAGGTGTCCAACCCGTCACAACGGGTTAGGAGGAGAGAGGCAAGCATCAAGTTGGGATTTGGTCGAGCACAACGTTACTGTAACACATGCCCAAGGTGTTACAACGCCTTCCAACCCATTATAATGGGTTCCCATGGCGTTATAACGAGTTTCTGCTGAAAATGACACACAGAACAGCTGCACAAGAGAAGAAGGGCAATTCTAGAAACTGTACAACCCGTTATAACGGATCTCACAAGGCGTTATGGATTATCTGTAATGCTACAATCAATTTTGGAGGTTTCAAGATCCCAAGAAGTGCTCAGCCTATAAATACGATGCATAGACGAACCAGGAGTGTATCAAACACCCCCCATAAGCTTCCAAACATCAAATTGAGCACATCAAAGAGCCCAATTACCTTCTCCTCCAGCTACCTAAACAAGAGAGCATTAGGATAACACCTATAGTCTAATTGTCATTCCGAGAACTTACCTTTAGCTAGATTTTAGCCTTTGGTGCACCACATTTATGTTGTCAAGTGGTGCATTCTTTGTCCTTGATTGTTTTGTCAATCAGATCGTTAATATATGTTTTACAAAAGATTCGGTATTAAAAGGGTCAGTGACAATTTCGAAATTAAATTTGAACCATTAATAGCGGATCTTTGTTGAAATCAGATATAAAATGTGCATAGAGAAACCGACAGATATTTCGATAGCGGAGCTGCTTTAAAGATGCTATAATTATATGCACCTTTAATAGTGGTCCT